>JAKTXA010000020.1:0-202854 GCA_030561325.1 Yamadazyma atlantica
GCCCCCACCAATCCCACCCCCTTACCCCCAAAAGCATCATCGCCAAACGGCTCTTCAACAACAAACGGTGGATGCTCGTGCTCTACCTCAACGGAGACATCACCATCTGGGACATCTTCCTCTGTCGGCGGATCAAAACCTTCCCTTATAACTCGTCCCAGGCCATAGTTACTAGTGAAATGATTAAGAAACGGATCCAGCAAATGGACAATATCTTCCAGGAACACCAAACTACTGACACGCTAAACAATTGGTGTGAAGTGGAGATCAAGTCAGGGAAGTTGCTAGTGACTTTGAGCGAAACCAGCTTTAATAATGTGGAGATTTATTATGACGAATTGGTGGAGAATTACCCGTTTTTGGCGGTGGAAAAGGATGAAGAGGCGAAGAGGAACTCAAAGATTAAGGCGGGGGCGGATGATAGGTTACAGTTGACGAGGGTGTTGTTGAATAGTGTGTTTCATTGGTATGGGTTGTATGAGTGGGAGTTTGATCGGGAGGTGAGAGAGGCGCTAAAGGCCGGTGCCGTACCAGCGCCAGCTGGGACGGGATCTGGGACAAGTGGTGCTAGTGCTAGTGGTTCTGGCCCCTCCGGAGCCAGCGACGCCCTTAACAGAATCAAAATGTTCTCCAAAAAATCCTCCTCCAATATCCTTTCCCGGACCAGCAGCCGGCCCAATAGCACCACGGCCAGCGCCAATGCCAGCGCCAACGCCAGCGCCAGTGCCAGTATCTCCGACCTACCCACTCAAATCGACCCCGTGACTGACTTCCTCTCCCAAACTACCGCCCCAGATGACTCTATCACCTCCCTTCTCCTTGAAAATCGCCAGAAATACGTCGAAAAACTCGGCCAAAGCAAAAAACTCCCTGAAACGGCCCTTAAAATCTACTCCAACAACGCCGAATATAACAAAAACCACCTCACCAGTGAAGAATTCATCCCATACAAACCTCTAATTGACCTAGACCAATTCCCAGCTAATCTCCTTATAATTATCTTTGAAAACTCCCCCACCCTCGGGAACCTCCGGGACGTATTCAGTTTCAGATTAAACGACCTCAAGGGGCTAAATTATGAATCTAGAACGGCTGAAAATGATAAATTCGTTAAGGAATTACGGAATTACCTCCCAAAATGGATTGGAAACCCGGTACTTTATGATAAGTTTCCTATAAAAGAGAGCCCAAAGATTGCGTTCCAGTTATTGGAACTAGATTACACGAATTTGGACCCAAATCGCAAGATTAACGGCAAGTCTCAGCGGAAAATTAAACGACTTCCGGTGTTAGAATCTTCTATTAAGCTTACGTCTCATAATATGTTAAGAGTTAGTAAGATTTTGAGTTATTTGACGGAGAAGTTTGAGTCTAGGACGTCAGAGATGAAGGAAAAGATTCCTCCTACGCAATGGTTGGTGTTGGAGTGTAGGGGAGAGGAATTGGGGAATAATATGACGTTACAGACGATCAAGAGTAAGATCTGGAAGTCGAGTTCGGATATAGAGTTGAGGTTTAGGAGACGGTACGATTAATTCGACATTGATTCGACCGAAGGGAGAATCAATGGAGACTGTCGTGCCGTGCTAGCACCATTCTCCGGTCGAATGGTGCTAGCTCCTAGCACTGCTAGCACCACTAGCACCAGCACCATTCTCCCTCCGGTCGAATAGTGCTAGCTAGAACCAAAAAAATATATGCCTTACGTACAGTAGTCAAATGTAGTAATGAGAGAAGTCTCTGGACGGGGCCAGTGGACCTATTTCTAGGCCGAGTGGACCTAATTTAAGGAGAGCTAGGCCGAATGGACCTAACTCTGGGCCAGTGGGCTAAAGTTTAGGGAGATAGGGAGAGAAAGAGTTGGGTACTCCCCCACTTTGAGTGGGGGAGCGGGGGACAAATGGTCGAGTACCCCCACCCTCTCCCTTCGGTCGGGGGTGGGGGATGTCCTGGCATAACGGGACACTCTCAGGTAAAGCCCAAGAACATACATAATAGCCAAATCAATATATCCAAATAATCAACCGCTAATAAATCACCCCGCCCCCCCACTCTCTATCAAACCATCAAAACCCTAACTGAATAGGAATTCCTTAGGAGTGACGTCACAAGAAATGGGGGTTTAAGAGTTCATTAGTGCCAAATTATTGGAGTTACAACTTTCAATGAGTGAAAATTTTTGACGGGACGAGGTGGTTATATAGTGATGGTCACGTGAGTGGTCACGGGACACGACTTGGACGAGACACTACCCCAAATGGACGAGACACGACGCGCGACATGTCGTATCAATTTGCCGACATTCTCATTCCCCATTTTTCATCTGCCAAACATCATTACAACAACAGTAGAACTACTAACTCGTCAGACAAAGCCTGCTAGAGTAGAGGACAAGAGACAACTACATAGTGCAGCCGGTGCTAAGACGAGTCCATTGAATCACGTGATCAGACACAACCAGACACAACCAGACACAGTCTGCTTAAGTAAGAGTTAAGTAAGAGTATAAGGTCCTAGAATTGATTCTCCCTTCGGTCGAATATGGACGCCGACACAGTATACGAACTAATGGTGTACGGGGCGCTGAAAGCAGTCACAACCCTCGTGCTCCTCCTCCAGTACGTGGTCACAGCCCTAACGGTATGCCATTCCCTTTACCCCCAACTCACCCGGGCGGGGTTAAGCCTTATCTCCGCCTACTTGGCCTATAAACTCATAGTTAAATCGGTGAGGTCATATTTACGAATGGTATGGTTTTTGGTGAAGGTGGTGGGGGCAGTGTTGATGGTGGGGGCGACATTGGCGGTGTATGTCCGGGGTTCTAGTTTTGTGGACCACGACATTCCGTTTTTTCAGGGTGCTATGGGGAGGTATTGGAATGGTGGGGGGACAGTGGGGGAGTTTTTTAATAGGGAGATGAATCGGTATGTGATGAGTTCGTTTTTGTCAGGCCTCGGCACCGGTGGCCAGAATGGCCGAGGGCCCGGTGGCGACAGCCGGGGCCAGGCCAATGCCAGACCCGCTAGGTCCACTAGATCGAAATCTGGGTCCAAAAGCACCAAAAATGGCCCTAAATCAAACAAATCTGGTACTAAAAAGAATACTAAAAAGAGTGGGGGAAAGCCAAAAAGTGGGGGAAAAAGTGGGGGATCCCGTGGGGGATCTGGGTCCAAGAATGAATATGGAATTGAAATCGACGACTCGTACCTCGACTACCTCAACCAGCAAATGAACGGCGGCGGAGACGGAGACAACATCAACCTAGGCGACGCCATAGGTGATGCTATGGATGGGTTAGGGATTGATATGGATCTGGTGAATGATTTTATAGGAAGACTTATGTAGGGTATTTATTAGTAAGCGATTATGTAAGGAATGGACTAGGGTGAGTGTAGCGACATAGCGACATTTGACGACATTTAAACAAGGGATTTCTCTGCCAAAGGATGGCTAATGGACCCAGGGATGGACCCAGGGCTGGCCCCAGCCGTGGGGCGAGCAGTGCGAGAGCTGGCACGAGAGCCAGGGCTGCTAGGGCGAGGGCTGGTGCTGGCGCTAGGGCGCGACTTCTCTCCACCGCTGTGCCCGCTGGGCCCATCGCTGGAGCTAGGGCTAGGCCCACCGCTGGAGCTAGGGCTAGGCCCACCGCTAGGCCCGCTGGGCCTATCGATGGACCTAGGCTCGTCCAACGCCTGCAACCCCCGATCCCTCACAAACAACGAACACAAAAAGCACACCCCCAACACCGGCACCGTAAAGTAAAAATAGTTCCGTATCGCCTTCATATACATCTTCTTCACCGTGCCAACCTGGGCCGAGTCTAGGCCCAGGATCTGGACCCGGGTGTAGATATGCCCGCGCAAGAAATCCAAGTACTGGGCCGGGAGATGGTGGTAAATTTCAGGCCGGGCCATGGCCCGGTCAATTTCTCGTAGTAAACTGTTACTAACAATTAACGAGGCTAGGGCGGTGCCGAGCGCCCCGCCGAAGTACCGGACCAAGTTCCTGGTGCCAATTACCACCGCCCGGTCCGCCTTATTCACATGGGCCTGGGCTGCCACCACGCTGGGCTGGAACGTGCACCCTACGCCCGCGCCCATGACCAAAAATACGCCCGCGATGGCCCCAGCGCTGGTGCCAACATCAAATATTAGTAGTAATCCACAGCCTAGGAGCCAGAGTCCAAACCCGGTGGTAATGACATATTTGTAGTGCCCCGACCGCGAGATGATGTATCCTGCCACGGTGGACATGGCCGACTGCATTAGCACCAACGGTAGTAAAAGTACCGCCAGCTGGAGCTCGCTTCGCCCTAGCACGATCTGGAAATAGTACGGCACGTAGTACTGGAACGAAAAGTACACGGTGCCATACAAAAAGTTGGAGGCCATGATCAAATTCAACAGCCAGGTTTTAAAGAGCGACATGGGGATGAGGGGGAGCCGGGGCACTTTCCATTCCACCACGAGAAACGTGGTGAAACAGACGGCTCCTACCACCAACATTCCTACCACCACCGCGCTGTCCCAGTGGTAGGTCGAGCCCCCGCCATTTAGCGGCACTAGCACGAGCGTTAGGCCCGCGGTGCTGAGGAGCATCCCCCAGAAGTCGATGGTGCGGAGCCGGTCGAGACGGGAAAGCGACGACATTGTCGTGCCCGGCACAAAGTACCAAGTTACTGCCATTTGGGCTACAACCAACCCTGGCACCACGTGGTAGAACGTTCGCCACGTCGAGTGGGTGATGAACGCCGACATAAGGAACGGGCCCACGGCGTTGCCGGCCCCGACATTGAACCCAAGGATTCCCTGGAATTTCCCCCGTTGTTCTAGGGTGACAATGTCGCTGATCACGACATTTGTAAGGGCTTGAATCCCTCCGTTGCCAATCCCGGCAAAGGCTCGGAACACATAGAACTGGACTCCGGTCTGGGCGAACCCGCACGCGAGGTCGGCGATGGCTAGCACCGCCATGGACGTAAGAAGCACGCCTTTCCGGCCGAAAATGTCGCTAAGTCGCCCAAAAAGGCCCTGGCACACACAATTAGCAAGAAGCGCAGCGGTGGGGGCCCAATTAATGGTCTTCTCGGCGTCCAAATCGTGGGCAAGGGTGGAGAGGGCAACGGTGAGCGCTGATTGGTCGAGAAACGCCATGAGGACATTGTTGCAAAGGATGATGAGGGTGAAAATAAGCTGTTTTTGGGGGAGAAGGTTGACATGGGAGTCTGCAAGTTGTTTGCCAAGGTCTGCCTCCAGGGCCGCCAGGGCCGTCTCCAGGGCCGCCAGGGCCTGGGGAGCAAGCTCTGGCAGATCTGGGCCCAGCTTTGGCCCGCCTGGCACCACTTTGTTCGAACTAACCGCCATTTCTCTCGTGGTAGTTTCCATGTTCGAGTGGTTAAGGATCAGAATATGTCAAATGTGTCAAAGGTGCAGTGCGGGGTGCGGACTTTTCGGCGCCGGGCCGGGCCCGAGACTCCGATTTTAGGTTTGGCTGTGATCTTATTGGTGGATTAAATTTGTCTGGACTTTGCTGGGATAGGAACTAGGTTCTAGTAACGTGACCTTGTTTAGTTATGTGTTCTAGTTCTGTGCTTTGTATGGGATTTTGTGTTTTTTTTGCAACCATTTGCACTTCGCAGGGTTTGTTTTAGGTATATGTTTCAGTTTTGTAAGTGAAAAAATTGAAGTTTGGTTTGTGGTTTGACTTGGGTTTGTGGTAATGGCTGGATTGAAGTCCGACCAAACTTTTCTCATTTGGGATTGTGGACTTTGGTGGAGGCACCAAACACATACACATTTGTAAACATTTTGGTTTTTGTAAACCTTTTTTTGTGATTGTGGAAAAAAATTTGGTTTGTGGTCTTTGGTGGGGGGCCGTCAGATCCGACTTTGAATTCCGGGGGCACCTTATTTAGGTGTATTTGTGGCACCTGGTGGGGGGCCAAAGATTACAAATGGACTTTTCTGTTTGTGACATTTGGTGGGGGCTCCTTTTTGGTGGAAGCAGCAGGTGGAGGCATCAGGTGGAGGCATCAGGTGGAGGCCTCAGGTGGATGAATTCCGGGAAACCTCTCTTATTGGGAATTGTACACCTGTTTTACAGACCCAAATCATGCACAAGCCGCCAAATAGCTGCAAATGCATCATGTACATTTATTGCCGATCCCCATAGTTAAGAAAGTCGTGGGATTGCCAATTTCGGGTCGTGGGATTGCCAATTTTGAAAAAGTTCGAATCGCGGTTTTTTGAATTTAGTTTTCAAATTTCCCCATAGTTAAGCTTTTGTACACCTAAAAAACTATTTGTAAACCACGATTTTTGTTTGTGAACATTGGATATTTCTACACAACTAGAATCCATGAGGCCTAATTTACCATATAGGTATATATGTTGCTTCTTACTCTCTAATTGTATCGAAAAACTAACTAGATTGTAGTGTAAAAATATGTTAAAATATCCAAAACACTGTTTTGAAAAGTATAAAAACTGTACTATAAAAACAATTGGAGTCAAAATGAAGGGAAAAAGGAGCACATGTAGAGCAAATAGGCGGTCTCTATCCTAGTAAGCATTTCTGGGGCATTACCTTTTGATTTGAAAAAGTTATAAGCGTTTTAATTTTGGGGTTAAATTTTGAAAACTTCAAATTTTTTGTGGTCTGACTTGATGCACAAATTGGGTTTGTGCATTTGGTACATATGCATGCTGCACCTATAGTATTGAATTCCGGGAAACCCTTCTTATTGGGAATTGTGTCACTTGGTGGGGGCACCAAGTACATATTATTTTGGGGATTTTCTGTTTGTACCACCTGGTGGAGGCGCTTCCATCCACCGATGATCATGTTGAATTCCGGGAAACCTCTCTTATTGGGAATTGTACACCTGTTTTACAAAGAAAATTCATGCACAAGCCGCCAAATGGCTGCAAATGCATCATGTACCTCGACCGCCGATCCCCATACTTAAGAAAGTCGTGGGATTGCCAATTTCGGGTCGTGAGATTGCCAATTTTGAAAAAGTTCGAATCGCGGTTTTTCGAATTTAGTTTTCAAAATTCCCCATAGTTAAGCTTTTGTACACCAAAATTTCTATTTGTAAACCACAATTTTCATTTGTGAACAATCGATTTTTCTCCACTTCAAGAACATATGAAGCTAAAAGAAGTTCATGGTCATATATTTCTGTCCTTAGTCAACAAGTGTATCTAAAAATTATGTAGATTGTATTATAGAAACAATACAAAATAAGTACTTTTGTAAATTTAGATTCACAAAATATGTGTTATAAAAAGTGGTAGAGCCAAAGTCATCGGGAAAAAGACAGTGCTAGATAAAGGAAGCTGAATTACACGATCAAAAACATTCCCTGAGCATAAAACTTAAATTTGACAAAGTTATTAACCTTTTAAATTTTTTTTTGAATTTTAGAAATTTCAAAATTTTTGTGTTTTATGCTTGAGTACAAAAAGCGTTTTGTGCATAATGTTTTATGTGAATGGTACATGAATGTGCATGATACATCATGCAGTTGAGTTCCGGGAAACCTTTCTTATTGGGAATTGTGTTACTTGGTGGGGGCATTAACTAGTGGATTTTCCGCTTGTACCATCTGGTGGAGGCACCAAGTACATATATTATTTATCCTGAATTCCGGGAAACCTCTCTTATTGGGAATTGTGCACCTGTTTTACAGATGCATATCATGCACAAGCCGCCAAATGGCTGCAAATGCATCATGCACTTTGACCGCCGATCCCCATAGTTAAGAAAGTCGTGGGATTGCCAATTTAAGGTCGTCGGATTGCCAATTTTCGAAAAGTTCGAATCGAGGGTTTTCTGAAAAAAGTTTTTGGTTTTTCAGATTTTCCCCATAGTTAAGCTTTTGTGCACCAAAATTTTTATTTGTAAACCAGAATTTCTACTTGTGAACAATGGATATATTTACACTTAGAGAAGATATTAAGTCAAAATAACTTAATGGCCATATATATTCATCCCTAAGCGTCAAATGTATCTAAAAATTTAGGAGATTTTATTATAACAATAGGTAGATATAAGTCGTTTTGTAATTTCAGTTTTATAAAAATAGTATTATAAAAAGTACTCAGCCGAACTTGAACGAAAAAAAGACATAAATATGTTAAGCAAGCCGGTATATATGTATAGAATTATTTCTGAGCCTTTAAAGTTAAAATTGACCAAGTAATTAGTGATTTAATTTTGGTCTTAAAGTTGATAAATTTCAAATTTTTTGTGTCTGACGGTTGGACACAAAATGATTTTTGTGCATAATGCTTTATGTGCATTGGACATACATATGCAAGCTGCATCATGCATCGAGTTCCGGGAAACCCTTCTTATTGGGAATTGTGTCACTTGGTGGGGGCACCAAGTCCATACACTTTTGTGAATTTTCTACTTGTGGCATCTGGTGGGGGCACCAAGTACATACAATTGAGAACCGGTAATGTAATCGAATTCCGGGAAACCCCTCTTATTAGGAATTGTACCCCTGTTTTACAAAGAAAAATGATGCATTTGCAGCCATTTGGCGTCTTGTGCATCATGTACTTTGACCGCCGATCCCCATAGTTAAGAAAGTCGTGGGATTGCCAATTTCGGGTCGTGGGATTGCCAATTTTGAAAAAGTTCGAATTGAGGTTTTTTGGTTTTAGTTTTTGGTTTTTCAGATTTTCCCCATAGTTAAGGGTTTGTGCACCAAAATTTTTGTTTGTAAACCGAAATTTTTATTTGTAAACAATGGATTTTTCTATACCCAGAGAAGATATGAAACCAAAATAACTTGGTAGACATATGTATTGACCTCTAACCTTAATGTCTATCTAAAAACTTGGAACATTTTATTATACCAATGAGTAGATATAGGTAGTTTTGCAATTTCAGTAATATAAAACATGTATTATAAAACGCATTGAGCTTAAATTCAACGGGAAAAAGAGATACATATGTTAATCAGGCCGGTATACATGCATAGAAATAGTTTTGAGCGTTCAAAGTTAAAATTGACCAAGTAACTACTGATTTAAATTTGGTTTTAAAGTTCAAAAATTTCAAATTTTTTGTATTTTCCGGATAAGTACAAAAAGGGTTTTGTGCATAATGATTTACTAGTATATGCATGCTGCACCATATTAAATACATTACGGGACACCTCTCTTATTGGGAATTGTACCCCATTTTTACAGATGCATTTGCAGCTTTTGTGCATAATGCAGATCCCCATAGTTAAGGGCCGGTCGTGGGATTGCCAATTTTCGAAAAGTTCGAATCGAGGATTTTTTGAATTTAGTTTTTTGGTTTGCAGAATTTCCCCATAGTTAAGGGCTTTGTACACTTAAATTTATATTTGTAAACTAAAACTAAAGTTTGTGCACTTAAAGTACATAACATTATAGACTCAACATATCACTTCTAGGACAACT
The DNA here is from genome assembly GCA_030561325.1 of Yamadazyma atlantica. Taxonomy (NCBI): domain Eukaryota; kingdom Fungi; phylum Ascomycota; class Pichiomycetes; order Serinales; family Debaryomycetaceae; genus Yamadazyma; species Yamadazyma atlantica. The sequence continues at coordinate 9,444 of JAKTXA010000020.1, forward strand.
TCAAATTTTTTTGAGTTAATAACCATCTAGATTCGACCTTTGACTATAGTATTCCTTCACTAGTTAAGTCAATTACACTACTAGACCCATTTTTTAACAGCTTTTTCTATTTGTAAACCTCTTTTCAACTGAACCACCAGAAAAAAATGAGAAAATTAGGTTTAGTTTTTGTTAGGAATTTGCAGCCATAGGCTCAAAGAGCTTGCGCTAGAGGAGGCCCAGAGTCTATACCAAAGAAAACTAAGGCAATTTGAAGAGGCAATGACTAAATACTCTATATGTCTTTTAAAAGGTTACAAAGTAAGGCCAATGTTATAGAATAATTTTACAGCCATTAACAGGGTCTAGACCTTCAAGGTAGCTCCAATTCGTAGAAAAAAAAGGAGCTAGCACCAGTGGTACTGTACCACTAAGGAGCTAGTTCCAGTGCCACTAGTTTGTACCCCCGTACTGCTAACTCCCAAGTGCTACTCCCTAGTAACACGTGAGAAGGGTCCAGATGCGGAGATAAGGCTTATCTCCGCATCACCACAACGCGCGCTGAGCTGGACTTACCAGATTCTCCCTTGGAATCTACACCAACATGGCAAAAGATACCATTTACTACGACATTCTCGGGGTGGAACCCACCGCCACCGACGTAGAACTCAAGAAGGCGTACCGGAAGCAAGCCATCCGGTTACACCCGGACAAAAACGCCAACGATCCCGATGCGGCCCGGAAGTTCCAGGAATTAGGTGAAGCGTATGGGATTTTAAAAGATGCTGATAAGAGAGGTCTTTATGACGAATTAGGAAAAGAGGGGATGGAGGAGAAGAAGGTGAGTAATGAGGCGGCGGATATAGATCCCGCCGAGTTCTTTACGATGATATTTGGGGGGGATAGTTTTAAGGATTGGATAGGAGAATTGAGTATGTTGAATGATTTGAGTAAGGCGGCGGAGGTTTTGGATGAGAAGGACGAGAAGGACGAGGGGGCAGGAGATACAGGAGAGAGTGGGGGTGAAAAAGTGGGGGAAATTGGGGCAAAAGTGGGGGAGACAGACACAAAAGTGGGGGAGACTCTGGGCGATACAGTTTCCTCTTCAATGACAGAATTAACCCTTCAAGACCACCAAAATCAACAAGAGGTCCACAAAAGCGGCGACGACATTCTTACCTCCGAAGCCATCAACAAGAAAAAGAAACAAAAAATCTCCAAAGACCAACGGGAAGAGATTATGAGACTTCAAGAAGAAAGTAAAAAAGCCAAAGAACAACGTGTACAAGAACTTGTGACCAAACTTTTGGCCAGAATCGAAAAGTATGAGCTGGTCAGCAAAAACCCTGAAAGTTTGGCCCATTTTAAAACTCAATTGGTACAAGAATTTGAAGATTTAAAAATCGAAAGCTTTGGTATAGAACTTTTACATTTGATTGGAAAGATATATAAAGACCAAGCCAATGCCAGGTTGCTGTCATCCAAAACGTTTGGGGTATCGAAAATCTTTACCAGTGCCAAATCCACTGCTAATAACGTGAAAAATGGGATGTCTATACTTAAAACTGCTATAGATGCCCAAGTTTCTATGGAAGAAATGGTAAGAGAACAAGAGGAATTGCAAGCGAAGGGAGACCTTTCTGACGGAGATAAGTTGCGGCAAGCAGAAATGGAACGGTTAATTACTGGGAAGTTTTTAGCGACGGCTTGGGCTTCTACTAAATTCGAAGTTACGGGAGTTTTAAACAAAGTTTGTAATAGTTTATTAAACAATAAGGAATTAGGGAGAAAAGAACGGAATTCTCGGGCCAAAGCGCTTCATTTCATAGGGGATTTGATGAGTAAGATGGAACGGTCCCCGGAGGAGGCCGAGGATGCTCGGATCTTTGAAGAGATTATGGCAGAGGCCAGTTCGAAGAAGAATAAGTCGAAAAAGCCGTTTAATGAGAAGGATTTGGAGGAATATATGGCGAATTTGGCGGAGCAGACCGAGGAGCCGGGGCCTAGGCCGTAGGCATAGCCGAGGCCCTGCCGAGGCCTAGCCCCCACTCTAGCCCCAGGCCCTAGCCCTAGCTCTTTTCCTCGTTTAATAGTGAATATATTAGTAGTTCTAGTAGTAATTAAAGGTTTGTGTCGCGTGTCGCACGCGACATGCGACATGTCGCATGTCGTTGGTCGTGTCCTTCCCATTCGCATGATAAATTCTCACCGCAACAAATTCAACTACTACCAACAATGACTACCAAACAAGAAGTATTGAACCTTTACAAGCAGCTTCTAAGCCGGGCCCGGAAGTTCGACAACTACAACTTCCGGGAGTTCAGCAAGCGGAAGATCCGGGACGAGTTCCGGGCCCACCAGGGCTTGGGCCAGGATCAGGTGACCCAGTTTTATAATAATGGAATTGATGAGTTGGCGAAGTTGACGAGGCAGACGACGGTGAGTCAGTTGTATACGTTTGATAAGTTGGTGGTGGAGCCGTTGCAGAAACATCACTAGTGTAGGCCGAGCCGAAGGCCGGCTGGAGCTAGCTTCGCCCTAGCTCTCCCTAGCTCCCTCCCGCTAGCACTGCCAGCGGTACTAGCCTGGTCAAATGAATTTATAGCTCCTGGGCCCAGCGTGGCCCGCCTGGCCCAGCTTGGCCCGGCTATCTGTATATATGAATATATGATTTAAACCCAAGCCGTAGGCCAGTGGACCTAGCCGTAGGCCAGTGGACCTAGCCGTCGCGCCACCTGGACCTAGCCCGCCAAAGTGCTGTAACCCCACAGTATGAGCTAGTACTAGCATACCAGCACTACTACTAGTACCACTAGTACTAGTAGTACTAGAAAATCAGTAGTTTTAGTGTAGTACTACCAGAACGAGTGGTTGTCTCTCATCCATAAACTCTTGAGGTCAGTGCTTACATAAACATTACATAAGCAGCATTACATAATCACATACCTAAGCCCATCGCACCTTATGGACCAAACATCCAGACACCACTGTCCCTACACCAAACATCCTTACACCAATACAAATACCACATTAAAACAGACACACCACACACCACTTAACAACAAAACTCTATCAGACAAACTCTAACAGAAACTCCCAGACACAACAAATAATACAGAGCCAGAGCCATAGCTGGAGCTGGAGCTGGAGCCAATGGCAGCAGAGCCATAGCAGAGCCGGGCCAGGGCCAATGGCCGGCCGATCTGCCCAAAACGGCATGCTAATAACATGCCAGGTACAACCTTAACTCTAACTAACTAACTCTAACTTTAATTGGCTTAGCCATAACGTGGACTGGAAGGACCGTGGGACTAAGGAATATGATTGGCACAGAGCAGAGTGGAATACCGGTCCGGCCAGGGACTGCTAGGACCACACAGGGCCAGGCCAGTGCGGGCCAGGGCCAGAGCCAGTACCGTCCCGACCCGTCCCGCCAATCCCCCGTCCGCCCATCCCTGTATATAAGCCCTTGGCACCTGTCACCAAGAAAAGGTTTTGACAGTGACAGTGACGTGACAGGTCGAGCGCAGGTCCAGCCGGTGCCAGCCCCGTGCCAGGTCTCGTCCCAGCCCCAGCCCCAGCCAAAGCCACCCCGCCAAACCTCCACCGCCAAACCTCCCCTGCAAATCAAGTGCCCGCCAAACCTAATACAATAAAACCTAATACCACAAACACCACCAGGCGACCATTCAGGCGAACAATAGATGCCATGGCCACACCCGTCATTGGCTGGGGCCGTGGTTTGAAGCCGACTGATTAATCTGATAAAATTCAAACCACCGCCCCAGCCAATGACAGCGCGGGAACTGTGCAGGACTGGGCCTATTTGCAGGACTGGCGGAACAACCAACCCTTGTGATCTGAAACCACCAATGTGATTGGTGGAATTAGGTTGAAGGGACCTGAGGAGGTTGCTCCTTAGGTGTCTTCAGGGGAGTAGTACTTGTTTTCATTTGATTGTAGCACCACTGGGCCAGGACATGCCAGGTTAGAGCAGCTCTAGCACCATTCTAGCACCAGCTAGCACCATTCTAGGTCCATTCTAGCGCCATTCCACCACCTGTAGCACCACTAGCTCCATTTCATTCATTCCAGGTCCACTGTGTCCACTGGAGACCTGCACACACCAGCCGTACCTTCAACGGTTTAAGCCTCTGATTTCTATAAAAGCCCCCAATCCCCCGTTTTCACTAGAACTATTACACTATATACTACACTACATAGTAATACTACACTATCTAGTTGTCTACTACTACACTGTCTAGTAGTAAGAGTTCTAGTAAGTAAAGTTGTAAACTGATAGTGAGTGCGGAGTTAACGGAGTTAAGATGCTATTTCTAAGCTTGGTGTTCGGATGTTTTGTGTCGGTGGGCCAGGCCGGGCTTTTGCTTCCCCAGTTCGACGCCCCGTTCGAAGTGGCGGTGGCAGCGTGTGAAGACGCCCTAGAAGAAACGGCCACCGTTTGCAATATGACTTTTGGCCACCACGCCAGCAAAATGTCGTGCTGGTGTGGCACCGACACGGGATTTGAATCGTTTCTTCACTGTTTTGTCACAGGTTACCACAATAAAACCAGTTTTATCGACAAGTTCATCCAAACCTGTGAAGAAGAAGCCAATGTCACCTTCACCACCGCCGAACTTTGGGCGAAATACGACCGGCTCTTGCCGGAATTGAAGGAAACCCTGGAAATTGAGGATTTTAACATCACCAAATTCACAGGAAGTCCTATTAAAATGGATCCAACGCTCCAGTCGAATGTTCTAGAAGACACAGAGATTGCTAGTAAGAATAAGAACTACAGTCAGTACTTTGGGTATGGGCTTATGGCGTACTGGGCCGTGGTGCTCCTCACGGCTGCGGTGGTAAATTGGACCATTGAACTCTTTCCTGGTGTTACTGGCACCTTTGTGGCTCCAGTTTTCAATAATTTCAGGAAATACGTCACGTTACCGGCAACCTTCCGCCGGAGGAAGACCCACGCCGTTCGGTTCGGGTTCTTGATCCCGTCTCGGATGGAAACGGTGATTTTAACCGTGTTTGTGTTCCTTGTGGCTCTCTTTAGCGGACTTTATATCCGGGCGGTGCCAGGCTACGGCAACAACACCCAGACTTTGGCCCAGCTTACGGCCATTCGGACCGGGATTTTGGTCGGCTTTTTGTGTCCATTTCTAGTGCTTTTTGCTGGGAGAAATAACTTTCTTCAATGGCTTACCAGATGGAATTTTGCAACCTTTATTGCGTACCATAGATGGGTTTCTAGAGTTGTGGCTTTGTTGGTGATAATCCACGCCATAGCTTTTACGATTAGTGATTTACTTAAAGACCACTATAAATCCCATATGAACCACCCGTTCGTGCAATGGGGCGTGGTGGCCGGGATCTGTGGCGGGTTTATCTTGGTCCAGGGCCTTTTGTATGTGAGAAGACGGAACTATGAGGTTTTTTTGGCTATTCATATCATTTTGGCCCTCTTTTTTATCGTGGGAGGGTACAAACATACGATCGTTTTCGGGTTTGGGCCGTACTACTGGGCTTCTATCGCCATCTGGGCGTTCGATAGGGCCATAAGATTTTCGAGACTCATAGTATTTGGGGCTCCAGTGGCTACGGTAACGCTTTTGGCCGAGGAAACTCTTAGAGTGGTGATTCCTAAACCAAGTTACTGGCACGCCATTCCCGGAGGCCACGCCTTTATTCACTTCCTTAAGCCTACGTGCTTTTGGCAGTCCCATCCGTTTACATTCACCGACTCTTCCGAAGAAGGGGGCTACATTGTGATGTATATAAAGTTGAAAGGTGGAGTTACTCACGGGATTTATAAGTACTTAAGTAAATTTCCGGGGAAGAGTAGTAAGATTAGAGTGTTGGTGGAGGGGCCATATGGGGAGAGAAGTAGTGCTAGGAGATATAAGAATGCTGTTTTTGTGGCAGGAGGGAATGGGATTCCGGGGATTTATAGTGAGTGTATTGACATAGCCAGAAAGACCGGCCGCCAGGCCGGGATTTCTGGGCCTAGCGCTGGTGTGGCTGGTACTAATTCTAGCACCAGCGGTGCGAACGCGGTCCCAGGTGCGGCTGGCACTATTTCTAGCACCACTGGTACTGACATTACTGCCACTGGCCCTAGCGGTCCAGTGACAGGGCCCAGCGGTCCAGCCACAGGCCCTCGTCTTAAACTTATCTGGATCCTCAGGGAATACAAATCCCTTTCCTGGTTCTTCCACGAACTCAAAGTCCTTAACACCACCAACATCGACACCACCATCTACATTACCAAACCCTCCACCGAAGGCTTGGCCCATTTCAAAGGAGTCATTGACTCAGACTCGTCTTCAAATGTGGAAAAAATGGTGGAAATTGATGAAAAGAAAGACAAAGTGGGGGACGTGGGGGAGAATGTCGCGGAGTTTGGCGACAATGACTATGAAACCAAAGGTGTTAGTTTGGATGTCGTGGATGCCATTAAAGAAGAGCTTTCTCATATAACTTTTAAGGAGGGGAGACCAAATATGGAGGAATTGGTGGGGCAGGAGATCAGCCAATCAGATGGCAGTATAGCGTTTGTGGCCTGTGGACATCCGGTGATGGTGGATGATATTAGGGCTAGTGTTGCGGAGAATTTGGGCAAGAGTAAGTATAGAGTTGAGTATTTTGAGCAGTTACAGGTTTGGGCATAGCGAGCGTAGCGAGCAGTCCTGCCGCAGGCGGGACTGTGGCTAGCACTAAGACTAGCCCGTCCCATTTCTAGCACCATTTCTAGCCCACCTCGTAGTAATTATTCTCGTGTGTTTGATTTATAGAAATATATTTAAGTGAGTATCCCAGCGTAGCGAGCTGGCTTGCCAGCGAGCCACTGCCCTAGCACTAGCCTATTTCTAGCACCACTAGCCTATTTCTAGCACCACTAGCCTATTTCTAGCACCACTAGCCCCGTTCTAGCCCCGTTCTAGCACCACATGGTGTATTGGTCCCGTAGTATTGGTGTGTCGAAATTTGCAGCCAGCGTGTCCGTACCACTCTTGCAGCCATCGTGCGCGCACCCATTTGCAACTGCGATCTATCCCAACTCTTACAACTAACCCAAACAACTTAGCATAGTGTTTAGTATGAGTAGTAGCAGTAGTAGTGACCTTGGCACGGTGTGGGGCCTCGCCATGCGCCGCCGCCCCAGCCGGGCCCATGTTCTCGCCGTGTCCATCCCCAAAGCCTGTGCTCTTGTAGCGAAGGAGCGGAGTTTGAGAGTTTGTTCGAGTTTAATGTATGGGGTTTCGGTGTTGTATCGGTTGAAGGTGGGGTATTTGGTGGGGGATATGGAGGGGGTTAGGGCCCGTGCCAGGGCCAGTGCCGCCCTTGGCACCAGTGGCCCCACTGGCGGCACTGGCCCTAGCTCTGGCGGTAGCAAAATGAGCTTGCTAGGCGATGATTTGAGTTTTGTGATTGGGGATTTGGTGGTGCCGTTCAGCGCCAGTGCCACCGGCTCCAGTGCCACCGGCGCTGGTGCTGGTGCTAATTTTACAGGGCCTGGCACTAGCACTGGTGCTAGAAATACTGGAACTGGTGGTAATTTTGGCTTTGGCGGTACTTTCTTTGGTGCCAGCCCCAGCGCCGGTGGCACTGGCACTGGCACCGGCGACGGACCTGGCGACGTAGAAATAGGCCGAAACTTCCCCGCCTTTGACGAAACATTCGACATTCCACTGTTGGAATTCGATGATCCTGGTGTCCTGGGATTTGATTTCCATTCGATTTCTCTGGGAATTGAGGTTAATTTGGATTATGACGTATTGGATACGGGCCCAGAGCTGGGCCTGGGGCCGGCGCTGGACCTAAATATTGGTCCCCTGGGGCCACTGGAGGGTCCGCTGGACCCCCCAACTGGCCAATGCCGCTCTAAAAGAAAACTCGTCCAAGACGAACACCTCCTTTTGGACTCCACCTGGGAACAATTTGCAGCCAATTATCAGGTGCTGATGGAGGTCGAGAGAGCTAAAGGGGCTAAAGCTCCGAAATTGAGTCAGGAATTGGGTTTGAGGGTGCCAAAAGGGCTAGTGGTGCCGGGGGTGGTGCCAGTGGTGCCAGGGATGGACCTAGCTCCAGCACCAGCACCAGTGCTAGCACTGGAAGTGCCCATGACGCCAGAAACTGGGAGAAGATTGAACGATGATATCAGACTTGGGGAAGTGGAGCTGGAATTTGAGCTTGATTTTAATGATACTTCATCTCAGGGCTGGGAACTTTCATTTGGCCCTAGTCCTGGGTCTAGGTCCAGCTCCCGTGGGTCGAGAGACGGATCCAGGGCCAGACCTAGTTCCAGTTCTAGCAATCTTCAAATAATTGAAATCAACCGGTTCTATAATTACCTCCTTCAGGTCGAAGCTACCGCCGAAGCTACCGAAGCTACCACCGAAGCTGGTGCAAAAAAACTCAACTTTAAACACATTTGTCCCGCCAAATGTAAGCGGTCATTGGTTAGTAAGAGTTTTCTTAAGGTATTGGAGTTAACTAGTAGTGGAATGGCGGGGATAAGGGTTGAACAGGGGAGCCAGGAGAAGTATGACTTGGTTAAATGTAATCAAATTGAAGTGATTGTATTTGAATAGAGGATGAATCACTGTGCTAAAATCAAAATGGTGCTAATAGTGCCACAATTGCTTGAATGGCCCTAAAAAAGAGCCCAAAATGGTGCTAGAAGGGCAAAATTGGAGCTAGGATGGCCCTAAACGGTGCTAAACATGCTAGAATGGTTCTAGATTGCTAAAATGATGCTAAAAACAGAGAAAATGGAGCCAGAGTGGCTAAAATGGTACCAAAATGGAGCTAGAATAAAGAAAATGGTGCTAGAATTCGCAGTAGGCTAAGTGTAGTGTTAGATAATACACGCTCACATCACCAGAAGCAGCGAGCTCAATACTGCCAATGTCTTTGGAATGTCTTTGGAATGTCTCTGTCGAATGTCTCAATGTCTCAGGTCAATGTCGGAGAGTTGCTAGAGTCTCAAAGTTGGACAACTGCTAAGGTCTCCGAAGCTCCTACTGAGAGTCTCCGAGCCCCTAACGGGACTCGTCGAAATAGTACTAATATTACATTCACTACAAAAACTAATTTTAGACTTAAACAATGTGTCAAACACGGAAACAAAGAATGAATATCAAACGGGGGGACGAGGCCCGAGTCCAGTGCGTAGCTGGTGCGAAGGCCCGCGAAGCTGGCCAGAGCTAGCGAGAGCTAGAGCTAGCCAGGCAGTTAGAGCTAGAGCTAGCTAGAGCTAGAGCTAGCCAGGCAGTTAGAGCTAGAGCTAGCCAAATAGCGAGAGGAAATAGATCTGACTCGTCTTCGACTCGTCAGGCCTCTTCGACTCGTCAAATCTATTTGTCATGCTTAGCAAACTCTTCCTCAGCTTCTTCCAAAACACCCTCTTCTGGCTCCTCATCATATTCAGATTGGTGTAAACTCAAAGTAGGCTTAACAGCAGCCGAATCCAAAGTCCAAGAAGCCAAAGCATTTTCAGCATCAATAATAATCTGTTTACTGGCTTCATATCCATCATAAGCTGGTCTCGTTTCACCTGGAGTCACAGCAGAATCGTCTAATAATTCCAATAAAGCTTTACCATACCCAGCAATCAAAGCGTATTTTTCAGCCAATTCTCTAATTCCATCAAATTGATAGTTATAAGCAGCTTTCAATTGTTCTCTGGTGATGTTGGACAATTGAGCTTCTGCTACTAAAGATTCGGCTTCAGCTCTAACTAATTCTTGTTCCAAAACTGGAATTTTTGGCGATTGTGGGTCTTTATACTTCAAATGAGCAATTTCATCAGTGATTTTCTGCTTTCTGTCACGTGATGGTTGCACTGAAGATTCAATGTTTCTGATAGTCTTCAAAGTGATTCTATATTGGTCATATTTGTCAATGTATTGGTCTTCTAATTCCCCAATTTCATAGATTAATACTCCCAATTTGTCGGTGACATCAGAAATGTCGTCGTCGTTTTCCTCACCCCAGGAACTCAATTGCTTTGCGACATCCCGTCTTTCTCTGGCGGTGATTTCGATGGCTCTCATAACATTTTTTTCCATCTTGATGAATTGACTAAGTTTTCTACTCAATTCAGGCCCAGTTTGACCAGCCACCGTCTTTCTGAAGGTGGAGGCAATCCCTCCTTTACCAAAGAATTTGGATTTGGTGGAGGAGGGTGGAGGTGGAGGGCTCTGCAATTGAGAAGCGGTGGGGGCTTTAGATGATCTTAACGAATAAGTTCTGTGCATTTTGGTTGGGGGGAGTTTTTTGGAGGAGAATTTCACCCCGTTTTATATGTCGAGGGCTGGTTGCCGAGGGCGTGCGCCGACCGAGCGAAGCGAGGTTGGGACACGACCTCGTTGGACCAAGTTTTAGCACCGCTCGCACTAGCCTCGCACCAGCGCTAGCACCGCTGGTACCAGCCATGGGCCGCGACGCCGGTGTGGCGTGACCAGCACCCGTTTATTACGTCATATCGTTAACTATACCTTGCTACATTAAACTTTTGATGAAACTTTTGATGACCCACTTGGATCCGTGCTAACTACCAGGCTAGCACTGCTAACATATGGCACGGGCTAGCACCGCTAGCCACTGCCCGCCAATTGGCCGCCTAGCAGCCTATTGGCTGGCTGGCTCTTGCCGTGTGTTCTCGTGTGTATATTACCTGAAATTATAATGGATGAGCTGGAGAGCTGGATCCACCTTGACCCACCTTGAACTAGAGCTACCAGAGAATGTATATTGTACAACTATAAAGTACGAACCCTGACTCGTATTGAGTGACTAGTGTGATTTGCAGTCGGACCCTTTGCTAGTAACCGTATTGCTTTACATAAGGATTATGTAAGAGCAATGATTATATAAGCGTCGGCTTATATAAGCATTATATAAGCATATGGGCAATAAGCTGATGCTTACATAAGCTCAATTAGTCTTAACTCGCTTCTTATCTCCCCCCACCTCCTCCCCCACTCTCTTATACAAATTCAACCCCCCCAAAATCCGATAATAATCCTCCTCCAACGCTTGGTAAGCCGTTTGCAACTTATCCAACCGCACCGGCTTCTCCAACGTTAACAACGCCTCTTTATTCTTCTCATATAACCTCTGCTTAATAAATAAACGAATTTGTTTCAAACTCATTTTATTAAAGGTTTTATAGTTGTTTAACAACACCATTTCCACCAACCGGTTGAACTGTCTCGTCTCCAACTTCTGCCCCACTTTAAGCTCGTGCAACCACGCTTTCCCCTCTGGAGAAGCGATTTTCCCAAAGTTAATATCTTGCAAATTCACGACATTTTTGAGTCTGGACAAGTCAGATTTGTCTCTCATGTCGTCAAAACTTTCATTAGGGTCCTCCACCACAATCTCTACCACTTCCAGGTCTTTTAACCAAAGATTATAGAGCTCATTATAGAACCTAGACCCAATTGACTTACCCTGAAAGTTAGGCAACACTATAAACTGACTAATTTTTTTTCTAACTTCCCGGACGGAATTATCAAACTTTTCGGCTCCCGGGTACTTCCAGTAGTTATAAGCCGTGCAAAAACCTACCAAAGAAGGCTCTTCAGCCGTGGTATATACCACATATAAATCCCATAATTCATCTGAAAAATCTATAAAAGACCCGGCTTCAATGAAAAGTAGCACCAAAATCTGGATTCTTTTGTGCAACTCCACGCCCGCAGCGTCTTTGAGGTTGATTTTGTACACTTGAAACTCATCAAAGGTCCCTACCTTTACTCCAGGAATTGAATAATCTTGTTTTTCTTGTTTAATCAAATCCACCCATTGGATCTCGTCTTTCACCACCGTCAGCGGGGGTAAATATTTCATCATGACGTCACGTGGTTCCTCTACCTCATCGTTCAATTTCTTTTCGTATTTGACGTTCAAAAATGGCATGAACGTGTAGTGGTCGAAGCAGAGAAATATCACGAGATCTTTAAACCCAAAAATCGTTTCGCTGTCGCCGAAAATCGGGTACGTAAAGCTGGGGGTGAAGTTTACGGCGGTGCCGGAGGGCTCGGTGACGAAAAGCTTGAGGGCTTCGTTGGCCGAGGCCGTCCAAAGCTCTGGTTTAAGAGCTTCTGTTAAGTCTGTCATCCTTGAAGAATAAGAAGATTGAAGGACGCGTTGAAATGCGGATGGTGAGAACTAAACTGCAGGTTGGGTGGATAGTGCAGGTTGGGTGTTGTATTGCATGTTGCGCCCCGCAACATGCAAAGTAGGTGCTAAACTGCAATTGCGCACTAGCTTCAAATTACTGCAAAAACTCCAGAACTTAACTAAACTTATATTAACAAAGACAATACTAACTAAAGGCAATATAAAAAGTCAGGTGATTAAAGGTCAGGTGACTCAGGGAGGACTAGGTAGTGGTCGAATAGACACTCTCCCTTCGGTCGAGGTCTATTCGATCACAACTACTAAATCCCCCGCATCCACCATATCCCCATTCTTATGAACAATCTTCACAACCTTCCCCCCCACCGGAGCGGCCACCACCATCTCAGTCTTCATGGCCTCCACCACCACCAACCCATCTCCCTCCTTAACAACCTGCCCCACTTCCACCAACGGCTTCCAAAACCGGCCGCTGTACTCGGAATAAACCATTTCGGCGTTATCGCCGAACTCTTCGGCCGAAGCCAAATCGGGTAATTCCCGTTTCGCTAATTCCGCGTTTGACACCTGAATCAACCGATTGAATTCTTCCAACTTATCACCACCCTGATTTTGCTGAAACTTCTCAATTGACTCGCTATTGGCCTGGACCCACTCCAAGTACTTGGTGTGGTCGAACACTGAGTCCACGATATCGACTTTGAACTGTCCAGCGTTCATTTCTTCACTAAATCTGTCGATTTCAGCTTCACTCACAGGGTAAAACTCGACCTGGTCAAACGGAGAAAGTAACCAAGGCTGGTCGGCCGAATGGGCACCTAGGGCGAGCTTGTCCCAAATTGGTACCGTTCTCCCGACCAATTGGTACCCTCCAGGCGATTCCATGGTATAAATACACATATAATTCCCGCCAATTCCTACGGTTCCGTTAGGAGTAAAGGTTCTGGACGGGTTATATTTGGTTCCAAGGAACCGGTGGCGGGGGTCGAGCGGCACGGCACATGGGGCCCCCAAAAACACGTCTCCTAGGCCGAGAACAAGGAATCTGGCCGCGTAAAGCATATTTTTAATATCGTCTCTTTCTACTCCATTAATAGAAGCAATGAAGTCCACATTGTTAGGGAGCCAAGGGGCTTCACTTCTAATGGTTTCAGCGTACCGTTTGACGGCGTCCAAGGTTTTCTGGTCTTCAAACGCCATAGGTAACTTGATAACACGTGACTTGACGCTCCATTTGTTAACGAAAACGATCTCTTTTTCAATAGAAACCAAGGTTTTGACCAATTGGGACTGGCTAATTTCGGCATTGTACTCAATTAACACCGACCGGACCCCTTGCGACATTTCTACTATCCCTTGAGTCCGTCTTTCGGTAATAATCTCAATAAGTTTATGGATTCTGTAGGATAAGTTCAAGTCCATGACATTATCTCCATACTCCACAAGCACGTACCGGTCCCCAGCTTGTCTGTAGACGACTTTGGGGGAATTTGGAAGCGTTAGTTCTGATAAAACCGGGTCGAGAACACTAATTTCTGAGCTTATGTCAGCTAAATCCTTCTCAAATTTAACCAATTCTTTACCGGTGATAGAAGGAACATCTCCCTTCAAGCTGCCAATTACATCATCCTGTTCTTCCTTCAAATTCTTAGCAGTTTCGTAGCTCAAAGGCACAAATTGGATCATATCTCCTGGTTTAACCTGCCCGATTTTCCACATTTCGGCCTCAGCAACCACGGCTTCACATACAAACCCTCCCAAAGAAGGCCCGTCACACGTCAAGATCACTGGCTCGTCCCCAGTGAAGTTAATGGCTCCCAAAGAGTAAACATAGTCGTGAGCGTTGGAAGGATGCAACCCAGCTTCCCCTCCATCGGCTCTTGCCCAATTGGGCTTAGGCCCGATGAGCCGCACCCCGAACCGATTTGAGTTATAATGAACTTTCCATTCACTGGTAAAGAACTGGTGGACTGATTCGGGTTTGAAGAAATCGGGCGACCCGTGGGGCCCACAGGTAACCCCGACCTGCCAGGCGGTGGTGGCACTAAAATCGTACGAAGGAATCATCAGTTTTGGCACGCTAATTGGAGCGGAAATGGGTTCCGGCAAAGAACAGCTGGGTAATTCCGGCTGACCTAAGAAAAGCACATCTCCTAACTTCAACACTCTCCCGTTGTAACCTCCCAAGTTTCCGAGGGCGAAAGTGGACCGAGATCCCAAGTATTCTGTCACATCAATTCCTCCTCTAATAGCCAAATACGCTCTACACCCTTTAGAAACCTTTCCTATCGAGACTTTATCGCCAGCTCTGATTTCAAGGGGTTCCCATTGGCTAGCAGGCTTGCCATTGATATCAATATCCACTTTCCCACCAGTAATAGCTATCACCACTGAATGGTGGAAGAGGATTTTAGGTCCATTTAACGTGATTTCAATCCCGGGAGCTGCCGCGTGGTTCCCTACCACTCTATTGGCCACCCGGAACGAATATTCATCCATACACCCTGAAGGTGGCACTCCAATATGCCAAAACCCCTTTCTACCCGGATAATCTTGCACGGTCGTGTAGGCACCCGGCTGCAAAATTTCTAATGCAGTAGGCGCATAATGATATGCATCAAGCACTTTTGTGTGCATCTTGCATGCAGCGAACATCTCGGAGTTAGCGATCGACCGGAGATAGTCCACATTGGTAATACACCCGTAAACCACCGTTTCGTTCAAAGCGGCCCGGAGTTTCGCCAAACACTCGGTCCGGTCCTTCCCGTGGACGATAATCTTGGCCAAAGTTGGGTCGTACTCGGCAGAAACTACCGTTCCCTTGTGGACCCAGCCGTCGACCCGGGCCCAGGCGGGGAATTTGACTTCTGTCAACTGCCCGGGCGACGGCATGAAATCCTTCACCGGGTTTTCCGCGTATAACCGAGCCTCCATCGAGGCTCCTGTTACGGTAACCGTCTGCTGGTCCAAGTCTGGCGCCATATCGGCCGCAAGGAGTAACATCCATTCGACCAAATCCATGCCAGTAACCATCTCAGTAATAGGATGCTCGACCTGGAGTCTGGCATTTACTTCGAGGAAGTAAAACTCGTCCCGGGCCTGGTCGTAGATAAATTCTACGGTACCAGCACATTTGTACCGCAACACCAGGGCCAACGAGGCCCCAGCCTGTCTCATTTTGGCCCGGGTAGCTTCGGGCAAGTTCGGAGCCGGGGTTTCTTCAATAACTTTCTGGTTCCGTCTTTGCAAAGAGCAGTCACGTTCTCCTACGGCAATGGCCTTGCCAAACCCGTCCCCTAAAATCTGGATTTCCACGTGACGTGAGTTCTCTACAAACCGTTCAAGGAACACTCCGTCGTCACCAAAGTAGGACTTCCCCTGGTGCTGGACGGTTTCAAAGATCCGCTCAATTTCGGCTTCAGAATCACATTTTTGGAGCCCAATTCCGCCCCCACCGGCGGTGGATTTGACCATTACGGGGTAAGTTAGGTCGTTGGCGACCTGGCGGGCCTCTTTGGCCGACTTAATCAAGTCCGACCCGGGAACTAACGGAACCCCGGCCACTTTAGCTATCTCTCTAGCACTGTGTTTTAATCCCAATTTCCGGATAGCATCCCCAGAGGGGCCCACAAACACAATCCCCTCTTGTCCGCATCGGTCTGAAAAGTCTGCGTTTTCCGAAAGAAACCCATAACCAGGAATAATGGCTTCAGCTTGGGCGGTTTTTGCAGCCAGAATGATCTTATCTATGGAAATATAGGTTTCAGCAGCAGAAACCCCGTGTAACGGGATGGCCATATCGGCATCAAGCACATGCTGGGCGTACTTGTCAATGTCTGAGTACACGGCAATGGCTTTGATGTTCAATTTCTTAAGGGTTTTGATAATCCGGACCGCAATTTCCCCTCTATTAGCCACAAGTACCGATTGGAAAGGTTTCTTGGTTTGAGAGGTTTCATGATGCATGAAATTCTTCCACCCGCCAAATTGGGTAATGTCTCTGGTTCCGGATTGCATATATCCGGATTCTTCACATATGAAAGACTTGACGATCTCTCCGGATTCTAATTCCACACTACCAATACCTAAAGGCTGTGGCACCATGGCCATAAAGGTTCCAAACTTTTCTAAGGGAATGGAGTAGACTTCTAAGGAGATTTGAACACCACCTGTCTCTTTTGGAGCTACTCTCTTCAATCCTGGTTTCATAATAGGCCCTGCTTTAGGTAAACAGTAGAGCTTATAGTTTTTAGAAGTCTTTGTTTCCTGGATAAATGTCGCATTACATTTCTGTAATTGCCAATGCAAGCCAAACCCCTTTAAATGGGCGCCAACAACTGCTAACCGGATAGCAGAGAGGGCAGGGGCAGGGATTTGCGGTAATAATTCATCTCCGGTTCCAACAGGTTTATCTTGTAAACACCCTTTATACCGGGATGGACTATTAACCTTCAAAAACTTATTAGCCACATCTAACAACGCATAATCATTGAACTTTTTGGATAACAAAGTGATCCCAAACGGTAACCCATCAGGTCTGTAACCTGCTGGGATGGATAAGGCTGATAAATCGGCCAAATTGACGAAATTTGTATAAGTTCCCTGGCAAGAATTAAGTTTAATAGGCTCATTTTGGATTTGTTCAATGGTAGGAGTCAAGGGATTGGTAGGTACTACCAACACATCAACCTCGTCCATAACCTTATCAATTTTCTGTAACAAAGCCTGTCTTTTATACTCCGATTTGAAGCAATCTATGGCAGTATAGTGTTCACCTCCCTTAATAATCGAAAGCACGGTAGGATCCAAGTCTTCCTTAGGCGGATTAGTTCCTAAAAAGGCACTGGTAGCGACGTACCGTTCAGTAACCCAAGGCCCTTCGTATAATAACCTAGCCAATTGTACAAATGGATCAATGTCAATTGACTTTAAAGTATACAAAGATTCCAAGGATTTAGCAGCCAGGTCAAAGATCTTGGGGTTTTCAGTTTCTCCGTACCATAATAAGTTATAAGGAATCCCGATAGTAGGGTTATGGAAATAAGTTAAAGGACTTTCAGGAAACTGTCTGGAATATTCATCATTTTCCGGATCCGGATAAGAAAGAATATTCAAACATAATTGTGCATCCTGCAAGGTTAATGCAAAGATCGACACACAATCTAACGACTTGCATGCGGGCACAACACCATTGCATGACAATAAACCCTTGGTAGGTTTTAAGCCAATCAAATTGTTTAACGAAGCAGGAACTCGCCCTGAACCTGCCGTATCCGTACCTAAAGCCACTGGCACGATTCCTCGGGCCACCACGGAAGCACTCCCGGCAGAAGACCCGCCTACCACATAATCCTGGTTAATAGTATTAGGAGTTACTCCGTAAGGAGACCTTGTCCCGACTAATCCCGTAGCAAATTGGTCTAAATTGGTCTTCCCAATAATAATAGCCCCTTGGGCCCGTAATAACTGGACGGTGGTAGCGTCTTGGTCCGGCCAGTACTCAAAGCTAGGGCAAGCGGCGGTGGTAGCCAAATTTTTCACGTCGATATTGTCCTTAATGGCCACAGGAACTCCGTATAAGGCGAGTTCTGATTTATTGGCATGGCTTTGAAGGAAATCCCATTGATGGGCCAAGTTTTCGGGAGATACTACCGAGATCCAGGCGGGGTCTGGGCCGGTCTGGGCCCCTGCTAGTTCCAGCAAGAGGGCGAGCGACTGGGCGGGGGTGGAATCGTGATGGAATTTGATCCAATCTTGGATACTCCAACCAATGTATGACATCTTTGACCTGTCTTATCAGAAGTTTTATCAGTAGTTTTAGCACCTGTTCTATCAGTAGTTCTATCAGTACCTGTCTTATCAACACCTGTTCTGTCAGTACCTCTTCTATCAGTAGCACCGTTCTATCAGTACCTGTCTTATCAGTACCTGTCTTATCAGATCTAGCACCGTTCTATCAATAGCTCTAGCACTCTATCAGTTCTAGCACTCTATCAGTCAGTACTACTGTATCAATACAGATCTTGTCTGGGAATGATGGGGATTGGGGGTATATATGAGATCAACGGTCGTGTGCCGCTCGATGGATATGCCCGAGATTATTGAGGCCCGCATCAGGCCCGCACCTCCCATAACCCGCAGCCACACCTCCCATAACCCGCACCTACCTTGATAAACCCGGATCTGACATCACCAGTGATACAGAATCCTGATGACTACTCTCGCTTTGAGAGTCAGCATCCTAACCAGTTACTCGTCAGTAGCTTATCAACTCTACAGTGTTTAGTGTCCCGTTTAGTGTCCCGTTACTAGAGTGTCCCGTTTACTAGGGTCCCGTTTACTAGAGTGTCCCGTTTACTAGGGTCCCGTTACTAGAGTGTCCCGTTACTAGAGTGTCCCGTTACTAGGGTATTTAGTGTCTTTAGCCCATTGTAGCCTAGAATTTAGATCTAAACTCCTGTGGGGTTAGTATGGCTAGTAAGGCTAGTAGGGTAGCTAGTGGGGTTAGTATTAGCCTAGTCCTAGCCTACGGCTAGTCCTAGTATAAGGATAGTGAGCTTATCTTTTATTGGTTCGAGATATGAGATCCTGATCGCGAAAGGTTTTGCCGATCTTCAAATCTGTCTTAACCGGATGTTATCAGAGGTTATCAATCCATTTATTAAGGGTGCGCATCATTTCCCGTTATCGCTGGTCTAGCCACGACCCACTTGACGAGACCCTTCGTTACCAGGATTTGCAGCCACTGCACTATCTCCTACTATACTATCTACACTATCTGAACTATCTACTACACTATACTATCTACACTATACTATCTACACTATACTATCTAGTACATCTAGTTCTATCCTTTCATACATTAATCTAAACAATCTATATGGCTCTGGCACTCAACAGCCAGAGCTCTAGGGCGGCCTGGTGCTAGAATAGCACCACAGGAGGCAGAAATAGCACAATTGGTACCAAAATTGGTACCAAAATAGCACCATTAGCACCAGAAATAGCACTAGCCAGCCCATCTGGACTGCGTCCAGCTGAACTGGCTAGGCTACTTCTTTTCCCCCTCCAAATACTCATCTATCCCCCTCCCCTCAACAACCTCAGCATTCTTACTCAATATACTATTCACTTGAGACTGAACTGAATGTAACATTTCCGGATTACTCTCCTGCCACATCTTCACTTTCCAACCCTGGCCCGTCACATCCCAGTACATTCCCCTAAACGTCCGGCCAATGGACCCTCTACTCTCCCAAAGCGGCCCGATAATCACCACTCCGGCTGCAAAAAAAATCCAAATAAACCCGACTGTAATCCAGCCCGTAAAGAACTTCTTACTAAACACATAAGAAGACCCGTACATTGGCATGGGCCATACCACGATAAATGCTAGGGTTAGAAACACACACGCTGCCACCACAATCTTGAACGATTTCTGAAGGTGCTGCTTGTCTGCTTCGTGTTTTTCCCGGTTAACTCTGGCGATTTCATGGGCTGATTTGGTGATTTGGGACGTGAGTGGCCCAATATCTCCTTTTTCATTGTCACTAGAAGTTCCCTCTGCTTCAAGGAGCTCTGGTTCTTCATCAACAGCAGTTATCATCTTATCTAGCGTGGAAAAATCGAAATTCTGGGGCTTAAAGATATAAGTAAAAGCGGGGATAAGAATCAAGGGAGTTAAAAGGGCAATGACATTTCCTGTTAACATAGCATCGTCTTCAAATGTCGTGTCGACATTCACAGCCCCAAACTTAGCTTTAGTACACACCAACCAGCCAATAATAGCAAGAGCCGTGGCGATAGGAGGGGTGAATGTCGCAGCATACTTATTCTGTTTCGAGTTTAAGAGGGTTAATGTCGCTGGCAACACTCCTCCGCCAATAATCACCCCCATAAGCTCATAGATATACCCCATACTAACCCCGGCGTAGTACAAGCCTATAGCAAACCCTGCCATTATATAGGCAAACACCACCACCGAGATATGAGATACTGTAATCAACTGTTTTCCCGTAGCTTCTGGTTTAATATACCCTCTGTAGATATCAAAAGTGACAATGGACGACACGGCCATCAATTCGGACGACATTGCTGACGTCACGGCCGTGAACATCAAAAGTAACGACGCCACGGCCCCACCTTTGCCTAGCAAAGCCACCGAAGCATTTGGAAGCACAAGCCCCGCATTCATTTCATAAGTAGACAACTTCTCCGGGTACGTAGGCCAAGCTGGGGTGCCTTCTAGGGCCAAACCGGCCATTCCCATGGTAGTAGCCACGAAAAATGGCACCGCAAACCACGCCAACCCCCCTAAAATGTACCCCGGCATGGCAGCCGTGGGATTAGCAGCAAAGGCCTTATTAAAGTAATTGTTATCTAAGAAAAAGGTCCCAAAGTTCCCTACAATGTTGATAACAAAGAAGATCCCTCCAGACCGGGAATGCATAGTTAAGTAACTCCCGTCAGCGTTTCCTTCTCTGGGAGAAGTTTCTGCTAATTTGGTTACCATATCCCAAACCTTCCCAGGATTTCCTAGCACATCATCTGTAGCCCAAGTACAGAACCCAAACACCATAGCTATGATAATTACTACGGTACCGTTGACGTAATCGGTGATAAATGTCGCCTTAAGTCCCCCAAACATGGTATAAATTACCACTCCAAGTGGTAGTAACATACAAGCAGCCACTACGTGCATTCCTGTCAAGTCACTCAACACTCCCGACCCACCTGCCACCAACATCGCCGTAACTAGCACGTTAGTGATCAAGCCCCACACGCAGAACACGATATGGGTAGTCTTTCCGTACCGAGCCTTGACGATTTCGAGGTAAGTATGAGCATTTGGGGCGATAGCTTTGGCCCGGATAGCGAGAACACTGAAGAGCACGATCTGGCACGTAGCACCAGCGGCGTAGTAATACGCCCCACACACGCCGTTCCGGTACGTCTGGGTCGTACTAGTTAATAGCGTGGCACTCCAGGTCCACGAACTCACCACACAGGCACTAATTAAAAACTTCTTGACACTCCGTCCGGCAGTAGCAAACTCTTCGGCGGTGATGATTTCTCGGTTGTACCGTTTGAGGACAAAGGTGATGAACATCATCCCGAAGGAAAAGGCAAGGCCTAGGCCGACGATGACGCCGTAGCCGGCTCCTTGGGGGAGGGGAGTATAGACGTCTGGCATGGTCACAAGGTCACCACGATTTAGCACTTAGTCGTAGGTCACCACTATTTAGCACTTAGTCGTAAGGTCACCACTATTTAACACTAAAAGTAGCAGTGTTCTAGCAGTAATTCTAGGTCCAGTGGTAGTAATTCTAGGTCCAGTGGTTCTAGCTTTGGTCCAGTGGTTCTAGTTCTGGTGTAATTCTAGTTCCAATGGTAGTAATTCTGGTTCTAGCTCTAGGTCCAATGGTAGTAATTCCAGTGGTAGCTTTAGGTCCAGTGGTTCTAATTCTGGTTCTAATTCTAGTTCCAGTGGTACTTCAAGCAGCAGTAGTTCTGGTAGTTCTAGTTCCAATGGCAGTAGCTTTAGGTCTAGTTCTAGTTCCAGTAACAGTAGTTCTAGTTCTGTTCCAGTGGTAGTAAATCTGGTAGTTCTAGGTCCAGTGGTTCTAGTGTAGTTCTAGTTCTGTTCCAATTGATCTAGTGTGGTTCTAGTGTAATTCTAGGCGATGAGGTCTATTTATACCATTCCTTATCTAGATCTGTGAGGCTCAAGATTGGCAGGCCCTGATCGGCCCTATGTCGCCGCACGACATGCCACGACATTTGATAAGGACGGAATTTCGCCTAACCATACGGAACCTTAACCACGGGCCGGTGGTGGGCCGGGCCTATGGCAGGGCCAATGGGCCTAGCCTAGGCCCAGTTGTGACGAGGCTTAACTCGCTTGTTCTTACTGGTCCACTCTTAGCAGCCCTAGTCTACTACTGGCACTAGTAGTGCTAGCAATAGCAGTGCTAGCGTAGATTAGATGGTCGTGTGTGCCCGATGAGCTTATCGAAGTCGTGCAAGGCCTGGTGCTACGCCGGGCGCTGGCCCGAGGCACGAGACCGCCAGGTCGAGGCTTCGGCCCCCTGGCCATAGCTCCATTGGCCCTATCTCGTCTATCACTATCGCATGCTCTCGTTAGTTATCGTGCTATCCTCTCTTATCGTGCTTGTCTTATCGTGCTATCGCAGCTCAGCTCAATTAAAAGATAAGCCCTGTAACTCACCAAGAGATCCAAGCCGGCTTGGCTTGTGATCGTGGGGTTCTTGGTTGGTACTTGGACTGGTGGGAGTGCCTAGAATTTGGTCCTGGCTTGGCTTGCTTGGCTCCAACTCGTCCCCTGGGCCCGTTTGACCTATTTCCAGGTCGACTGGACCTGTTTCTGGGTCGACTGGACCTATTTCTGGGTCAATTGGGTCCATTGGGGCTAGTTTCTGGCCCATTGGACCTATTTCTGGGTCCACTAGGCCCATTTTCACGTCTCCTGGGCCAATTTCCTGGCCCTTTCGGCCCAGGAACTCGTCCCTTGGGTCCATTTGGCCCTGGCCCTTGTCCTCTGCCAATTCCAGCGCCTGGCGGCTCTGGAATTGGGCCCGGAATTGGTCCAAATGGGCATAATAAAACGTCCCCATCACACTCCGATCCACCAAAACCTCTCCCTCCCCCACCAACTCCCCCAATTCCTCCACCGTAATCGCATGAGACCAGTTAAAATACTCACTTATATCACTCACCGTATTCCCTCTAAAGTACCGAAACCTGGTCTTAAAATAATCGTCTTCATCCTCATACAATTGCCGTTTCTGCTGCTCAAACTCCTTCTCTTGCTGGTGCAAGTACTTGACAATGATCTGGGAGTAATTGTCATTGAGCTTGGGCTTCAAAACCTGGAGTCCCGTGCCGTACACGTGCAACTTCATAGGCAAAGTCAACGGTTCAAAAAGCTCTACTGCTCTAGTAAAGTCCTCACTGCTAATGAGGCTGGTCCCAAACCCTTGGGTAAGGATAAGGTACCGATTATAAGCAGCAAACAAGTCTTGGAGCGTGATCATAGACGAGGGTTTGGTGAGTTTATAGTTGATCAAGTACTCGCTCACGTGACGGGAGAGCTCTGGGTAATAATTTGGACTTGTCTTACTAACAGTAAGTGGGGCAAGGTTGTGACTGTTGTAGTTTTTTATGGGTTTTATTAGGCGAGTGAAGGTGGTGGAAAGGGTTAGGAGATCTTGAGCTTTGTACATGAGGTTTTCGAGATCGTTAAGGGAGGAGGAAAGGGTAAGTTCGTTGTTTTTTCGGGTTTGTTCGGAGAGGGATTGGAGGTGGGCAATCCCAACTGTTCTGGTGCCAGCCAGGACAGTTCTAGTTCCAGTCCTGGGGCCAGCCAGGGCATTTCCAGGTCCATTTTCTCTATTTCTAGGCCCATTTCTAGCACCATTTTCTCTATTTCTAGCTCCATTTCCATTTCCAGGTCCATTCTCTCCCTGGCTAGCACCATTTCCAGCACCATCTCTTGTACCAGAACCATCCTGGCTGGCGCCAGTCTGGTTCTGGTTAACTCCCCCCCTCTTCATCAATTCCCCCCACTTTCTCTCCTCTAAAACCTCCGTCAACGCCGCCAAAAACTCTCCCTCTCCGGCCCGGAAACTGAGTTTGATGTATTGGTCCGGGCCGGTGTACGATTCTGGTTCTTCTAGGATGATATTTAGCCTAGCACCGGCACTGGCACTGGCACCGCCAGGGCTAGGGCCGGTGGTAGTGCCATCTGGTGCCAGGTTAGCGCCAGCGGTGCCAGGGCTAGCACCATCTCGTGCCAGGTTAGCGCCATTGGCCCCGCTAGCCCTAATTCTCTCTAGCAACGCCGCCAGCACGCCCAATTCACTGCCACACATTTCACAGTATTTGAGGGATGGGTGGTTGATAAAGGTGCATTTGGGGCAGTGGTCGCCGGTACCACTGGCCCCGCCAGTGGTGCCATCTTTCGTGCCAATGGCACTGGCACTCGGCCCATTGGGGCCATTGGGGCCAGAGGCAGCAGCTCGCTGTAGATACTCTCGTCCTGGCGGTACGCCACACGAAACACACACCACCTGGTCCCAGCTGGGCCCGGCCCCTGTGGCACTAGCAGTGGCACCAGCCCTGGCCCCTCCGGGCCCAGTGTCGGGCCCAGCATGATTATTAAACGAACAAATCCTACACACCCAGTCAAACGTCTGGGGAGCGCTAGGTCCAAGTCCGGGCCCAGCGCCAGGCCCAGCGGCACCGGCTGGCGCCGCTGCCCGGACGTACACCTTCACCTTCGGCGACGACCGAAAAAACTTGTCCACCGCCTCGGCCCGCCCCACCACCGCCACCTCCACGCCCATCAGGAGCGCCAGGTCGGTATTATCGACGTAGACTATGCGCTGGTTAGTAAGATAAATTCTTCCACTTTGACGGTTGGAGATTTTGGCTTTGCCGTGGTAGAGCCCGACCGAGTCGCGGACGTAGCGGATGGTCTCGCCGGGGCGAAGGACCGGCCGGTTACTGCGGTTGACATGGACTTGGTTCCATACCGATAGGCCTAACATTGATGAAGATGAAGATGATCGCAAGATCATCATATCTTCTGAACTAACCCGCACTTTCTAAACTGCACTTTTATTAATCTGTATTATTATTCTAACCTGTACTTGCTAACATGCACTTTCCAACCCGCACTATGTTTGGATTTGGGCTCGCGATCTCGAAACATCTAAACTCTTACTAGATCTAATATGAATCAATTGAGAAGACCGGACCCGGACCAGGCCCACCTCCGGTCTGTCGCCACCGAAGCCTGGGAATTGGTCTACTATTTAGAAACCTTCGATGAAATCACATGTAGGGCCCTAGATTCTAATACCCTGGTCGTGCCCATTGACAATTATATCCAATCTAGAGATATTCGATACCAAGTAAATCTCTCTGTCTTGCCGGTGTGTGAAGTGCACTGTGACGGGGCGGCCCGGGGCAACGGCTCGTATGGGGCCAAAGCAGGCTACGGAGTTTGGTCTGAGAGATGCATTCTCCCTACTCTTTCTGTACCTTTTAGGTCAAATCTACTGCAAAAACCCACCAATCAGATGATGGAGTTGTTAGCTATTAAAGATGCGTTGTATTGTATTTGGAAATATTACACCCAATGTGCTGCTAGGATTGAGGAGCCGGAGTTTCAGTTTGAAATCATTACAGATTCTACGTATAGTATAGATTGTTTAACTACATGGTATGAGAAATGGGAGCGCAATGGGTGGACGAATTCTAGAGGGTTTAGGGTGCTGAACTGTGAAATCATCCAGAAATGTCTTGCTTATAAGGAAGCTATAGAGGATTTTGTGGGGGTGCCGCTTGGTATTTTTTATGTTAGGGGACATTCGGGGAATTTGGGGAATACTATAGCGGATTTGTTGGCAAATATGGCGTGTGACCGCCAGTAGCCAGTGCCAGACTGGCGCTAGCCAGGATGGTGCTAGCCCTAGTTACTTCTACCAGTAGATGCTAGAGTTCTACATTGTATCTAGCCTTTTGTAGCATATTTAGAAATAGATTTGGTACCTTACATGTGCATGGATGTCCATGCAAGGGTATGCACCCATGCATGGACATACATGGACATACAGTTAACCTGTAATCTGTAATCCCATCCTGTAATCTGATAACCCAACATGCAATAAGATATCCTAATCTGCAATCGCGTGGTTTAATCTGCACTATCCATTGCAACCTGCAACCTTCGGTCGCAAGTTGCAATCAGTTTGCACTTGCACTCGCGCACAAACCACTGTTCTACTTCTAATATCTCCCGCCTAGTCAATTGTTATGTCATTTCTCTTTAAAAGAAACCCCAAAACCCCCCAGGAACTCGTCCGCATCCTCAACGAGGCCGTCGGCAAGATCGACCTCGCCAGCGACAACCACAAAAAGTACCAGGACGAATGTTGTCGGTACCTCAAACAAATGAAACTAATTCTCCACGGCGACGACGAAACTGAACCCCAGCCCGACCAAATCAGCGCCTTAGCTCAAGAGGTTTACGCCAGTGACTGCTTGTTCTACCTCGTGAGCCACCTCCCCCGGCTCGACTTTGATAGTCGAAAGAGTGTGAGTATACTATTTCTGAGTCTTTTGCGACGCAAATTAAGTAACCAATCGCCTACGGTAGACTATATTATGACAAAGCCAGAGATTTTAATTCTTCTCGTGAAAGGCCAGGAGTCGGGCGAAATCGGGTTGATTTGTGGGTCCATTTTACGGGATTGTATCAAGTTTGAGGTGATGAATCAGTATATTTTATACCATAAAACCTTTTGGAATTACTTTAATTACGTGCAAAATGAGATTTTTGAAGTGGCTACTGACTCGTTTACCACGTTACATGATTTGTTAACGCTCCACAAGAAATTGGTGTCTGAATTCTTGACTTCTAACTATGAACCATTCAACCAAAATATTAATAAACTTATTCAACTGAAGAATTACGTCACAAAACGGCAAAGTGTCCGGCTTTTATCGGAATTGGTGCTTACCCGATCAAATCAATTCTTTTTAAATAAGTACTTT
Organism: Yamadazyma atlantica; assembly: GCA_030561325.1. NCBI lineage: Eukaryota > Fungi > Ascomycota > Pichiomycetes > Serinales > Debaryomycetaceae > Yamadazyma > Yamadazyma atlantica. Next base: position 36,162 of record JAKTXA010000020.1, read on the forward strand.
GATGATACAAACAACCTCAAGTTGATTATGTTACTTTTAAGTGATAAACTGAAGAATTTACAAATAGAAGGATTTCATATCTTTAAATTCTTTGTGGCGAAACCGAAAAAGTGTCAGAGGATTTTGGATATTTTGATAAAGAATAAGGATAACTTTATAGAGTTTTTGGAGAAGTTTGATGTGACGGGGTTTAATGATGTGAATTTGGTGGAGGAGAAGGAGTATATATTGGGGGAGATTAGGAAGTTGCCGGATATAGAGAGAATATAGCCTGGCTTGCCGGGCTATATTCTGGTCTGACACCACTTCCTAGCCCCGCCTGCCCTAGCTCCAATGTGGCACCATCTACTGCCTGTCCTGGCACGAAATTCCTAGCACTACTCCGCTAGGCTGAAAGCCAGCCTAGCTCCCTAAATACATCTGCTAACACTGGCACTACTCCACTAGGCCCGGCCTAGCTCGCATAAATCACATAATATATTACTTTCTAGTATTTCTAATCTACTTTTCATCGACGAGTCAGGCCGGCTTGACGGCTGGTCTCGTCTTATCTTCGTCTAGCTGTACTAGACCCTTCCTCGCCTGCGGCTCGGCAGGGTCTAACAGATGGTTGACCAATTCTTAAACTCCTTCTCCCCATACTGAATCTCCAGAAGCCATTTCAACATCGTAGCCGTCAATTCTCCCGCAGCCCCATCAATCACTGGCACAGTAATATTCTCTCCCCTAAATTCAATATTCCCAATTGGTGAAACCACAGCAGCCGTTCCAGACCCAAAAGCTTCTACCAAATTGCCTGCCTTAGCAGCTTCTTTAACCTCATAAATAGTATACTCTCTCTCACTAACAGTCCATTCATTTGGATCTAATCTGGCCTTACACAATTCCAAAATCGAGTCACGTGTAACTCCTTCCAAAATAGTTCCATCCAAAGGAGCAGTCACCAATTCTTTCTTCCCAGCATCATTTTTAAATACAAAGAAAGCATTCATAGTCCCAGCTTCAGTCACGTATCCTTCTTCTCCAAATAACCATAAATTCTGCTGGTGACCTCTGGCAGCAGCTTCTCTTTGTGGTTTGATACATGGAGCGTAGTTAGCTCCCAATTTTCTGTTCCCACTTCCTCCAGGCCAAGCTCTCACAGCATCTTCCGTAGCTTCCAAAGACACGGGTTTGAACCCGGTTTTATAGTATGGGCCCACGGGGGATGCAATCACATACACTAAAGCTCTATCGGGAGACCCTACTCCTAAAGATGGAGTGGTTCCTATCATGGTAGGTCTTAAGTATAAAGAGTACCCATTTCCTTCAGGAATGAAATCCTTCTCTAAATCGACAAATTTCTGGAGCAATGACGTCATTTGAGGAATGTCAAAGTTGGGCAAGTCGATTCTTTCAGCAGACTTATTCATTCTGTCCATATTCTTATCCACTCTGAACAATCTAGCGTTTCCATCTTTATCTTTGTAAGCTTTTAACCCTTCAAACAACTCAAAAGCATAGTGGAACACAATGGCCGAGGGGTCAAGGCAGAGAGGGTGGTAGGCAGAGATGGTAGGCGTGCCCCAGCCGTCTTCAGCCGTCCATTCCACCTCTAACATATGGTCTGTGAACGATTTTCCAAATACCAACTGATCATTGGGCAATTTGGTTTTGGGAGTGCTGGTTTTGGTGATTTCCAATTTGCTTGCGTCTAAGCCGGTTACCATGGTACGGGTGCTGGTACTGGTAGCTAATGACAGTTTTCTGAGACTTTTGGGGATGTTTCTGGCTATTCCTAGCGTCTTGAGGGTAAACATGTTGGGGTATTAGTCATATTTATGATTTTGCTTGCGAAGAAGATTTATCAAAAGTCGTGTGCGGGATGAAAAATGTAACCGAATTTTTTTCCTTCAATAACCGGGCCTGGACGAGGCCGAAGGCGAGTCCAGTACCACTAGAGCTGCTACCATGGTACTAGGCCAGTACGGGCCAGTACGGGCCAGTACGGCCTGGTCCCAAGTCCCAAGTCCCTGGCTTTCGGGTTCGGTCCAGGCCCGTTTCGCCCGTTCTAGCTCTACCACCGGCCACTCTAGCGTGTCATGTGACTCCCTGACATGTGACTCTGCGATGAGGTGAAAATCTTTACTATGCTACTCTATACTCTACCCTATGCTCTACTATGCTCTATATGTACTCTATACTATACTGTCTCTATACTATATACTGTGTCTATACTCCATATTATACTCCACTATATAGTCTACTCTATAGTGTACACTCTATAGTCTATAGTGTGTCTCTATAGTTAAATGTAACATCAAATGGGCATTGGGTTTTTCCGGCGCCGATCCGGATTAATTCGGGTGATTATTTCGGGTATCTTTTTGCAGCCATGCCAAGAGTGGACGAACCTAGTGCCGGACGTATTCCGGTGCTAGGGTTTAAAACCAGGGTCTAGAACTAGATATGATACTAGCCTTGGTACCAGCACCATCTACCTGGCGGTAGATAGTGCTAGTACCTCCAAATTCTCCACTACATACCCATTTATCAACATTCTATCCTCCACAATCCCAATCCCCGTTCCCTCCACCGTACTAAACCAGTCCACAAACACCACCAGTCCTTGCTCTATATATACTCCATTGATTTTTAGGATCCTAATAACCTGGCTGGCCTGGCCCTTGGTCCGTCTGGCCTGGCTTGCCAGGGCAGAGCTAGGCCCGTCCAGGTCCACGTCCAGGTCCGGCACTATTTGATAAAACAGGTCTACTTTTCCCGGCACTAACATCTCTAACGTCAACCGAAGATCTTTGAACACCGGAACATAGTAATTCCGCCCCCATTGCTCCATTTTTCGGTCAATAATCACCGATTTGTTGCCTAAAAATAGGTCGAACCGGCTGGTAGTAGGCTGTTGAGGACACTGGAACAGCCCGGAGAACATGGTGTACTTGTCATAGAAGTTGCTGGAAAGTTCTATGGCAGTGTTTGATTGGTATGGAGGTTTTAGGAGGTATTGGCTGAATTCGTAGTCGAGGTTGAAGAGGTTGGACATGGAGTAGTAGGAAGATTTGAGAAAGCTGGACAGCTTGCTGGCCAGGTTGAACCCTTTATACCCCTTGGACAGCGACAGCTTGGTCTCCTTGGTCTCCTTTGTCTCCTTGGACAGTTTAGTTCCCACGCCCAGCAAGCTGGACGTGGAGGCGAAAGGATTGGTTTCACAGGTATAAAAACGAAGTTCAAACGGGTCGAGGCCCGGGCCCGGGCCGGTGCTAGGGCCGGCCGCAGCTTTCAGTGCTTCCAACTTGTCTAGGTCGAGGTCTGCCTGGGCTTGCCCCAGGCGACCCTTGGCTAGCCCCAGGCGACCCAATCCCTTGTGGTACCATAGTGGATGCCCCTCTGTCGAAAAAACCCAATTCTTCCTCTCCATTCCCTTCTGATGAACCAAAACCTCATCCCCCTCATCAAACAACAAGTACAAATACTTCAACGTCTCACTAAGCACAAACGATTCCATCCGGTCCTGGAACTCCCCCGTCCGAATGTCCTGGTACCCTTTAAACCCACACTTCGCCTTAAAAGTTGTCTGAAATAGCTCCAAAACTCTCTCACCAATATTCAAATACATTGGGTCCCGGGTGGCTCTGTACAAGTAATAAGTCGACTCAATAAACTCTGGGCGTAAAGGGTACCATTCTAGGCCCACCACCGCCCCAAGTTTATCGGTGCTGGCATCAAGTTTGGCCCGTGGAAGCAAACAATTCCACCGCTCTGGCACCAGATCAAAGTAATCCCAAAGCTTTAAGTACACCAAATGACTGCCAATGGCATCAGAAACCCGGCCGGCCAATACCTGGACCCCGGCCCAGAACGCTCCCAACGAATCGATCCAAATCGTAGCATCTAACCCATCTTCAAAGCCTATATTAGCAAATATCAACGACCGAAACTTGTCAGCTGGACCCTTAGCCAGGTGGGTCATTAGGGCCCGGTACGACTTCTTAAACACCAGCCACATCGACTCGTCATTGAAAAGAATGGAAAATTTGACGGAATATTCATAGAACGAGTCTATACTGGCCCCAATTCCACTAATACTATCCTTCCATTCGCTCTGGAGCGGCAGAATCGTCATGGGCACAAGGTCTAGTGCCAGCCGCGACCCCCAGATGGTCCAGAACGTCATTTGGGTGTAATATTCAAACTGGGGGTCGCCCGTAAGCTTGGAAAGAAGGGTGAATTCAAGTACTGGAGTAGTGGCTCCGGACGTGCACGTCTCAAGTTGCAAATTGTACGGGACAGAAATTACGCCCCGGCGTAAATTTGTGCGCGGCACCGGGATGTGGCTAGACGTTTTAAAGGCTGGAATCAACTTTAGGCCGAGACTATAAGCCATATCAAGTAGAAAGCCATCATAGTCCTCTTGTATAGTCTTAAATTCAGCACTATCTAGCACCAGATCGCTAAGGAGGAGGTGGGCCGAGAGGAGCCCGCCCAACGACCGAATCGTCATCTCAAATACTTGCACCACCACGTCGCTGTCGAAAAGCTGGTGCTGGCGAGCCTTTAAGTAGGCGAGCGACGTTTCAAGATGGGTCCATTGTTCCATAAGTATTAAGGTGTCGATGTTATCTAGGAGGGTGGACGAGACGTTGCCCATGACGTCATTCCGGGTGATATCACTTTGGTCCAAGCTGGGGCCGTAGGGGGCACAGGACATGGGCCGAACTTCGTCGGCCGGGAAGCCGTGTTGGAGGTAGGAATTCCAGCCATGGAGGAAGAGATCTTTGGTTTGGGATTTGAGGGACTGGAGGTGGGGGGGTGCGAAGGTGCCGCTAGCAGGTCCCGGGCCTGGGCCTGGGCCTAGAGCCATTGCTACGGGCCAGCCCGCTAGCACCACAATAAACCTTAGTAGCATTCTCTGGAGGTTGATATACTCTCACTAGATCGCACTTGATCGCACTAGATCTAGGGCCACTGGTACTGGATCTAGTGCGATGGTACTATTTAGGTCCACTGGCACTATAGCTGGCACCGTTGGTGCCAGCTGTGGTGCCAGCTGTGGTGCTAGCTGGGTCTGTCTAGTAGCGTATATTAATTACAGTCTATGGGCTACTGGTCATATGAAATTGTCTAAAGCGTAGCTAGGCCGAAGGGCTAGCGTAGCTGGGGTTAGGGCCAGGGGTGGTATCACTGCTAGCCCTTCGGCCTAGCAGGCTAGCAGTGGTACAATGACTCGGCCGCTTCGCTGCCTCGTCATTTTCCAAAGATTCTATTCACCTGCATCACCACCTTCCCACTCCCAAACCACAACGTCCCCACCACCACCAACACATTCACCATGATAAGCAACACCCCATTCAACATAAACCTCGGGGCAAATATCTTCCACACCATCAAATGTCTTCTAAAATGAGCCGTAAACCCAAAACTCGATAAACTTAACAAGGTCTGGTACGTCACCAATGACGTAATTATGGTAACAATCTGGGACAAAGTGGTGATAGGCTTACTAGTCGGAGGAATCTTCCATATTGCGATCAAAGGTAACGCCAAACACACAATAATAAACGAACCAAAGTTATTTAACACCAAATTAATATGAGTAAATGGAAAAAGTATGCTTTCATTGGTCAAAAACGCCACGTCCCATTGAATAGAAGGAATGGTGGCCTGGTGGCCGGTGCTAAAGAAGTGCTGGTACCCTAAAAGGCCAAAAAGTATGGGACTTATAAGGTTTCTTCTTAATTGTAATAAATCAATAATCTCTAAAAACGACAAGATTTGTACCAAAAGGCCTCCTATGGACAAGGCTCCTAAGGGTTTGGACGTAAGCATTATAGCAAGGGAAAAGTTGAGTACTAACAAGAAATAAGATGAGCCATAGATATTCTCATAGCCTAGGATGGTAGCAGTAGGTTTAGTTTCTTGTTCGTCTTCTAGTTCCGGGTCAGACTCCACAATCGGGCTATTTAGGGCCAGCCCCGTCTCGGAGGCTTCTCTCTCCGCTTCACTGGGCGAAGTTCCCGTGTGATGGGGTTGAGGTTTGGAGCTTTTCTTTGGTTTGGGTGGGGGTTTACTGAAATCTACCTTGACACACAACGGGCCTCGGGACCAACTATAATTAGCTAGCACCAACGTTACCACGAGAACCACTCTGGCTATTGCCAATTTAAATGATTTCAATACCGTTTCCGTCAAATAACTATTATAAGCTGAAACATAATTGTTCTTATCCAAAAACTCAAACGTCCAGTAAAAAGCGTTCAAGAAAAGCACAAACTTGGTCCCAGTATTAATCCAGAGTGGGGCTGCTGAATGGTATGAGTTGGATAACACATAAAAGTTTTTAATCACAAGGGGAAGGAGGAATGCCATAAAGTGAAGTAACATCACCAGCCACCACGACATGTCAAATGTCGGCTTGCAGTACCCTCCTTGTTCTTCCCGACACAAGTTTATCATATTGACAAGTCTTGTGACCACAATAAACGTGAAACTATGGACTAGTCCCAAGATTTTGGTCTGTTTTTTAAGCTTCCAATTGGTCAGAATCGAGAGAAAACTACAAATTCCAAACGTAGCAATAAAGAAATTGACCATTTTATCCTCCCAGATCACAAACGAGTTAGAACCAAAGATCAAACAATGAAGCACCAAGAAAATCAACCCTAAAAACGACCAGGAATTGAAGTTATAGATGAAAAAATCAAAGATCTGGTGAACCAACCAATTGACACTAAACCGGTCCATAATAGGGGCCCAGAACCCAATGATAGTACCAATAGCCACGCCTGCCATCAAACAATTCTTAAGCGTGAGGTTATGGGGTAATAGGACAATATAAATCGATAAACTTATAACTATCCCCAACAACGACATGGCTACTATGGACCCAATAAACTCGAACGAGAGGGTCAGGATCCGGACCGAGGGGATGGACCGAGAATACGTCAAGATAAATGTGAATGAAAGAAGTAAAAGCAGAATTCCTAGGGCAATAAACTTCATATCAAATTGGGCCCAAAGCTGCTTGCACGTAGCAAGGTTTTGGTACTGGTAATCTTTATAGCTCTGGATCAATTCCGGCGACACTTTCCTTGAGTTTTTGAACTTGGCGAAGCTGGTACTTAAGAATTCATACTGTTCGTTAAGTTCTTCGCTACGGATTTTGTCATTGGTACTGGAAAGTCTGAACTGGTTGATCTGGGAGATGGTGCTAAAACTAGCAGAATTCATAGTTCTGGAATCTCCACTGAAAAACTCGTCTATAGGGAACCCTAGATTATTGTGAGGGATGGGTAACCCCATTAATAGCGAAATTGTCGGCACCAAATCGATCTGGTTCACTTGTCTATAGTTTTCTCCGCCATTTGCCGTGTCATAGTGCTCCTTCAGCTTATGAGAAATCTTAACATCTTTGTTCTTAGTGTATGCAAATAACGTACTTTCTAATTCATCTTTAGAGTCTCCGCCGTGGTTTCCCGTAGGATCCATCCCGTGATCTCCCATCACCAAAAGTAACGTCTTATCATCCATTTTCAGCATCACGTGCTCAATCTCCCGGTTCATTTGGTTCAATTTCTCCTTCATCGTATAATGGTTAGGCCCATACCGATGGCCTATATGGTCTACTCCCAAGAAATGGCCAATCAAAACGTCCCATTTGCTTTGATTCTCCGGCTCCAACAACGGGTGCAAGTGCTCCACCACCCCGTCGTCCACGGTATGAAAGTCCCACACGTTCAAGGACGGGTACGGGAAGTTGAGCCCCGGGTTTATATACTTTTTGAATAACGCTTGCCAGGTATCATCCCCCATAAACGCTATAGACTTCCCTGCCAAATACGCCTGGAGCACCCAATTATCTTCGTCTATCTCGTCCCCGTTAAAGTTGGACCCAGCGTCGATAAAAGTCGGGAGAGAGCCCGTAGTAAGCCCTTTAAGTCGCTGGAGCGTGGTGGTAGGCGGGTCCGCCATAAACTTTAGGAGCAAAGAATTACCTGGCTCGGTCACAAACTTGTCGTACAAAACCGGAAAGTTATTATGGTAAAACTTGTCATCATCATTTGGTACCACAAAGTCAAACCTCAAAGCGTCGATTATAAGCACAATGGTTTTGTCTATTTTGGGCACCATACAACTGTGTTCTTCGGTACAATTGGCGATCTTGGCCGAGACTTCTCGCGAGAGGAGGAACCCTTGGCTGAAGAACAGCGTGGCGATGGCCTGGAGCACCGCAAACGCCGTGAGGACAAGGAGGTACCCGAAGAAGGTGATGCGGAGTTTTTGTTGTCTCAAGCGGTTTCGAGTTTCTTGGATCATGGTCACCACGATTACTATGGGTCACCACTGTTTTACGCCTAGTGGTATGGTGCTAGTGCTAGTACGGTGCTAGTACGGTGCTAGTGCTATGCTAGTGCTATGGCGTGCTAATTCTAGTGCTGTAGTACGGTAGTACGAACACGGTTGGTATGGAACTGTTAATGTTCGCGATTTGATATGTTGACAGTGCGGTCTGATCTGGAATAGATCTGGTGCCAGGGCTAGTGCGGCTGGTGCCAGGGCTAGGGCCAGTGGACCTAGACTTAGGGCCAGTATGCTCTACTACTTTACATATATTAATACATAGGAATACTATGGCCTGGCTTGGTACTGGACCTGGAACTGGACCTAGCCTAACTCTGGCACTGGGCCGGCTGTGGTTCTAGGAAGGCTCTGGCCTGGAACTAGAGCTAGCACTGGCTGGAACTAGAGCTAGCACTGGCTGGAACTAGAGCTAGTACTGGTAGGACCTAGCACGGCACTAGACTCGGCAGTAGCACTGGGCTAGCACGGCACTAGACTCGGCCTGGGCCCGTCTACCTGCGGCCTCGTGCTGAGTAGCCTCGGCCGGTGGCCTCGTCCACTCACTCCATACTATGGTCTATCTGAGACAAAAAATCCTCATCAAAGTTCCCATTAATAATCTCCTCATCATCCCCCTGAAACTTAATCAAATCCCCCATATCATCGCCCATATCGACCAAATCATCATTAATCCCATCCAACTCCATGTCTGGTTTCAGGCCCAATTCCATGTCGTTCATGGGCATGTACTGGTCAGGCTTGCCCTGGCTAGGTCCCTGGCCAGGGCCAGTATGGTCCTGACTGGGGACAGAATGGTGCTGATTAGGTCCAGGGATCTGGTGCTGTGGCTGGTGCTGCTGCTGGTACTGCTGGTTCTGGGTCTGGGCCTGATTATTCAAAAACTCCAACCCCTCGTCCACTTGATTAAAGTTGATTAAATTGTTCACCAGCCGGGGATCATAATCCTGGGGGGCCTCTACGACATTGTCGGCCAATTTATCATTCAGAAACTTGTTAACATTCTGAATATGGCTGAAATTGCGGTGGAATTTGGTGGTATACTCGTCAATTATCCGTTTAGATTCCAGGTTAAACCGGTCAAACGTACTGTCGCTGGTCACTCCTTCAAGCAAACGAGCCAATTGGGTGGTGGCAACCTTCTGGGCCTCATACTCTTCCAGAATCTCGATTTTGCCCGGGGGTTCTAGCCCTTTTAGTTCTTGTTCTAGAACAGTTTGTAATTTCTTCATTAGGGCCAAATTCCCAAGGTAAATGTCGTCTCCCGTTAAGGTGGTGGGGTCGGACTTATCGGTGGCCTCGGGGAACGACATTGGCGGCTTAATATTGTTGACATGGACGTATTTTACTAGGGCTTCGAGGTACTCTTGGTTACTGATAAGTCTTAAAAGCGCATCGTTTCGGTAGGAGATTAGTTCACTTTCGTCGTGGAGGGTGCCGGTGGGTTCTTCCTTGATGGGGGGTCGTGGCACCGGCTCGGGCTGTGTGTGGGGCGTTGGCACGAACTTGTTCCGCCGTCTGGGGCGTCCTGGTTGGGCCATTTTGTGTGTTCTGTGTTGAGTTTGGTTTGGGTTGGTTTGGCTTGGGTGCGACTTGGTGATAATGGGCGGGGCACGACCGGTGCTAGCTCTGGCGCTGGTGCTAGCTCTGGCACCATCTCTAGCACCACTCGCCCTACAATTGATACAACTTAAAATACATATGGAATATAAAGACAGTATATAGTATGGCCAGGACGGACGGCCTGGTTGGACGAGACGGGCCTATTCTAAGCCTAGTTGGTCCAGTCCTGGTCTGGCTCTAGTCTGGACGGGCCTCGTCCTTTAGCAGGCCTGGGCCTTGAAATAAATAATGTACGGAATTGAATGTCTGACGAATGTCACGAATTAAGAATTAGTCTAGGAATGGTACGGGAATGAAACGGTGAAGTGGTGCAAGGGAGCTGGTAGTGGTGCTGGGGAGTAGGTCCAGGGGCCCAGTCCTGCCATGGCTAGCGCCATGTCAGGCCTAAAGATCAAACCTCCCATTAATAAACTCTTCCTCCTCATCCACATCCATCTCATCCTGCTCATCGATCTGATCCTCTTCATCATCAATCACATCCTCATCAGGAGGCAAGTCAGGATTCCCTGGAATAAACAGCCCCGGACCCTTAAAGTTAAACTTATGAGAATGAGAATGGCTATTATCCTTAAACCGTTCATCCATTGTTGATGCATCGACGTAAGTAAACCCATTGAAATTAGCTTGCATTCCAGGACTTAAAGGAGTAGAAGCCAACTCCATTTGCTTTCTCAACACCGACGTGGATTCATTGGTGAATTCTGGATCAAAGTTCGACGTGTCGGTCTCTGAAGATAAATGAGGTTTGAAAGGTGGAGGTATCGACTTGGATTTCAATAAATCCCAATCTATATCATTGAAAAATGCATGTTCTTCTAATTCTCTAGCATCATTTATGGATCCTAATCTATGTTTAGGGTTTCTATTCAATAACCCTTTAACAAAAGACCGTCCTTCAGGACTTAAAATCTCTTTAGGGAACCGAACTTTCCCAAACGCAATGTTCTTATACATTTGTTGAGTATTTTCAGCATAAAAAGGAGACCATCCACAACACATTTCAAAGATTAATACCCCCAAAGACCAAAAATCAACCATTTTCGTATACCCTGATTCATCCAACAACACTTCAGGAGCCAAATATTCAGTGGTACCACAGAAAGTATTGGTGGTTCCATCATTATTCAAATTAGCTTTGGATAACCCAAAATCACATAACACAATATGACCATTAGCATCCAAAAGAATGTTTTCGGGCTTTAAATCTCTATAAACAATGTCATTATCATGTAAATGCTCTAATGCTAACACCAATTCGGCAATATAAAACTTGGCTCGATCTTCAGGGAATCTTCCTTCTTTCTGTAAATGCCAGAACAATTCTCCTCCCGACATATAATCTGTGACCAAGTACAAATCTGCTGGGGTTTGGAACGAGAATTTCAAGCCTACAATGAACGGAGACTGAGCGGCAGAAGTTCTGACCAATATGTTTCTTTCTCCAATGGTATGGGCAATTTCCTTCTTTTTAACAATAACTTTCTTACTTAACACTTTCATAGCATAGATCCGGTTATTATCAGTTTTTTTCACTTGATAAACCTTCCCAAATGTTCCTTTCCCAAGTAATCTCAAGATTTCAAAGTCATTTGGACCATAGTTTTTAGAAGTCATATTGGTATACTCCCATTTGATTTTGATGGCTCCATTGACCCGTTCTCCTACGACCCGGGACGTCAAGTTGAACCAATCGCCGTATTTGCTCTTGTTCTGGTACGAGAACGGGTTGATTCTCACATGGCCCAAGAAGGAATCATCCGAACCAGCGTCATAAATGGAAATATCAAGCTCAGAAGTATTCCCTACCACGTCAAAAATCGCTTCGTGGTTCCACACGGGGCTGGTAATGCCCGCTTTATAGTCACTGATCGTCAAATGATTAGAAGATGATTGTCGTTGATAAAGCGGTCTATTAAGTCTATTAACCCCCAAATTGGCCCCGCCGGTGCCAGTTACCGACTTGTTATTGAACGAATCGGGAGCGTTGGTAATGAATTCAGAGCTTTCAAACGTACACACCACGTACGGTTGACTGTCGTTGGAATGAATTAATAAATTGGATGCTTCCAAGATGGTAACTTTGAGTTTTCCTTTGGGGAAAGAGTTTTGTTTGGTCATATTCTGGCCGGTTTCATCGGTGGTGATGATGAGGGGGTCTGAGGAGCCGGAAGAATTGGACGAGGTCACCTGGGTCGAGAGATTGGACGAGGGCTGGGTCGCCTGGGACGAGGAATTGGGGGCCTGGGACAGTTGGGGCTGGGACAGTTGGGGCTGGGACAGATTGGGCTGGGACAGATTGGGCTGGGACAGATTGGGCTGGGCCGAGCCCTGGGACAAGCCCAGGGCCTGGCCCTGGGCCGGCTGGTAGTAATTGTTCGGATGTTGTTGCAACGTCTGGGACAAATTCTTGGAATTATTCAACGTGGTCCCATAAACCATCGAACTATCAGCAGCAATCGTAGGCGTGACATTGTTTAGGGTTTTGGGGTATATCTTACGCTGGTCGTCCATGTCGTCGTGACCTTTTTTGAACCCAAAGATCGATTTAGCAAAGTCGGACATGGTGCTAGATGGTAGGCGGCTAAGCGGCTACTAGATTGGCCAGTGGTGCTAAGCTCGAGCTAGATGGACCTAAACTGGGGCTAGATTGAGGCTAGTGGTGCTGGATTGGTGCTAGTTCTGGTGCTAGACAGTGGCAGATTGGTGCTAGTGGCGCTAGTGGTACTAGACGATGGTACTAGGCTGGTCGAATTGGCTAGATCTCTGGCGCTAGCTAACGTATTGTTTGTTCCCAATAAAAATTTTCTGAGAATGCGAAAGGGATGAGTCGGTGGTACTAACAAACAGGCCGGGGAAGAATGGCGGGGGTTTGGGAAGAGTTTGGGGCGGAATTGGGAGAGATTGGTACGAGGGTGGTGCTAGAGAATGGTGCTAGCTACTTCCAACGGGATTTGGCCCTGGTTTAGAGGTAGAGTTATGGGCTTAAGTTGTGGTAACCGTTGATGTCTTATCAGTACGGATAAATGCGATCTTTGGTAGGGACACGAGATCTAACTTTAATTGGATGGGCGAGGTGTTGGTGCTAGCACGGGGCTCTGGTGCTGGTGGTGGTGCTAGGCAGTACGGGCCTGACACGGCACTGGTCTAGTGCTGGCACTAGCACTGGCACTGGCCTGTACTAGTCCAGTACTAGACTAGACTAGTACAGTGTCCTGGACTGTGACAATATGTGGCTGGTGTTCTGTAAAAAATATTACATTACCGAGATGTTGTCATTTGCTTATGTAATAACATGACACGCTCCCCTCCTCTCAGGCTCACCCGTCTCAATGGATTCACCCAATTATCTGCCAGTACTTTACTATTACTATTGTATATTGGATACTCTTGAATGCTATTGGATGCTATTGGATTCCTGGTCTACTCTCGTCCCCCTCGCCCTAACCTGGCCCCATTTCTGGCCCCATTGGCCCTGGCCTTCGTCCTAGTTTGGCCCTCGTCCCTCTTATTCGCGAATGAAAAATTTGAAGTCAAATCCACTAAATTTGAATCTAAATCCACCACAATGTTAGGCATAAGGGCTTTCAGCACGTCCCCCACCAGAGCAGATAAGCTCTATAAACTCACGAAATATGTCAAACCTATAAACACCACCGTCTACAAAGCCGGAGATAAACTTCCGGTGGACACTCGGTATGGTAAAAAAATCAGTATTCCTCCAAATAAACGGTTCTTCCCATTATATCCTTATGAAGCCCTTTTTTTCAAACAACAAAACACTGGTTTATATGGGGGGTTACAAAAAACCAGCTCCAAGACTTGTTCTGAAAGTGGGAACAAAAATTTAAGATCCCACAAGCCAAATGTCGTCAAACAAACGTTATACTCCGAGATTTTAAATAAGTCTCTTAAGTTAAAAGTCGCTACTAGAGTGTTGAAAACCATCGACAAGGAAGGAGGGTTGGACCAGTACCTTTTAAAGGACAAACCAGCCCGGGTAAAGACCTTGGGAAAAGTTGGTTGGAGATTGAAATATCAACTTTTACATAGATTACAACTACAAGAAAAGCAACAATCAGGGGTTTTCTGTCAATATAAGCAGCACAAGATCTCGGTGGGGAAACAAAAGTTGCTTCAAGAGTTGTACCCGTTGGTTTATAGAGATCTGTATGTTCCTTTGACCAAAAAACAGTTTTTAATTGATCATAGTTATAAGACCAGTGAGGAGATTTGTGAATTACTTGAGAAATATGACTTTGATTTCTCCACTGTCACGGTCTAGGTTCCTCCTAGGTCGCCACTTTCACCTCCAGGTCGCCAATGGCCTTGTAAATAGCATTATAATAAACGGTTCATAGTTAAGTTAAGGCTGTAGGTCGCACGAGACCTGTGACTGCTCTTGGGGTTTTGTGTGAGTGCACGACTAAAGTATTGGTGCGAGCGTGGGCCGAAGGTGTCGCTAGGTCTAGTGCGAACATGGGCCCAGCTGCCCCTTGAGCGCGCAAACATTCCCTCCGGTCGTGTCTGTCCAAACACCTCTGGTGAAAACCTCCCGAAAAAAAAAACCTCATCAGATTTTTCCAAAAGTTTTCACTATAGTCAATAATGGTTAAATCTGGTATGTATAAAACAGAATTAAATGAAGATTAAACACTGGAATATTGTATAAGACAAGCTGAATTACCTGTAGTCCCTTTGTCTGGGTTTCAACGGATGTTTTGTGGGAAGTATCAACCCCGAAGAATAGGGATGAGAATGAAAAATTTTTAATATCAGAGTTTAGACTAAGAGTTTAGACTACTATCAACACCTTTCCAATTGTCCAATGAAGTAGGGTATTAGAATCCTGTCACATATCTTGTTCCCAAAAGATGAAGAGTGGAGGATGAAAGTGGAGGATGAAGAGTGGAATCCAAATCAAACAAGCTTCAAACAAGTTCAAATAAGCTCAAACAAGCTCAAACTTTCAAGCACCATTCTAGTGGAGCTCAGTGTATTCTAGTGTGTTCCAGTGTCTCCAGTGTCAATACAAACTCATACTAACAATCTCTAGGAATCGCCGTTGGTGCCAACAAAGGTTACAAAGTCACTGCCAAAGAAGTTGCTCCTAAAATTTCTTACAGAAAAGGAGCTTTATCTAAAAGAACTTCATTCGTCAGATCTATTGTCAAAGAAGTCAGTGGATTAGCCCCATACGAAAAAAGATTGATTGAATTAATTAGAAATGCCGGTGAAAAGAGAGCTAAAAAGTTAGCTAAAAAGAGATTAGGTACTCACAAAAGATCTTTGAAAAAAGTCGAAGACATGAACAAAATTATTGCTGACTCCAGAAAACATTAAGTCATGTTTATATAGTCCTAACCTTTCACTATTATTATGTATAGTTAATTTTCATAACCTTTTGATATTTAGAAGTAGGAAAAAATGAACTTCAAATTCTCATTTCTCACTATGTTTAGGGCAATTTTAAGAGTAAGGCCTGGGGCCAGACCTAAGGCCGGCGGGGCCAGTGCCACAGCAGGGCTAGGGCCAGGGAGGTTCCAAAGACAATTGCAATCTAAAATCACTCCTCCCACCCATTTCAACGATAAACATTTGCCTCCAAGTTATGATCAGCTTCAGCCGAGTACAAATGGGTCACCTGGCTCTAGCACCAGTGTAAATGCAAATGGTAGTACAAGTGGTACAAGCAGCACCAGTGGCACCAGTGGCCCCGGCGGGTCCACCGGTGCTGGGTTTAACTTTAGAGAAATAACCACCCTCCTTACAATCTTCACCCTAAGTTACTTCGCAATAGACAACTACCTTACCCGAGTCAAATTAGAAAAAATCAACCACGAACTAAGCGTAATCAACTTCAAAAACGTCCAGCTTCAACAAACCAATCTAAACAACTTCAAAAAACGGAAAAACCTCCAGATCTTGAATTTGAATAATCAGTATAATAAAAACATCTATAAACTCTTATTACATGTGTCTTTGTTGAACAAACAAGTGGTGGAAATGGGAGGAGACCCAATTCCTATTGAAGAGGTGTTGGGATACTTTGAACGGTATGTGTTGATTAACAAGTCCATTGAAAACTTGAACTTTCAGAATATCTATGTTAGTAATGAGATGCCAGAGTTGAGAACGTATTTGCCGAATGTTAATGATTATAAGTTTGAGAAGAGTAAATAGATCTGCTAGGCCGAAGGCTAGCAGTGAATGAACACAATGACACACAAGTATCACTGGCCCTGGCCTGGCCCGGCCTGGCCCTAGTCTCTTAGTCCTCGCCCTAGCTCTAGCACCAGCCTAGTGCAAGCACTAGTCTGGAGTCTGGGTTACCCGGACACTCATCACCATAAAAGATCAAATTTTTCATTTTCTCTGCTCTTCATACAATGTCTTTTATAGACGCCCATTAGAGTCACGGGGAACTTTATCAATAAGTTGTCACACCTTGGTGTTTCGTGCTCGGGTAAGTCTTAGATCAAGTGGTTTTCTTGCCTATTTGTCATGTTAGTTTTGTGGCTAACTATGCTGGTCGTAAATCAACATTGCCCTAGCACTTGTGCTAGGGCTAGTATCAAGTGTCTGTAGTATTGTAATTGTTTATTCACTATATACAGCTGCTCAAGGGTCCCTTGATCATTTATCTCTTGTTTGTGTCCATGACCGTGGCATCGATTTGCCCCAACTCCCGTTGCTTTAACTTCAATTGTAACAATTCCACCTTGGGACAGCAAGTGGTTTGCTCAGGCCCGTTTGTTTCATAATGTTGTTTGCAACACAAATACAATTGGTCGATAAGCTTGGTACACTTGGCTTCGTTGTACCCGTTGCTTTGTAAGCAGTCTTGGATGGCACAAGCTTGTGGTTTACAAGGATCTGTCATAGTGAAGATATAGTAAGAATTGCGAAAATTATATTTTCAAATACCAAGGCAGACCTTGACACATTGACCCATAGACTAATTTGTTCAGTTGAATATGCTACGGTGTTAGAAGTTGTAGAATGTCTAGAAGTTCTAGAGCTTCTAGAATGTTCTAGAACTTAATGTGTACTTGGCTGTATATTGTGTTACTTAATTACAGACTCATCTAAATCAGTATGGTAATCATCTTCATCAAATTCACTTGGTTCATAAATCACCAAAGGGATAAACTCATCCGGATTATTGGATCTACTGATAGCTCTTCTCTTAAATATGTAGAAACTAGCACATCCACTAAACACACACACCAAAATCGAGATAATCCCCCATCTACTTAAATGCCATCTTAAACTTTCCACTTCCGATCTCATATTACTATTTAATTCAGTGGTGATTTTATGATTGGTTTCTTGGATCTTTAGGATAATCCGTTTGGATTGTAACGTGTTTTCTTGTTTCTGATCATTAATAGTCACTTCATTATTGGTTTTCAATTGTAATAAATCATTATTTAATTCATCTTGAATCACGTTATAATCCCGTTCGAGGATTTGAATTAAATTAATTAATTCATTGATATGGTTTTCTCGGGATCGGGTGATATCTACTCGTAATTCTTGTTGGGCACTTTCAAATAAATATTTTTCGTTCTCTAGTTCATATAAATGGGAATATTTGTGGGTTAATTTGGATAATTTGGTATTTAATTGGACAATAAGAAGTCGTATTACTTCGTCTGCTTGTTCTTTGGTGAACCCGGCGTCGGCAAGTTGTTTGAACACTTCATAAGTATCCATATATGGTTCCATTTTCTCGAAAATCGTGGTTAAATAATGCTCACTGTTGTATTCTTCGTCATCTTCTGGGGTTTCTATTCGGTCTGGAGTTTCTTGTTCTGGAGTTTCTATTCGCTCTGGCACGGGAGTTTCTTCTACTGGGTCGAGATTCTCGCTGCTAATTCCTTCTGAAGTACTGGTCTCTGGACTACTAGCTTCTGGATTACTGGCCTCAGGACTAGCACTTGTGGTATCTGTAGCTTCTGTGGCCTCTGTAGCTTCCGTCTCGGGTACTTCTTTGGTTCCTTTGATTCCTTTGGTTTCTTTGGTTTCTGTGTCTGTGGTTCCTTTGGTTTCTGTGTTTGTGCCTGTATCCTTTGTATCCTTTAAATCCTTTGTATTTGTAGCTGTGTTGACAGTACCTGTCCCCTCAGACCCTGTCTTGTTCAAAAACTGCTTACTTCTATTAATCCCCAAACTCGACCCCCGCTTTTTATTCAACAATAAACTCGTATGGTGTACAAATCTATACGGATTATAGCATCTAGCATTAACTCGGACTAGCCTTGGTGCTAACCTAACCTTATACATGCTAATAACAAGTAGTAAAGGAAAAACTATCGCGAAAGTTATTCTTGATCTTGACCATAGTCAGTCTCGTGACAATAGGACTTATAGTAGTGAAGTCCCGTTACAAAGTATGATAAATTGAATGGTGACTCGCTATGATACACCACAGGACTATTATATTCGTTTTGAGTGTAATAGCCTTGAAGGTTAACGGTTTTGCTGCTCGGCAATAAAATTAACTCCGAAGACGAGGCAAGATTAGGATTATTCTGGTTATGGTTGAGCAAATAAACAACCAATTGGTTTGAATTAATACTGGAATCGTCCGAGTCCACGTCGTGCCAATTGGACGAGTCGTCCCCGTTCAAGGACGGGTCCTCTCCCATGTCTGCTGGCGAAATAACTACCTCCGTACTGCTATTTAATTCAACCAATTTAATACTAGGCACCCGAATCCGACCCGTGTCTCCCCCCAAATGGTATTTAAAGCTCTGGATCACCACCTGCTTCAACACATACAAACTGGTGGGATTGTACCAGTAAATCCCTGATTTCTCATAAATATTAATATATTCCAAATTAAGCACACAACTCCAAATAATCACCAGACTGATTTGGTTTAATACCAAGAGGTTGCCGTTGAACACGTGAGCCATGTCGCCACTTCCGTCAAGTTTGACCACAAACGCTAAAGATCGAGGCAAGAAATCTCTATCAGGACACAAGTTGACTAACAAGGGAATGGAATCTAAGGAGCTATAGTAATTTAATTTGAGCCTGGCAAGTGCTACTGCCCGGCCCGTGACATATTCATAGTTAAACAAGAGATGAAGGGTCATCAAATTGAGAATTATCATTTTAAGCTCCTGAATTTGGGTGAAAACTCCATACAAAATATCAACTTTGCTTATCACCAGATACACAATAAGAAGAAGGATCTTACAAATATGGTGTTTCATGATATAGTAGGTGGTGACGTCATCTATGGAATCGGTTTTGACGGTTAGGGAGTTGACAAGAAACTCCATATTAGTTCTGCCGAGTCCTTTAAAGTCTACGTCTCCTAGCTCAAGCCTGGACCCAGAGCTAGTTCCATTGGTCCCATTGGACCCACAGCTAGCACCATTGGTCCCATTGGTACCAGTGCTAGGTCCTTCGGACCCATCACTGGGTCCATTGCCAATTTCTGGGGTAAAAAACTTGTCCTCGTCTCTGGCAATACTGCCGTCCCATAACTCTTCAATTGGGCCCGTTCCAAGCGGAGTGGTGGCAGCAGTGGGGCCCAGCTCTTCCGTGGCAGAACTTGTCATCGACACGTCTTCGTCTCTAATCTCTTTCTCTTGAATACTCTCTAACATTGTGGTGGTTGTAGTTATAGTGTTGTAGATGTGGTGCTTGGTAGTTTTGCAACTGATCTATCACCAAGTCGGGACACGACCTGGGGATATGGGGAACAAAAAATAATGAAGGAAGCGAGGTTCGAACTCGCGCGGACAACTGTCCAACAGATCTTAAGTCTGCCGCCTTAGACCACTCGGCCATCCCTCCAGAACTGAAGGATTTGTGCGGTGGTTGGATATGGAGGTAGTGGGTGACACGTAAAACTTTCAAACCTATTTTTCTAGCTTTCTGGAGGTGATAGGATGAATTTGTTTTTATAAGTCGGTTTATTGGTGTTTGAAGTATATTCGTGAGTAGTTTGAGTTGATTTGGAGTAGCAATACGGAAATTATGGCACAGTTATTATTTTCAGCTTTTGCGCCCTATTTCTTTCAAATAAAGTCCGTTTGCTCTGTGACTTTAAAGTACATATCACAATCCTCATGGGTATCTACTGGTTAAATATAAAATCTATATGTTTATTCTAGCCCGCAGCACATCCAATCAAACAACAAATGGAGTGGCTGCAAAACGGCTGCGAATCTCATTTTCTCACCCTACATAGTAAGTGTCTCATTGTATGCATTTATTGGTAAATATCTATTTACATCATGACTCTTCGACCTTTGAATCCTCAACCACATCCTCAACCACAGGAGCCATCTTTCGGTTCAATCTCTCATACTTTAACCGGTCTTTATCGCTAACACTCGGATTAATATTCCTCAAAGCTTGGTTAAAGTCATTCTGTGTCACTTTTATATCTTCAACATTAGTGTCATTTGTGCTGGAACTATCATAGATGTATCCTGATTTGTCTAGTTGCTTAACTTCTTGATTTTGGAAGAAGTTTCTCTTCAAGGCAATAACCCCTGCTTCTCTCACCAAAGAAGATAAATCAGCCCCAGAAAAGTTCTTACATTTAGGATTATAGACAATTTCTTCAAGGTTAACTGATGGTTCGATAGGAGTTTTGTTCACCGTAATCAAAGTGGTCAAGATTTCCAATTTTTCTTGTTCTGTAGGCAATTCAATATATAAGGATTTGTCCAATCTTCCAGGTCTAATCATTGCAGGGTCAATTATATCAGGTCTATTGGTAGCCCCTATAACAAAGATTCCCTTCCGGTCATTTAAACCATCTAATTCTGTCAATAATGTATTTACCACTCTTGAACTAGATTCAGATAATGAATTGTCTCTTTTCGGAACTAAAGCATCTAATTCATCAAAGAATATAATACATGGAACACTAGCTCTAGCTCTTTGGAAGACTTGTCTAATAGCTCTTTCCGATTCCCCGACATATTTATTTAACAATTCAGGACCTTTAATAGAAATGAAATTAGCTCTGGATTCATTAGCTACTGCTTTAGCTAATAAGGTTTTCCCACACCCGGGAGGCCCCCACATCAACACACCAGCCGGAGCAGTGATCCCGACTTTTTCAAAGATTTCAGGCTTTTTAATTGGCTGGACAATACACATGTGTAATTCCATCCGGATATGATTTAAAGCCCCTACATTCTCCCAAGTAACATCTGGAATCGTAGCAAACCCTTCTCTTTTAGCGGTTGGTTGAATGGTGGGTAAAGCATTCAAGAAATCGTCAAACACTATAGCTAAAGGTTTCAACTGTTCTTCTGTTAACGGGTTTGGGTGTTTGATCAAAAACTTTTGAATAATCGATAACTTCTCATCATCAGTTTTCCCGTTGAAATTGGTGATATCTCCATTACTTATTAGAGCCTTCTCTTGGTCAATGTCCATAGAATCTTCAAAGTCCTGTTCACTCAAGTTTTCAAAGATTCTTTTGATAGCAAATATCCCTGAAGCCGTGACTAAACTCTTCAAATCTGCCCCTACAAACCCTGGAGTTAACTTGGCCAACTGCTTGAAATTAAAGGTGTTTTCTGCATTAAATAACTTCAAATTCAGAGTCATGGTTTTCAAAATAGAAACCCGTTGTTCTTCATTTGGAACATTAAGACAAATCTCTCGATCAAATCTTCCGGCTCTTCTTAAAGCCGAATCCAAAGAATCAGGTCTATTAGTAGCACCCATTACAATCACGGGTTTGTTATCAGTTTTTTCTAACGAGAGCTCATCCATTAAAGTTAATAATTGTGCTACTATTCGTCTTTCCATTTCTCTTTGAGCCCCACCATCTCTTTTAGGGGTTATAGCATCGATTTCATCCATAAATACTAAACATGGAGCCAAAGCTTTAGCTTCTTCAAATATCTCTCTTAATTTCTTTTCTGATTCTCCTGACATCCCTGATACTATAGAAGGAGCAGATATGTTTAAAAATGGCACTTGTAATTCCCCTGCTAAAGCATTAGCAATGGTAGTTTTCCCACACCCAGGAGGTCCATATAATAATACACCTCTAGGAGGTTCTACACCAGTAGAAACATAAATTTCCGGGTGTAAAATCGGCAAACCAATTAATTCCATTAAATCAGTAGTAACTTTCTCCATACCTCCTAAATTAGATAACTTCAAAGTAGGAGGAGTATGGTCGATTTTCTTCAATTTCTTATTAGTTTTGTTTGGTTCCCGGCGTTTTCTCTTCTTATCTTCAGCAATTTCCACCGATTCTGTATCATTTTCAGTGGTAGCAGGTTTCAGGTCTTGAGTCTCAGTAGGAGTTACATTCCATGAACTGACCACCGACTTATTTAAAGCATTTGAATCTTTAACATCCATCATATTCGACTCATCCAACCCTTCGAAATCAGTATTCATGTTCATTTGGGCTTGAAGTTTCAACAGTTCGTACTCTTCTCTTTGGCTCATCACATCACCTAATTCTTCCAATTCGTCATCGCGGACGATTTTCAACACATCTTCAATACTCTTTTCCAACGTGACCCGTTTCATTCTTCTCATGGGGAAATCTTTCTGTTGGATATATGTTAACACTTCTGAAACCTTTAAATCTTTAGCAAAGGCAATGTAGGTGAAAGAATCCATATTATCTAGATCCAAAGGCTCGGCATCTTCGGGGAGATCTTGTTGCAATTCTTTGGCATATTTGGCTTTGTTGATGCTGGTTTGCTCGTCCAACAACTGGTGGATCAAGTCGTATATCCTTTGGTCTATACTGGCCGATACGCTACCTTTTTTAGCCATTGTGGTGATGTCTGCTCATCTCATCTCGGTTCATCATGGACTTCTCATTTTAGTGTGAGGGACACGACCTCGGCATACAATCACTAACACCAAGCCTAACAATATCACCAACACACAATGCCAATTACCCCAAGTATTAGACAAGGTAACACAAGCAAGACACCAAGACAGACAAGACAATACAAGACAGGAGAGAACTAGAGAACACAATGGAAAAAAGCTACACGGCAATTCCGAAGTCTAGAAAATTCCATGGTTAGACCAAAAACGCCAATAGTCACGGGTCTTAGACAACAACACCAAGGCGGCCAACATGACAGTATGACCAGAAGCGGACTGTTTCATATTGTTTCATAAGGTCAGCCATGTGACAAGGTTGCTCATTTAAGCGAAATGCCTGAAGCTGCGAACCTTAAAGAGTTGTAATTGAGTTTGGGAAGCCAGGGCCAGGGCCAGGGCCTCAGGGGTAGTGGTCTGGTGGCTGGTGTGATAGCGTGCTAGTGTGCTAGTTTCTAGAAACTCTAGACAGACACAGACAATTATAGTGTGTAATAGCTCTAGCTGTAGCCTTAGTTATAGTTAGTGTATTGCTTGTAAAAGTGAATGCGGCTGATGATTGCTACACCAGCCACGAATCCTGTGCCACACCCCGGAAATGATAATAAACCCTTAATTTGGCAGTCGTCCTTAATTTGGCAGTCGTGGCATAGCAACATTTACTAGCAATCAATAGTCACCATTTGGTTCTATTTTTGTCTGACAGCCCCAATCCAAAAACTATAAAGCCAGGGCAATTCCTCTACTTAAACTCTCTACTAAAACACTCATCCAATTATTAAACATGTCCGATTTAGGTAGAAAAAACATTTCCGATAAAGTTGACGAAACTTTGACTCCAAACCAAGACAAATCTGGGTTAGACAAAGCTAAAGAAACTGTCACTGATAAAGCTGATGATTTAGCTGCTAAAGCTACTCCAGAAGACCAAAAATCCTTCTCTCAAACCATTGCTGACAATGTTAAACAAGGTCACGATGATGCCAAATCCAAGGCCACTACTGACAAAGCTTCTGTTGATGAAACTGCTAAATCTTACATTGACACTGCTAAAGAACAAGCTGGGGCTGCTGCTAACTACATTTCTGGTGTAGTTACTGGTGCTGCTGAAGGGGCCAAAAGCGGTCACGAATCCAGTAAGAAGTAATTATATAGTTAATAAATATAGATAATGACTTACTTTACTTTCCACTATATAGTCTACACTATGTAGTCTACACTATATAGTCTACTATATATTGTGCTAACACTGCACTGAGTTTTAGCACTCTGTTTTAATTTTAGTACTAGCTAAAGTATGGGGATCGCGAAGTGAAAAAATTCAGCTCATCTCACAATGCCTAAAGCACCTAAACAGCAAAAGCTAGACCTTGATGAGTCAGAAGATGACTTCGGGTCTTCTGATGACGACTATCCCGTGGTAAAAGTGCAGAAAAAGACTTTTCCTGGTAAAAATGACGAAGTAAGCGATGAGGAAGATAACTTAGATGAAGATCAAGATGAGGAAGGAGATGACTTAGGGGAAGAGGAAGAAGATGACCAAGATCAAGAGGGAGTCACAGAAGATAATGTAGAAGACATTTCCCAAGTCAAATCCAAAAAAAACCGGAAACTCAAGAAACTAACTCCGGAGCAGCTAGCCAAAGAACAAAAGAAAATCAAAAAGACTGGTGTTTGTTACTTATCTAGAATACCTCCATATATGAAACCATCCAAACTAAGATCCATTATGTCCCGGTTCGGAGAATTGGACCGGATATTCTTAAAACCGGAAGATGCTGCCATTTATAGGAAAAGAGTTAAATATGGTGGTAACAAAAAGAAGAATTATACTGAAGGATGGGTAGAATTTGTTAATAAAAAAGATGCCAAATTGTGTGAAGCCACTTTAAATGGTAATAAGATTGGGGGGAAAAAGACGTCGTATTATTATGATGATATTATGAATGTCAAATACTTATCAGGATTCAAATGGTTTGATTTAACTCAACAAATTTCTAAAGAGAATGAAGTAAGACAAGCTAAATTAACCTTAGAAATCTCTCAACAGCATAAGTTGAACAAATCGTTCATGAATAATTTGGATCAATCCAAGATGATCAAAAACATTGAAAAGAAGAGGAAACCAACTCTGGAGAATGTTAATGATAGTAATGATAATGATAATGACCAGAAAATAAGGAGAAACTTCAAACAAAGAAACATTGCCAGTACCAGAGCAGATGCCAGTAGTGAGTTGAAGAAAGATAAACCTAGTGATCAACTTAATGATGTGTTGTCCAAGGTTTTTTGATCCCTCTCATTGGTCAAGCCGTCATTTATTCATACAATATACCTAATAGATACACTTAATACATAATCACTAGTTACAATACATTATTTTACAATAGTTTTCAAGCTTTTCTTTCAAGCTTTTCTCTCAAGTTTTTTGTGTTCATTAAACTTGATCAAGAATTTCACCCGTTGCTTCAAATCGGTCTTGCTCTTACACCCCAATCGGCGGACTAGAACTTCACTGTTGATGATGTCCTCGACACTTAACGTATCTGATGTGATGACTTTATTCAATTTATACCATTGAGTGCCAGTCCAGGGTTCATCCAGATCCACTGATGAGTCTTGTTCGTTGGAAGTATATGATTCCATTTCTTTACCACCAGTGACCTCGGGATCTCTCTGTTTCTTATTCATTATATGCTTAGCATATTTATCTGACAATCTCGAATAATGTTTTCGAATTGGGGTCATCTCGGGCACAGGGATGTTTTTATACTTTGTGCTTCCATTTACGCCTGTTCCTCTTGAATATTTAGAACCGTTGACCCCAGTGCCTTTTGAATATTTAGAACCATTGCTAAACCGATTAGGAGGAGACCGGCCCGATTTCTTTGCTGGACTAGACCTATTGGGTAAAAATGAATTCAATTCGTTTAATAATTCCATGGGATTATCATCAGAAGAGATATCTGACTCTAAATCCATAGCAGCATTGATTTTATTCATTTGATCCATCTCAGAAATCGGTTTATTATTTATCGGAATGTCATTAACAGGCTCCATATTTCGGTGATTTCTAGGTTTCTCATTAAAAGACAATCTAGTGGTGCCGTTGGCTCCCATGGTTACATTTATACGCTCCAAAGTTTCCAATCTCTGCATGTCATTTTGGGGATCAATATCCACTCGAGACGGTATACCGACATTCAAGCTTCCTTTGTCTAGACCTATTCCATTGGTGGATACGGAATCGATCTCCACGCTAGACGCGAGATTATTCAAGTTGTGGGCGTGGTCCTCACTTGGGTCTGTAGTTCTGAGTCCAATTGACGTTGGTATTTGGGGGTCATGGTCGCCATGAACCGCTTGGTCCACAGAGTGGACGGGGTGGTCCACGGGGCGCTGCTGAGGACTGGCATACTTATTACTCTCCCCGTTAATCTGTGGCTTAATAGATGCCCTTTCACTGTTCTCATCATCTGAGGAATCAAACTCAATATCATTCTGTCTAGCAGCCTTTGGGGGAGTCTCTCTGATCTTCTCCTCAAGACCATCATCCACATTCCCACTGATAGAAGCCTGTGACGGAAGAGCTGAAGGAATGGTCTTCTTTAGCTCCTGATCGTCTAAGAATAATCTCCGGTTTTTCCCCAGTTCTTTGTCCTGGTTCAATTTATCAAAGTTCAACGGACGAATTCTAAAATTCGACGGAGGAGACTGGATTTTCGGGTCCACATCATTGAAACTTCTGGAATGAACTCTCGTGGGACTACTGTGAGTGGTGGGAACATGAGGAGCGGTGTGGGAGAAATCAGAGGTCTTGAACAACTTAACGGAGGTATCATTTGGGGAGAACTTATTATCATCAGAGATCAATTTCCGTTGTTTGATGAGGGTATCTTCTCTCTCCCTATCAATTATATTGGGGTCTGCTTCTTTAGGAGAACTTGCAATCATGGGATCACTGGGACCAGTAGATTTCCGCTTAGAACTAGTCCTCAACGGCGTGCCATTGCGGGACTTATACTTGGTCAACCGTTCCATTACCGTGGGAGTTGTGATTCGTTGGCTCTGTTCATCCCCGCTTTTCAAGGGAACCTTAATGGTAGTTCTTTGGGTGCTATAACGAGAAGACTTGGGAGTCTCTAACCGAGTGTCTTCAAACTCTAGATCTTTCATATCATCTTCTTCGTCACTTACCAAGGGATTGATCTTTTTGTGTCTACCCAACCCGTATGTGTTGGACCTGTTAGGGTTCATAGAATCATTGAAGATGGACATAGTCCTCACTCAATTGACTGTCAACTGGTCTGTGATTCTGGTGATGTTTATTTTTCAGTGCGATTTCGTAGCTTAGTACTAGAAGCTTAGTACTAGAGTGGCTACAGTAAGGATATAGTAAGGCAAACTAGAGTCGTATATTCTATGTAAAAAGATCATCAGTAACATCAACCTCACAAGCTCTAATATCAAGCTCATATAACCCATAGATTCTCTCATAGTTAAGATAACTTAACGACTCAAAGAAGGTTCTCAAATTGGCTATAGAGCTGATGGAGGAGATCCCATTCAATAATGGCACTAGGTCTGACGAGGGCTGGTTAATCTTATATGGCAGTTCTTTCAAAAGCGTCAAGTCTGTTTCCTTAACAAACTTATCCACAATGGAAATTAAAAGATCATTGTTGGAAGATGTATCATAGCTGATATCAAAATTACTCTTAATAAATAACCATTCGTTTAGATTGAATTCGTCATTGCTTAATAGTAACAATTGATCTAACAATTTACATCCATTTAAAATCAATTGTAATTCTTCTGCACTCAAATTGTTCAATTCTTTAAGGGATTTGTCAATGATTAATCCAAAAATCGAAATCAATTCTTGGGTAATTATGGTCCATCTTGGTAATAAATGAATATCATTGAATTTTAACGTTATGGCTCGGAATAATATACAGATTTGGATTTTAAATGCTGGTGGTACTGAACTCATTAATGAAACTCCTACCTTATCAAAGATTTCATCTAAATAACTCAACCAAAAATCATTAGGTTGGACTAAGATCAAAAATGACATTCTCTTCATGGCATAGATTTTACTTTCCAATTCGGATTTTTCATTCCAGAGAAATAAGTTTTGGGGTGATGTCGAACTGGTGGAAGAGACTTTGGTCATCAATTCAACAATTCGATCACTATCCAAACTAACCCACACCGAAATGATCTTCTTCCAAACTTCTAATCGATTAGCAGATACCGAGAAAAAGTTGTTATCGTTAAATAAATCCCCTATTAATGTTTTCCAGGATCTATTGGGGCAATGTTGACCAATTAACTTCAACAAGTTCAAAATTCGAATAGGTATTTCGTTGATGGCTTTGGATTTGATCTGAGGGGTAATCAAGTTAAAAATGATTACATTTACACAATTTGAAACTTTATCTGAATCTTCAAGAATATCATCAAACGATTCAACAATCTCCGCCAAAGTTTCGATCAATTCCTCTTGGACTCCTTGGGGAGTAGGGGTGGAAACAGTCATGGGGTCTTCATTGTCATTATAAGTACTCTCAGTGTCACTGGTGGCCTTTTCTTCTGGTTGTTGTTCGCTTGTGGTATCAGATGAACTAAATAATATTCTCTTTCCACTAGCAAAAGATGTCAATAGTTTGGCAAACAAGTCACTTAGCTCTCTTTTATGTTTTCTTTCTTCTCCAAACTTAGAACTTGTTAACTTCAATGACAAATTCTTTATTATCCTCAAGAAGCTAGGTATTAAAGGCTTGAAATGATTGTAATGCGATAATACATCTTTAAAGAATTGGACAGTAAGCCCCCATATATCAGTAACAGTATCATTGTCAATTGACTTCAAGTAATCCACCAAGAACTTTGATATTTCTTTTTCATTGACTGAAACATTCAAATAAGATTTTTTGGGATCCGGTAATAAGGTAGGATAGCATCTGGTGGTAATACTATTCAATATATGAGGCAAGGTTATTTGTGACCTGCCACCATCAAGAACATTCAATATCTTAATCAGTGATTTGAATTGTCTATCTATATCAATCAAATTTTCAATCACTTCTTGGCGCTCTAAATCCATTAAAGATTCTAATAATTTCTTAGATCTGAATCTCAATTTATTGGCTAAGTATATCTTGGACTTTTCGGAATTTTCCAACAAGACATTGGTTTTGCTATCCCTGCGATTATTTCTAGTGTTGAAGTCTGGTTTGATATCGGACCAATTCCAGATCTTAAATCCAATTTTAATTGCATCCTGGAAAGCCAATAAAATGGAGTATAACTTATTTTGTTCAGTGGTTCTGATAGCTGGGGATTCTATTTGGAAAACCCCTTGGATAACGTTCCCTAAAAAGCTGGAGTTATTGGCATTGTTCGCAGTATTACCATTGTTGTAATTGAAATTATAATTATCGTGATTGTAACTCTTTATATCTGATTTATTTCTAAATTTGGACGTCAAAAGATAACTGTGACTGATTGACAACAAATCTTCAATACCAGATATTAATACATTAACAGAAGCTTCTATATCAACCAAGTTATTCACCGACTCATTGTTCCGTATCTTGTCAAAATATGCCGTCACTTTGTCTATAATCGCTGAATTCAACACTGATAATACACTGAAAACTGATTCATTGAATAGGTATAACGACCTGGTCAATAATGCCATCCATTCTTCCAACAATATAGATGTTTGAGATTTATTAATCCCATTGATTAAAAACTTAACCAACAATGGCTCTCTTCCTTCATCCTCAATGTGTAGCAAATTCAAGTTGATTTTTGCATCTTCTGATAGCTTCAATTGATTGAAAATACATTTTAAATATTGACATTCCACCAACTCTAATTGATACGGGATGTTAGGTAAAGAGATGTAGTATGAGCAGTTCTCTATAAGTCTGTGGAATTTATCGTTGAAATCAATTTCATTTCCAGTAATCAAAAGGGAAAATAATTCCAAACTGTTATTAACGGAATTATAATAATCCTTAAGGATATTAGTGTCGTTCAAGAATTCATCACTGAGCTTCAAACTAAGGAATTTCTCAATAATATAAAATATTAAAGACTTATAGGTAGATATATCCCATTCATTAGTTTTGATTATCTTCAATTTGAAGCTATTATCCATCACGGCAAATTCATTGTTGAATGCTTCCCGTAATACTTTATTATTCGTATTAATAACATTCAAAATGGTTTTCAAGTAATAGGCAAACTTACTTAATTCGTCATTGATTTCTAACTCGGTTCGATCCAAATGCATGAATTCAAAATCTAAAAGTGGGTTTGTGATCATTTTCAATAACCTATTGGAGTGACCATTCTTCAAAATATTTCTTATAAAGTCTTGAACCAAAAGTTTATTACTGTTTGAATTACCCTCATCCATAAGGTCATCTAAAATCAATTGTAATGGCCGTTCTAAAATCAAATCTGATTGTTGAGAATTTGAATGAGACCATAATGTCAATAAGCCTCTTACTCGGTCATTATTGTTTGATTTCAAAATCAAGTTTGAAATGGCTGCCTCAATATAAAAATTAGGACAATTGATATCCAAATCAAATAGGCATTTCACTGACTCAACTTTATAGCCATTAGGATCAGTAGATATTAATGAGGGCCATATGTTGGTGGTGATGACTTTAATGATCTTGACTCTTTCGGCTATAGACAACTTCCCCGCCATCAAGTTGAAGATCTTGGTTATGCTGAAAGCAATGACCAAATTGTTATTGATTTGTTCTGTGTTGGTAAGATCATTGGTCTCTTCTTGATTACTTATCATCTGTAAGATGCCATCGTCTCGAAACTTAAAATCACTTGCACTGGGCATCAAATAGATTAACTTGCTAAACAAATTGGCTAATCTATTTGAGTAATAAAAGTTCCTAAACTCAGAAACCAATAGAACTTTGAATGACTGATATATTAAGTTAGTCAACTCTTGTTTGCTATAAGGAGTTTTAGCAGAATCGTCAACTAATAATCTTTTATAGTAGTCATTGACCTTCTCAATATTCCCCTGTACTGTATCTTCTGCAGACGGTTCGATGTCAATTTTATCGATTGATTCTAACGCAGCTGGAGACATAATTTCCATCAAGTTGGTCATAAGGTCTATGAAGGAATGGTTTAAATTGTCTGGTTTGTAGTAAAGCATACAAGTCAATAGTCCTAATGGAATATGGGTAAGTTTCATGTCATCTTCATTGAAATCAAAATTCATTAGCACAAAATTCAATAATTTATTGTCTTCTTGAGAAGCGGAAGAAATCAAGGTTATCAAATGACTCCATATGTATGAGCTTTCAACTCCATTGAAGAATGCTTGTCCAGATGCTAATAATTCCTCCGATTTAGTCAGCAGTTGCTGTGTATAACAGGTTTTAAGTATAGGGGATAATAATCTAGGGATTAACCGATGGCTTATTTCCCATTTATCTATTATTAACGATAAAGACATTTTAAACCCATTGGTTTTATCATCCACGTTTCCCCGTTCAATCAAATCAAACAATACGGTGGTTAAGGTTTCAAGGCCATTAGTTTCAAAGAAGTCAGCCCGGAGTTCAGTTGCATTTCTGGCTGCATCCATCGAATTTCTGCCTTGATCCGATGAACCTTGGGTCAGATGAGGAATAGAATCGCTCTCGGGACCCAAAAGCCAGCTCCAAAGTCTTCTATTTAAACTCATATCCTTCTTTAATAGTAATAGAATACTTGACTTCATTAGTAATTGTTTATCCTTTGGAGCCGAATCAAATATATCACAATTCAATGGCAAATGGGATATCATCAAATCGAAAAATCCTCTAATGATAATAATGTCATTAGCAGGATTAAAGTTAGTTTTAGTGCTAATGGCAGAAGCAAAGGCTCTAGTTAATAAGCCGGGATTTGGTTTTAAACATGCAATAGCTTCATTGGAATATTTGTATTCACCAGAATCGGTTTTGAAGGTGGTAAATGTAGGTAATCTCTTATTACACCAATATAACGCTCCTAATCTTTTCTCTGGGTTGGAAATTATTGCCAAAAATAAATTCTGCCAGAAATGATTATCATTATTAAGCTTCAATTTCAAATCATCTAACAACTGGAAGATATCTGGGAAGCTTTCTGAATTTTCATCATCTAATCCAGATAACAAACTCAATATTAAAGGTTTGGTGATGGTATATAAGTTTTTCTGGTGAATATTGGTCAGGATCAAGTATTTAAACATTCTGACCATTTCAGATTTCACCTGAATGGACCCAAATGATAATACTGGCAATAAGCCTGGAATCCAAATAAACAATTCATTATTAAACGTATCCAAAGTCAAAGAATTGAATATCAATTCATACAAATTAAGAGCTTTTTGATGAACTCCGTTGGGTAATTTAGACGAAAGACATAATGACAACTTATTGGCGATATCGGCATTGTGGGGGATCCATTCGACTGAATGGCGGGTCACATTGCCGCCATCTGCCTCCAGGAGTTGTAATGCTTTTTGTAACTTGGATAAAAACGCTATATAATCGGCCCATTCTTCTAATGATTCAAACGTCAATAACACTTTTTCTACCTGCTGGTAATATCGCTTGTCCTTGGATGATAATTGAGAAGAGTCGTGGACTTTAGACCCTCCAAACTTAGGGATTACCTTGAGTAACCCATTGCCTCTTCTATCCATCTTGGGTTCTCCACAAGATCTGTTGATGTGGTGTATGGCGTAGTGTTGTATTTATATTCGCGCTTGAGCGTTGAAGGTGGGGGATACGCTAACATTGTTGGCTATCAGCTCTGCTCCATTATAGAAGATTGGTGGAACTATATTGTTTGAAACGAGGGGTGAGGTATGGAAGTTGGCTCTGTTTGTCAAATGTGGTCAAATTGTATATAAATTGTAGTGAAATGTAGTATGGATTGTAGTATATATTGTGATTGTACCTATAAAATAGATTTAATGAATTGAGCCACATCAATCAATTCTTGATCACTGCAACTGTGTCCCACGCCAGGGTAAGTTTTGAAGGTGAACAGATCAAACCCTAAAGACTTGTAGTATTCAATTGAGTCCGTGGCATAAGAATAGGCAATAAGAGGATCCAGGGCTCCATGGCCTTGGAAAATAGGAGTATGGAAATTAGGACTGGATTTATTGAAGGTTTTAGCTAATTCGGGCATAACAGGACAAAATCCAGATAAGGCAACAACCCCACCTATCTTGAAGTCTAACATGGTATTGAGAGCCAATGCCAAAGAAGCCCCTTGTGAAAACCCTCCGAGAATAATCTTTTCATGTGGAATCTTATTGACTTCATGTTGTTCTTTAATCACTTGTTTGATAACTTCACAGCTTTTAAAGAACCCTTCTGAATCTCTCTTCCCTTTGAAATCTTCAAAGTCAAGAATATCATACCATCCTGGCATGGGCATGCCTCCGTTTCCCGTTATAGTCATGGTTGGAGCATTGGGGAATACATACAGAATCTTATTGTGATTTGGGACAATATTAGTTTGGGATAAGAATTTAGGGAACCAGGACCATCCTTCTCCACTATCTCCTAATCCATGGATGAAAATAATGGCAGCTTCAGCTGCTCCTTGGGTGGCA
The DNA here is from genome assembly GCA_030561325.1 of Yamadazyma atlantica. Classification (NCBI taxonomy): domain Eukaryota; kingdom Fungi; phylum Ascomycota; class Pichiomycetes; order Serinales; family Debaryomycetaceae; genus Yamadazyma; species Yamadazyma atlantica. The sequence goes on from JAKTXA010000020.1 coordinate 69,628, forward strand.
GGAACTCTAATGGCAGATACAGACATTTTGGTGCTATATACTGAGCAGCAATTTTTCATTCGTTTTGCAACTGCGAACGGTTGCGACAAGAACTATGGCTATATTACTTTTACTATGGTGATTTCCTATGACATGTTCTATTAACTATACACTAGAATTCAATTCTTTTGTAATTTATGGCTATCCTTTTCATCATCCTTTTTAGTATCGTCGTTATCATTAGCTTTACGCTTATTGGGGTTGGTGGTTTCACCAGAGGCAGCGATTTGTAGGACCCTTGTATTTTGTTTCTCTCCATCAACCCTTCTAAAATAAGGTTGACATCTCCAATAAGGAATCTCTTTGTAGGCCCCACCCCATGATTCCATTTCACCGGTGGTAATGACATCTAAATCATTAATATCGGATTTCTGAAAAATCTCTTCCACAAGCTCTTCTACTTTGCAAACAATAGATTCCCATTCAGAAATATCAGCATGGACACTGGTTCTTCCAATAACAGGTCTTAACTCTTTATGAACACACAAGAATTCGTGTAACATTTTGAAAAAATGGGCTTTCATGGAATGCTTGGAAGCATTACTACTAGGATGTCCTTTCACGATTTCGAAGTATTCTCGAAGTAGTTTATCAACTCTAGGGAATTGTCTATCTTTATTTGAATCCTTGGTCCAAAATACCCCGGGATTAAACAAGTTCCCCTCTGCTGACATCACAGCGTCACAGGTAACTTTGTCTAAACATCTAGAAATATCTTCTGGGTATAAAATATTACCATTAGCAAAGAATACTTGACCCTCTGGCAAGTTGTCTTTTAAAAACTTCAAGATATCCCAATTAGCCAATCCAGTTAATTGACCCTTCATATTTCTGGTTCTTCCGTGGATAGTAATAAATTGAGCCCCAGCACTTAACACCATTTTGGCGTATTCCAAACTTTTGTCCCAATCATCGTAGATTCTGATTTTGGCGGTCACGGGGATTTTCAAATTCAAATGTAAATTATTGATTAATTTATACACCAAATCCCAATCATCCATAAGAAATGCCCCATAGTTCCCCTTACGAGCAATCCCTTGAGGACATCCCAAATTCAAATCAACGGCATCACATTGATCTTCCACGAATTGAGCTGCCTTTAATAAATACTCCGGATCATTGGCACAAAATTGAACCACCAAAGGTCTATCTGCCTCTGGGATTCCATCATATTCACACCACATACTCTTCCGGTATTTCTCATCGGTTGCAAATAACCGGGCATGAAACATCGGCGTATAACATAAATCGGCTCCGTATCTTCTTGATAAAAGTCTCCATGCTAACTCTGATTGGTCTACCATGGGTGCCACCACTGTTTTGGGACATCCCATGGCTTTGTACAAATCTCTTCCTTGTAACTTGGGCACCACATTGGCACTATCATTAGCGGCAGTGGCTTTTGCCGTCAAGGTCGTGGGAGTTTCTAAAGTTGTGACTACAGATCCGGGCATCTTCAAGTTCAGTAGAAGGTTACTGACCCTAATATTTCTTAAAAAGTTCACTTTGTAATTGAAGACACTGGCTTCTCGACCTTCTTTTTTCACCTGGCGATGAGCCCGATTCGCGACTTTCTTTTTGCAGCATTCTCATAAAGTATGGGGAACTCGCATAACGCCGATATTCAGTGTTATTGAGCTGGAATCGTGTAGAGAGGAGTAAAAATCCTGGAAAAATAACCATGGTCATCACAGTTAGTAGATTTATCAAATGGGAGTGTTTATGGATGAATTTGAAAATAAATATATTCTGTAAATCTAACCTCTCTGTCAAATCCTTCTACGCTCAAATTAGTGATTATCACCAATCGAAGAATATACTTAAAAAACACAAATTTTTATTTTTAAAATGTAATATACTATACAGTAGAACTGAATAAGCTGGAAAGTTGAATTCCACATTAACAGCATTAAAGATTATCGTTTCAACATTAATCGTGATGGGTTATATGTATACAAAAAAGGGGAGTCCTCATATTTTCGAGATATAATTAGCTCTGTTTTTCAATGCTTCGGCAAACCCCATGGCCAAGGGCCAGATAGGGGCATCTGCCAATATACGGACTCCCAAAAACAAACATTTGTTTGATAATTTGATGAGCTTTAACGAATTGACAATTAGTTTGGCGTCCGAATTGTTCTTGATCAATTTTCGAATACTTTCATAATTTTCATATTCGATATCCTCAATTCCATTTAAAGGTTTTAACCCTCCATGAGTATGGGGGTTAAAATGTCCTGAGTGATAGCCAGGTTCGTCTTGTTTAGGTTGGGTCTGATTCTCTGATTTAGGCTTTTTATCACCTTCATTCTTGTTGGTATTCTTGTCACCTTCTTGTTGGCTTTGCTCGGCATTATAGTTTAATGACAAGATCTTCTCACAGTTTTTCAATGTTTCTTCACATTTCAACCATAATGTCTTTTCGGTGATTCCTAAATAAATCCCATGATCTTTGTCGTTGATTTGTTCAATGTAGTACAAAAATTGGGAGATTAATAGCAACGAAACAAACACACAAGTGACAAAGAATACTGGAGTTCTTAAACTATTTTCTTTGAAATTATTCACCACCTTGATATTTTGAATCCATAAATTCATGATATCTAAACAGTGACTAATAGAATCCTTCAACCCATCAAAATCAGAGTGCAATAAGTTTAAATAATTGTTCATATTTTCCCAGTCCTTATGCACAATTCTTTCAACAATAGGCGTCAAATTGACAGAAATCTTGATTTTAGCAAAGTGATACAATGGTAAAATCAATTTCAATTCATGATTCTTATTAAGTAGATAGTTATTGGAATCATTAATGATCAACACTCCATTGTTCTTAATAAACTTGAATTCCCAACTTTTGATTAATTCTTTCAAATTTTCACTGGTCAAACGCCAGTTAACATAATCAAAGCTGTTATAATCACTCCTACTAGTTTGGCTCTTCTGAGACTCAAATTGGTGTTGGATCCGTTCATGAACATACACCAATAGCATAAGCAAGTTATTGAGATTCATTGGATGTTTCATCTCAGTAGTATTACTCTCATGATTATGTAAATCTTTGATCAAGTCATTGATGTTGTCACTATTACTCAAATTAATAATCGAGAAATTCTTCAGGTTTTCGGCTTCATTGCTCTTTTTGCTATTATCTTTCAAAATGTTCAATCTTATCAGCTCAGCAATCCATTGTTCACTATTTTCACACTTCCATAAACTTTCATTTACACAGTAGCTCCCATTGTTGATATTACTGATGTTTAAAAGGATCGATAATTCCAATAATGTGGATGTCCGGAATTGCTGGAGCATATAAAACACAAAAATGGTCCGAATTCTTGATTGGGTCATGATGAAATAATCAAAGTTATATTGCACCAGAAGTTGGTCACTCACATTAACAATGGAAGTTGGTGGTACCAAAAAGTTCTCCAAAGGTTTATGAAAATTAGTGGATTTGATTAAACCTACCATCGATTTCATTTGCCTTGAAGTGATGTCAATCATTGGTGGTTCGTTCAAGAACATTGAAATAAAAATGTGTAACACCAAACATTGATGGGCCATTAGCGGAACTTTTTTGAATTGTAAGTTATCAAGAGTAACTTCTTTTTCAAAGAAATTCTGGATATGGAATTTGGATAAGTTAAATAACAACAAAGTGTTTGAATCATGATATGAATATAATGCCCCAATAGAAGCCATCGATAACAACAAGGGAATATTTTCAAAATTGTCCACCATTGGATTCTTAAGCGATGGTAAATGAATAAAAGAAAAGTACTTGTTGAATTCCTTTTCATACAACTTCATATAATTATTCAAATCTTCTAAAGAAGGAAATTGAACGTCAGACAAATTACTGATGGTTATTACTCGATTTCTCAATTCTTCAGTAATAAATCCACCATTTGAACCTGTCACTTCCTCTGAGTTCTGATCAATATCGGCAGGACCTGGGTGTTCAAACAAACTCATTTCATGGAAATTAAAGTCTCGTTTATCTGAGGATAAATTCATATCCAAATTAGGATCGTGATGATCTTGGTGCATCATTCCTTCATAATCATTCAAATGATCATTATTACCATGGTGGTTAAATTTGGCAGCTTGCTTAATGACATTAGAAGGCTCAGGCAAAGGAGGAGGCAATGGATTGTTTATATCCATTTGTCTATTTTTGCTCAAATCCAGTTGTCGAGACTTGAATAAAGTGGCTATTTCATTACTATGATTCATATTGATATCAAGCCCATCAGAACCATTATTATGGTGATTCATATTCATACCACCAGATAATGCCAAATTGGTTTCATCAAATTGATTGAAATTGGGTTCGTATGGAGTGTTGATTATCTCCTGTAGCCAATCTCCATTTTCCGAAATAGAATCTCGTTCATTAATAATATGTCCAGACACAGGATTTGAATTCACACTAGGAATACTTGGGGTATTACTAATATGAGGACCATGATTGAAATGACCAGGACTTTGATTTGTTCCTTGACTGGATGGGTGTCCAGAGGGACCTGATATTGAGCCATGATTACTTAAACCCATGGTATGGTGAAGTTTATGTTGATTAAAAGATCGGGAATGATTGTGAGCATTAGGTTGTGATTGAGGATGTTGAAGGGAAGGATTTGACATTGAAGGTTGATGAGATGGCGGAGCAGAAGGATTGGACGACACAGAGGGGGGACCATGAATCCCTGGCGTGTGCTGTGACGGAGTATAATATGACGGAGTATTATGGGAAGGAGTCTGATGAGAAGCAGGGGCTGAACCCGGATTCAAGTTCATTTCACTCAAAGGATCAAAAGGTTGATCTTCGAATCTATTTGAATTCCGATGATTCTGGTTTACTAATGACAGATCAAGCGAATTAGTTCTCAATTTAGAATTGGGGGCATTAGAATTCGGAGTAGCATAATTGGGAGTGGTTTGACTTGGAGACATATCATCAACTTTTCTTCTCTTAAGCTGATTAACTTGATTAAATTGCAAATCCATATCATAATTAGATGGTTGACTATGGGGTAAAGGTCTACTATGGTTTCCGTTATTGGTGTTATTGTTATTATTCAAATCAAGCGCATCCATATTATTCCAATCAAAATTCAAATCAAAGTTTTGGTTGTATTGTGGAGTAGAAAATTCCACATTACTAGGGTTAGATTCTTCACTGATAACATTAAAATTGGAGTCTTTCAAAGTAGTATAAGATGAAGCAGAAGTAGCACTGTAGGAAGAATGTCTGGGGAAGAGTTTTTTGGTATTGTTAAAATTTGATGCTGAGTCCGGCTCTCTAGGATTTGGTGTACTACCATGAGGAGTACTATTCCTTGAAGAATCTTTATCGGCAAATACATCAGTATTAAACACGGGATTTCCAGACTCTTTAAATTCTTTCAACTCATCAAGATCTTTGTCGCCGCCATTAGGTAAAGGAGCATTGGCACTAGTATTATTTCGTAACACAATGATATGTTCATTATTAAGATTCGGAACATTTTCCGTGCCTTTACTATCTCTTCTCATGATATTAGGCAAGTTTGTATGTAACTTTTGTTGATGTCTTAACACCAAATCTCTTCTAGCAAAACATCTACCACAGGCGGCACATTGGAAAGGTTTTTCATTAGTGTGACTTCTCTCATGACGTTTCAAATGTTCCAACCGAGCAAATGCCCTGGTACAAATGGAACAACTATGAGGTCTAGGCTTATCGGTCTTGATCTGTTGAGATTTCTTCGGTATCGGTTGGGTAGGGGTTGGAGTTGAATTTGAATTAGACGCGGTATTGGGAACGGAATTAGGTACCGAGTTTTCCACCGAAGAAGAAGAATTGGAATTGGCATTCACATTAGCAATGGAGTCAGGAGAATCGGAAGGGATTGGCGACAAGTTGGGAAGATTGGTGAAATTGGTAAAGTTAGGTAAATTTGACATTGGGGTTTCTGTGGACACAGATTTTTGGGATGGGTTACTCATGGTTCAGCAAAAGTCAATAAATAAGGAAATAAAAAAACGACCAGCCACTCGAGATGTTAATTGGTGGAGATGTACCACGTAAAATGGGTCTCTGATAAAAAAAAACGGTGAGTTTGTAGGGAGTCAAGGTTCACCAACGAAACAAGTGGAAAATAGCCCACAAGGTTGAAAAAAAAAGCGATTAAACAAGCAACAAACGCACTGGTTTCAATAAATATACACACACCAGACCTCCTCAGGTTATGCTCTCATAATCCAGCCAAAAAATCGAGGTTTCCACTGGTTCTTAAACGGTACAATTGGCAAAGTGGTATAAGTTCTGCGCTTGGTGGGATGGCATCTTTTTCTCGCACTCGCACTCTTGACCCCAGAATTTCCTCAACCAAATTTTTTTCTTTTTTTGGGGGATTCGGGTTTATGAGGCACCGGGCACCCGGAGGAATATGGGGTAGATAACAAGGGTGGAGGGGCTAAGGGGAGCTGGGAGAGGTTAAAGGGGTAGAAGAAAATTAGAGAATGGTTGATTGGTTAGAGTGGGGGATTTAGTGGGGGATTTAGGGGGTTTACTTGCTGGTATTGCTGTGGTAAAGTGGATATCTGGGGAGGTAGTCCGAAGGCCGATCATTCATTTTTAGGTTTGGTGGGGACACGGTAAAGATTTGATGGGGCGGACTTTGTGTTCGGGAGGTTTGGTCTGAGGTTCCGCGTTCTAGTGCTAGACACGACTACTAGATTCTACTACTAAATACTATAGAAGATATTAGACAAGATACAAGAAGATACTATAGAAGATACTAGAGTCTAGAAGATGCACTTATTGGTGACTACCGGCGGAACAGTCACGTTCAAAGCCCTTGTGCGGTTTGTTGTGACCACCGAGTTTATGGATCTAGTTCATTCCCTAGGCTTTACAAAACTATCAGTTCAATATGGAAATGAAATAACTAAAGACACTCATATATCAAAACAATTCATCAACTCCTGTTTTGTGAACTGTAAATACCTCCAAGACCACCAATTAGAATCCACCGCCGCCGAAACATCAGTAGTATTAGGAGGGCTACAAATTGAATGGTTTCCTTATTCTCATGATTTGGATTCATATATAATCCTGGCTGACGTTATAATATCCCATGGCGGTACGGGGACTATCATTGATATATTGAAGAAACCTTGTGGGTCTGAATCCGGGAAACCGGTGATTGTGGTATACAATGATCAATTAATGGATAACCATCAATTGGAAATTGCTAATCAGTTTAAGATTTTGAATCATTGTGTGCCCATAGCGTCTTCACAATTGTCAGTTGAAACTATAGCACCAATAATGACCCAATTGTTGGATGGAACTGTTACTTTGGCTCCTTATGTTCCTTCCAACACGTCTATACTTCAGTCTATTCTAGTCCATGAACTCCAAGCTACAAAGTAGCTTCTAATGTATGTCACGTGAACCGCACTTCTAATTCTCACCACTCTAAATAGTTACTTCACCATTAACACACATTCTACACTACTACACCAACAGCCACTACACCAACGAATCACTACTTTACGCAACACACAGCATGTCAATTAATCCAAGGAAAAGAAAGAAGCAGAGATTATTCACCAGAGATATCGAAAACCTTCTCTTCTCCCTAGGAGATGGCCCTACGTCTCTTGATTCTACCATCAACACCCTAGAAGAAGCATTGGTGGAATATTTATGTGACTTGAGTACAGACACGTTACGATACGCCAGAAGTAAAAACCGGAACAGAATCAAGATCGATGACTTGCCATTCACCCTTCGAAACGACCCTGCCAAATTATCCAGATTGGAATATGTGCTTAATCAAAGTCAAAGAATTGCTAGAGCCAGAAGAATGTTTGATGATGATGATAAGAAAATGGCCAATTATGGGGATGATGACGATTTTGGTGATGATGACGACGACGAAGATGACGGTGACGATGACGAGGGCCAGAATAAATCAAGTGGGGCTAAACCCTCAGCATCTAAACTGCTGGATCGGAATAATGATAAAAAGAAAAAGAAGAAGAAACAAAAAGTTTCAGAATAATGGTTCCATTTTGTATATATTTACATATTTGTATATTAATTTACATGAGATTCGAAAATCTAATCTTCCAAATTCTCCAAAGCTCTTCCTCTAACATATCTCTCGTTTTTAACTTGAATAATATACTCTTGCAACAACTTTTTGGCTCTTCCAATGACATCCACAACGATACACAATAAACAGGCCACTCCAATCAGAATAACATCACTCAAGACATTTCCAACTGGATTTTTACCTTGTTTATTCATACGGATTCTGGTAAAGTTCCAGGCAAAGGAAATAAATAAAATCCCTATGAGCCTTAAAAAGTTTGTCTTGAGATACAAATTCTTGTAAACTTGGGAGACAGTCAGTTGGGGTTGATTTTGGTTTTGATTTGGTTGGCCTCCTTCTTGTTGGTTCCGGTTGTTGTTAAAGTTGGTGAATGCCGTATCAAAGATGTTCTTTATAAATGGACTGAAAGTCCAATACCCAACTAGCAAATGCAACGTGACAGAGAATCCGTTAATAATAAATCCTTCTTCTAAAATTGTTTCTATTCCTTTAGTCAGTCTTTCGCTCCAACCAAATTCATAGATCTTGGCTGGTTCGTCAACAAGACATTTGTGGGCAATAATGATCCAACATAACCATAGTAACATGTCGACAACAAAGAGACCTCCCAAGGCAAATATTTGAACAATACTCATGTTTCCAAATACCACACGATCCAAATTGACAAGATTCCCGAGTCTTCCTTGATCCTCATTGGCTTGTTGTGGTCCACCTTGTTGATTTGGTTCGACTTCATTGCTACCGTCTTGTTGGTGTTTGCGATCATAATAGATTAACATTATCAATTCAACGTAAACTCCCGTACTGATAGACCAAAGGTCTGCCAACTTCCAATCATATTGATTTATAGCCGTTTGCAAATGGTCCTTAATACCACTGGAAGATTTGGCACCGGCATTGAGAATACCTAATGGCAAATGTTCCAATAAACTTAATACTTGCACAAATGGTCTTCCGATCAACAACCCTACTAAAAGGATTGATAATAACAAAATCACAGAAAATACCCAAAGCATTAGAATTAATTGGAAACATCTAAGTTTCAAATTCGGTGGACGATATACCACCGTATGGTTATTCTCATTGTTGAATTCTTCATCACTTGAATCTTCGTCATCATGGTCTCCCAAAAAGTCTCCACTATTTTCCCCATCATTACTATACAATAATCGATCATCTTTAGTAACTGGAACAAACAATTTCTTAACAAACTTTCTTGATACAGTATCATTATCTGGCACTCGAATGTAATTCCCATCAGGAATAAAATAGCAATTCACTGAAGGGATTTCATCAAATAATCTTTGGGCTTCTCTATAATTGACTGGTTTGGTATAATCAGGTTCTTCCATACCCTTGAATTGTTCCAACATATTTCTGTAAAGAACATATCCTCTTTCTTGTGGAATTGGTTTACCCAAAATGAAATGTGATAACCGTAATTTATGACAAGAGATCTCAAACCCTTTACGCCAGTAGATCTCACAGTACTTACTGATAAGTTGTTTTTGATTTATCAAGCCCGCAATAGCAATACCACAAAAGAATACGGTAGAATACCCATAAATCGTTATCGGCAAAAGCGCTTGATCTTTATGAACCAAATATCTTAAACCCCAGGTGACTCCACCAATACCAACGAGAATAAATGCAGTATAAACTTTTCCACTCAAATAAATCCGAGATAATTGAAGCATTAATGGCTTGACTAAAGCATCATGGATCAATCTAGCATTGGGGTCATCGGGACTTCTTATGAAAAATAAAACCCCTGGTCTTAAAATCTTACCTCTAATCATACCCACAAACAATGCAAAGAATAACATATAAAGGGTTCCAAAAGCCCAATAAAGCGCCATTCTGATATAGTTAACTGTGAACAAATCGGAACTAGATGTGAATAACAACAAGTACTTGACTTTTCCAGTAGGTGAGCTTGTAGTATCATTAACTTTGAAGCTGTCTAGTAATAATGGAGCCAAACAGAAATCCAATAACCATCCACAATATACTGGGAAGAAGAATATTTCAATGGCAAAGATAACAAACACTTTGATGGTTGAGGAAAACTCAAACAAGATCTTGTATAATTTTCTTGCAGAGCCTCTCACTGGTTTACCACCCCGTAATAACATTCTCATGAATTGCCAGATGACCCCTCCAATGAAACTGTAACCTAAGGTCAAAGTAATGAGTCTCTCGACTAGTGTAGGTTGATGATGTTTCAAGAGTTCTGAATCTTGCAGTAAAAGGTGATGCAAAGTCTCTTTAGTTGGTAAAATAACAATATCACTTACTGTGAATAATAAAAAGTCGATCAAAGGTTTACCAGTTTTGACAAAATACCCATCAGAAGTGAATATCGTTTGGGTCCACTTTTCCAATGGAATCTTCTCTGCAAAAGAACTGGTTTTAGCCAACGTAGCAAGAATCGTGATCGATAAACCCGCCAAGTTGGTTAGCACAGTTCCAAGCACTTGAGGAATCAAATATGTCAAGAATAAGTATATGGTAAGAGCGATGTCACACATAACCATCAAGAAAATAGGAGTGGAGATATTTAGATTCAACCCCAACAATTCAAACACATTCCCATTCTCATTCTCTAGCTCAGCTTCTTCCATGACTTGGTCTGCCTGTTGTTGGTCTTGAAATTGTCCCGCATCTATTATATTACCATTGTCTTGTGCTCTTGCTTGGTCCATCAAGTTATCAAATTGGTCTTGAGCAGCCTCGTCAACAATTGGGTTCTCTGCTGGACCACCATTGAATAAATCTCCTCCGAGGCCAGGGACTTCTTGGTCTGCAACGTCATTATTATCTTGAACTGGGTGCTCATGAGGAATATGGTTGTCAGTTCCATCATCTTCAGTTTGATTTATATTCTCCAATGCTTGTCTATGCAACTGTTCGACCTCTTGGCCCATTAAATCTCCATTTTGTTCGTGTGCTCCCTGTTCAGGTTGTTGGGGTTGTTGTTGCTGCTCTTGACGTTCATTGAGCCTAGCAGTATTATCACGAAGGTTAGCCATCAATTCAAGTTCTCTCCGCCTATCATTGTTAGGCTCTTGGAGATCATTAATGGCATTAGCGATCATTTCAATTCTATTCACCACGTCATCAGCATCCTGATTACCATTCTGAGCATCATTTCTCAACCCATGAAGGGCATTCTGAAACATATCTACCAACTTGGACTTTGGTTCTTTGCCGATCTTACGGAGTAACAATTTGGCGTATCCTTCATCTCTGACAACCCATTCATGTTCAACAAATAAAGCCAAATGAATAATTAAGAATACACAAATGTATCTAATCCCACTGAAAAAAGTATAATCAAAAAACTTTCTTATTTTGAATAATTTAAACTTGACGGGGTCATTCAACGATTCATACTGATAGATATTATACTCCCCAAACAATAGAGCTTCAAAGAAATTATTATTATTATTAGGCAATTTCCCATCTATAGCCCAAGTGTATAACCTTCCAATGAATTTCCAAAATAATGGCACTTGAATAATTAAGCACACCACATACAAACCAATCGATACCGTTTTCATAAAGCTTTTAGCCATTGATTTTCGGATCTTATCCCATATATACTCCGGAGGTATTATATCAGGCATATTTGGATCATATATGGTCCGAAACCTATAAGGAGTATTACAAATATCACATTGTTTGGTGGACTTATTACTATGTTTCAACCATTCCATCAAACATTCTTGATGAATATATTTTATAGACCCTCGACATTTACAAGGATGCAATAATGGTTGATCATCAGTAGCTTCTCCCCTACAGATCCGACAAAATAATCCCGTGTCAGCCATGATCTTACAATTGATCAAATGACAACAGTCTTTCTGGGGTAATAGAATTTACAATTTCTCAATGAAGCAATGGGTTTCTTCACAAATGCAATATGGTTATCACTAAAGCTACTGGGTTATGGTTCTGGGGCTAGTTCAATAGAACTCAAATCTCAAAAAAAATTTCAGTCGCAATCATAAGCGTTTGAACACCGCACTGGAATTTTCACTACTACTACTACTGTTAAACTATATTTATTTCATTCATTTTAGTTCGGTAGACACAAAATATATTTATATAGATATATATGTCAACTCTAAAAAGCGACCAGTACATAAAAAGACTTATAAAGCACTAAAAACCTCATGGGTTAGCCTTTGGGGTCTCATCATTTGGAACCGGTGGGGCTACTTGTTCAGGTTGTTGTGGAGCCTTTTCTTGCTTGTCTTTACCCTTGTCCTTATTCTCAGATTGGATTTTAGCAGGATCTTGAGGTTTGTTCTTCTTCTTTTCTACTGGAGTGTATGGAGTTTCCTTAGCTTCCTTGGGGGAGGCATTATTGTTAGGAACCGCAAGAGAAGAAATCTTGGAATTAGCTTGATTTCCTCCTTGTCTGAACTCATAATCACTTAAATTGGTATAGTAAGCATTACAATCAAAATCCCAATCACCAAGCCATTTGGCTTTAAGACATTGACTCTTAGTCCATGGTTGACCATAAATTAATGGGGAATAATTCATGTAGAAAATAGAACTAGAAACTAAAACCAATGCGATTACTCCATAACTTGCTTGTTTCAACACGATGTAATTACGAGCGAAATAGCTTACGGTAATATCAAAGAAATGTCCCAAGGTCAAGATTCCAAAGTACAATGCTGGCAAATAATGATGTAAGAATAATTGTCTTCCCATAATGAAGAATGGGAAGTAATGGATAAACCAACCAATGAAATAACTGGAGGTATGATAATTGAAATTGAACACATGTTTTTCATCAGCAATGCTGGTTCCTAATTGCCATCTAATGATTTGAACAATGCTGTAAATAATAACCGTCAACAAAGCAGTACTACTTAACCACCAGGTAATGGCATTACCCATGAAATAAATATGTCTGGCATCTTTAACCCAATAATTGATCCCTCTCAATAATAAAGGCCAATGAGTTGGGTCTGATTGCCATGGGTGATGGTCAGTTAATCCTTGATTGACCTTCCACATTCTCTTATGAGCTTCCACAAATTTATCCAAGAAAGTCAATTTAGGATAATTCACAATATCTGAGGTAGTTTCATTCAAACGAGTGTTTTCATTAGTTTCAATATACCAATAAGTCAATGGTCTATAACCTTGAGAAGCACTGGTAACTTCTTGTTGTTCAAAACCCCATTCAGGTAATTTGCTTTCACTAGAAAACAAATAATGACCAGTCATAGCATGTTTCAATCTAAAGATAGTAGTTAAAGCTCTAACGTAATGGATACCCTTTGGATCTTTAGTTCTCTTTTTAACAATCTCCACCACGAAATCATCATTGGCATCCCCTTTGAAACCATCAAATCCATAACAACTGGCTTCTTTTTGCCAATCTCTTTCACTAACAGGAGGTTTTTCATCATGAGAATGTAATCTTCTACCAGTATTGACATGTTTTAATCTAATCTTCATACCGTTTTGAATAGGGATAAATTCGTTATCTGGAGTAGTGTTATTGTAATGTTCAATTAACCAATGATTGTTAGTATCCAAGTGTGGATATAAAGTAATTTGTTGTTGTTTAGAACCAGTAGGATAGAAGTTATTATGGGAATGTAAATACCCTCCTTGGGTTTCCAAATGACGAATAGTAACCACAGACCCTAAACCGACATTACCTTCAATGTTTTTAGGAATAGTGTTTCCTTGTAAAGTTGATCTGAAAGCACTAGACATGAAAGCACCACCATCACCTTCTTTAGGTAACAATTGGAAATGAATAGAAAAGAATAAACAGTATAAAGTAATAGGAATCCCCAAAAGTACAGTGGCTCTAGCAACGGAATGTTTGACAATGGCCTTTGGAGAAATCGATAAATCTCCAATTAAGAACCATAAATGAATCACACAACCAACTCCACACCAAGCGACGGTGAATAAACCAACCCATTTAGAACTAAGGGCCAATCCAAGAGCAATTCCACAAGCAACCAAGCTCTTGAACCAGTTGAAACTGAAAGGAACTTGGATTTCAAATTTCTTGAAAGAATACACGGCAGCAGCGATGAAAAATAATAATGGAGAATCCAATAAAATGTACCGAGAAATGGTGACATTAGAGTTTTCCACCAATAACAAACCAGCGGTCAACCCACACACCATTGGTCTACAACCACTGGATCTCAATGTCAAGTAACATAAAATCACAGTTCCAACTCCTAAAATAGCAGGAAAAGATCTCATTAAAATATAAGGAGTGGAAGCAGGAAATTCGGTACCGATTTTTTCAAAACCAAAATCACCTTTAAAACCTCCCAATAATCCCACGGCGGCCAAAAGCATCTTAGCCAATGGAGGATGAACATCCATAAAGTAAGTACCCAAAATATATTTTTTAGCGAAACCACCAAAATGAACTTCATCAAACACCACCGAGTTAGGAGATGATAAATTGGTCAATCTTACGTAATAAGACACCAACACCAAAAGGGCCAAGTAGGAGAAATCAACCATGGTCAATTTCCGGTTGACTAAACTAGCACTTGAGGTGGTGATTTCAGTTTTTAAAAAGGGTCTGTATTGTCCTTTTAAATAAGTCTGATCACCCACAGGGTCCAGCTTATCGGAAGCCGAAGAAGTCACTCCCGTGTTCTTTGTGGATTTTTTGGCCATTGTTGCTTTGCGTCCAATGGATGTATTTGTGAATGTCAATTAACAGCGGTATAACCACAATCACAATCCTCTTACTGCCAGTCCAAGAGAATCAAATCACTTTATGAACAGGGTGTCTGAAAAGTTTTCGCGTTTCTCACCGGACACGCCTGAAATAGACTTTCTCCATTTAAGTACCTGGAGCCAATAGAGAACAAGAGGTGGAATGTGGGGCACAAATGGGGTAAACAAGATATTTTAGGGCAAAGAGTGTGGAATTTCTATCCCTAGGGTTCCATGAATCAAATCCACATAAATAGCCCAAATAATGGATCCATACAAACCCTGCTGTATTTATAGCCTGGAATATTATCAGACGCGACACGCCCGATCTGATAAGAGATACGACCATTACCACACCGATCTTGCCAAATCTATACCGCCTTACAACAGATCCACACCGGACATATACATCCAGAGATAGCGTATATATATAGCTGGGTCTCACTATATTGGGTTAGAACATTAATTTCTGTTGGAAAAACATTTGTTTGGTCAATCCTTGTTTAATATCCTTCAGATCAGGTGACCGATCTTTACTTTGGTTGCAATTCTCATTTTTCAATAAGGGTCTCATTATCCCTTACTACTCCTTAGTATGTCTTATTATATTTATACGTTTAACTGGTATGTAAATTAATGGGTTGTTCTTATATAACAACAGCTCGGCACTCAAGGTCCGTCTGCCTAAAAATCGATTGCCATTTGACCAGGGCTTGTGGGTGGGTTATTGGATGGTTGTGATGTGGATCGATCTATCATTCCCGCCTTAAGATGCGGACCTTGATCCCTACTAAATAGATATACTAACATGGTGATTTTTATAGGCCTGCTGGTGATGATGTCCAGTCGGTACAAGTTACTGGGAGTTTCGATAACTGGCAGAAGTCAATGCCTCCTTTGGCCAAAGATGATGCGTCTAATAGTTTTAAAGGTACTGTCAAACTTGATTCCAAAGATGATTTCGTGTTTAAATTCATCTTAAATGACCATACTTGGGCGGTGAACCAGGATTATTCTATTAAAACTGATGAGTTTGGTAATGAAAATAACTACGTGTCTGTTGATGAGTTGACTGTGTTTGAAGAATTCGAGCAGGGAGATCGTTTGGATCAAACTCCGGAGGTTGCAGAACCAGAACAACAACAACAAAAGGAACAGGAATCGTCTGAAGGTGAAGATATTCAACAGGTTTTGACTTCTTCTTCTTCATTTGCTGCTGTTTCTCTTCCTAGTGACGCTTCTAATTTCGAACAAGTTGAGCCAATGTCTAAACCAAATCCTGCTGAGGTGGATCCAGATCAAATGGAAACCATTTCTAGGCCTAATTTGTCTGACTCAAACTCCACCTTGAATACTCCAAGAGGTACGACTGTTAGTGATACACCAGATAACACCCACAAATTACCTGGTGGGTATCCGGTAACTCCGACCTCCGAAGCTTCCACTGGTCCTTCTTCTGCTAATCTTTCAGCAACCAATTCTCCTAGAAAGGCAACCGGCAAGAAAGACAGTTTGGTCTCTCGGTTCCGGGGGTTCTTCAAATAATGGTTGTTTGAGTTTTGTGTGTGTGTGTGTTTACTTGATCTGGAATCTGTGTTTGGTGTTTCTTTCTTCTTTTCCAAGAGTATTCTTGGCTTGTCTCTTTTTACTAATATCTCCATTCATTTCTAAGTTTCTTGTCCCCTCTGGAGGGATTTTATAAAATAAAAAATATGGTTTGGGTATTTTTTTTCCGGTTATTGATAAAGAGTTTATTATTATAAATGTGTTTCTTTTATATTATACTTAATTGTTTTGTAATACAGATCAAAATATATAATGTGTTTCTTATCTACTTCTTCCCCTTCTTCTTCTTCTTCTTTTTATTCTTACTACTAGTTTCTGGTTCTACACTAGCTTCTTTATTGTCCCCAGTAGGTTCAACGGTTTCTGGAACTGGTGCTGATTCAGTTTCAAATGTCTTGTTGCTCATTACACTAGCCAACCCAGGTAAATGGTTATCATATTTAACTTTCTTCTTATCATTAGTGTCATTAGTCTCATCAACAGGGTCGTTATTATTATTTACAGGTAATGATCTCTTTTTAGGGGATTTGGAGGTTGATTGAGTTAATGTAACTCCTTTTGGACCCAAGAATGTCAACAATTTGGATAATTCTTTAGTTTTATACGTCTTATATTTAAGACATTTGCCTGAACGAGGTTCATATACCTTAAATTTCACCGAATTACTAGCTTTTTTATCATCATTACTGGTAGTCTTTGTGTTTGATTTGGCCTTTTTAGTTTCATTGGCGTATGTTATACTGACCACGGTGGTGGTTGGGTACGCTGAGAAAAGCTCCAATGAACTACTTATGAATGAATCTATCGAACTCATCTTTTATATCTTCAGAACTATCCCTCTAGTTAGATATCCTTCTATGTAATCTACTCTGTTGGTTTGGTGTTCGCTGAAAAAAAAATTGTCAAGATATGGGGTGCGCACTACAATATCAGCCTTTCAGTACTAGGACTATTTTATTAATATATGCAAAAGAATTATGATAATGCCTAAAGTAGAAGAAAAAGGTTTAAATAGGGACGTCATAGCCCAAGATCAAACTACCAATCAAAAATAAGTTTAATATGGTAATGAATCCCCAAATAACAATGGCCAAAAATGAAGTAATAGGCCCATTACTTAAATCTTTATAACCTTTAACTCTATAATTATTGTTATTGAGGGTCAAGGAATCGTCTACTTCCAATCCCGTTTCCTCTTCGATTCTAGTGTGGTTATTTTTATTGGTGTTGGCTGAGATTGGGGTATTGGCCTCAGAATTGTAATGTTGATCGTAACTTTGGATTTCATTTCTGGTCAGGGAATTGATTTGAATGCCATTGGTTTCATTATCATCATCGTCAAATCCAGCACAAGGATGGGAATTTCTTAAATCTTGTAAACGAATAGCTGGTTCCGAACTCTTGAATCTAGTGACACGAGTATCGACTTCACCATCATGAGAAATTCCATCGCCAATAATAGTGTTACGACGACTGGATGAATTATTAGTTACCAAAGGTTCATCAACCGCCAAATCCACCTCTTCACCATGATCTGTGTTATAAATAGGAACTCTCATGATTTCCTTGGAACACGTGAATAAAATCAATGGGGCCGTCACAAATGGTAATAATAACGATAAAATCACTTGACTAAAGTTCAATATGTTCGATAACCCTTCTCTTCCGGTCATACTAACCACCAACAAACATGGGACAATGGCTAATGCTCTGGTGATAAGTCTTCTGGTAACAGGAGGTAAACTCCACAGAAGAAATCCTTCCAGTACCATTTGACCAGCTAATGTACAAACAATTCCAGCACTTTGCCCTGAAAACAATAATGCCAACGCAAACACCAACCCTGCAGTACTAGATAAATGGGATGACAATAAATGATAGATTGTGAATAAATCGGCATTATCATAATCGTCATCCTCATTTTCACTATCACTATCACTATCAGAATCACTGTTATCATCTCTCAAAGAGAACGATAATTTTGATTTTGATTTTTTGTTTGCCAAAGTAGCACCAGCTACAATTAAAATAGCAGAGTTAACAAACAACGCTACTGTGAATAAAGAAATCACCAACTCCACTATAGTGTAAGACATGATATCATTAATAGCATGGATTGAAGGTCTATAATCCTCATCTTCATTCTGATCATCCAGGCGGCTTTCATCCAATTTGTATTGATTTAAAAATGCTTCGGAATCATTCACATTGTCATCATGATTATCAGTATTGGGAACATCCTGGGTTAATGGTTGAGACTCTGGCATCTCTTCCGTAAATTGTGAAGTGGTTGATTGTTGAGGTTGAATATCTTCATGTTCTGGGGTATGGTACCCATGTTTGACATCAAAATCCTTTAATCTTGATTGAACCAAACCTGACCCCAAATATAATGAATGAGGCATGACGGTAGCCCCTAAGATGGCTAAACTTAAAAATAACCCGTTTCCACCTTCTCTCTCACTCATATCCACCACTTTTTCATTGGGTAAAAACCCCTTTAACACCTCCAAAGGTTTGAAATCGACCGTGTCATCATGACTTACCTGGAATAATTCAATCCCAAAACAGATAACTGTAGCAGCCACCAATACAGACACAAAGGATTCAAAGATTCTTATAAATAATAAAGGACCTTTAGGTCTATAAGCCATTAACACAATCAACACATCGATAATAGTAACGATAACCCCCACTAAAAGAGGTAAATCAAATAATATATTCAATGCAATGGCAGTCCCCACCACTTCAGCCAAATCCGTGGCGATGATGGCAATTTCAGCCATTATATACATCAAAAGATTTATTTTTGGCGGTAAATGAACCCGGCAATTAGTAGCAAGGTCTAGCCCCGTGATACACCCTAAACGAGCCGATAGTATTTGTAGAAAAATCGCTAAACAGTTAGATAGTAAGATCAGGAATAATAACTTATACTGATAAGCTGAACCAGCAGCTACAGCCGTAGAATAATTACCTGGATCCATATAGGCAACACTTACCATAAGCCCAGGACCTATAAATCGCAAGTATTTTTTCCCCATTTTCATAAAGGTTTTGATATTCCATGATGAAGAAGCTGACCCCATGGAGTTCCCTAAAGAACTAACTCGTCCTGCTATATTTGACTGTCTCAACATTTTCAAACAGTGGAGAAATAGCAAGAACAAAACTTCACCCCAGTAGTAAGAATCAAATCAAGAACAAGCACGGTTTAAATGGAGCACGGGAAAAATATCAAGCAACGCAGTACCAACTTTAACAGCAACAACGGAAACACAAAAAACCACTAAACTGTTACGCCAATAGTTATTGGTCTTGTTTGTTGTCTATATATTTAGCGTGTTATATGACTTTAAAAATTTTCCGGAGTGTGTATACCGATTTCGCAGTTACTAGTTGATATGACACTGACGCGAGAGTGGCCGAGTTTCTCCGGGGCCAGAAAAGTGTCTTAACCTCGCACTGGGTTCAAGTGTGATGTCGTTCTTATCACCGGGAATGTCGCGTCCGATCGCACTGTCAACTGCGACACTCGGTGAATAAGACCCGTTGAAAACTTTTGAATAAACCATCACTTTAGATACTGCCGGTTGTTTTCCTATTATAGTACTATGTTGAGTAGAACAGTTGTCAACACCGTGAAACGGGAATTGGTCAGACAAAAGCCCGTGGTAGGCAATACTGTGTTGGGTAATGCTCAATTCACGGCTAAATTCCATAAAACTGCAGTAGCACAAGCAGCATCTGTATTTAAGATGCCAGCTATGTCTCCTACCATGACCGAAGGAGGAATCACTAGTTGGAAGTTCAAAGCTGGTGATGAGTTCCTGGCTGGTGATGTTTTATTAGAAGTTGAAACTGATAAAGCTACCATTGATGTGGAAGCTCAAGATGACGGAATCTTTTTTGAAATGTTAGTTAATGAAGGTGAATCTGGTATCCCTGTAGGGAAACCTATTGCCTTTTTGGCGGAACCAGGTGATGATTTATCCACTCTTGAAAAACCAAGTATTGAAGAAGAACCAAAACCAGAACCAGAACCAGAACAAAAAACCGAATCAGAACAAAAACCTCCAGCATCTTCTCCTAAACCATCCGATTCCAAACCAGCCCCTGCTGGAATATTTTCTAAAGCCGATCCAAACCAATTTTTGTTCCCTAGTGTCGAACTCTTGTTACATGAAAATCATATTTCTAAAGAAGAAGCATTGGAAAAAATTGAAGCTTCAGGTCCAAAGGGAAGATTAACCAAAGGAGATGTCTTGGCCTATTTGGGTCAAATTGAGAAATCTGCTGTATCTAAGGTAGCAGAATATATCAACAATAAGCAGCACTTGGATTTAAGCAACATTGTTCTTGCTGATCCTTCCTCTGCACCAGCAAAGAGTGAAAAGGAACCTAAACAACAAGCCCCAGAGCCTATAAAACCACAAAACATCTTGACAATCCAATTGTCCACTGAGTTAGAAGACCAAGTTAATAAAGATGCGTTTAAATATGCCTTTGAAAATTCTGTTCATAATGCCATTAAGCGGACTTACGCTCATAGATTCCCCGAATATTCTAATTCTCCAGTGGGATCATCCATGTTGACCAATGATATTTTTGATGACTTATTGGCTCCTTCCGTCAATGTCAGCAGATTTACGGTTTATGACATCACATATAAGTTCCGGGCTGTTAATAGCAGCCCTTCCTACCAATCATTTGACGACTTTGATGATTTATTATCAGTATCCAAACCTCAAACTTCTACTGTTTCAGAAGATACTACTACGGTTGATGTGGAATTCAAAGTTAAATATAACGACAAGTTACTTGATTCCAAACAGTTTGTGGATTACTTCCAAGACTCTTTGTTGACCCAAGTTCCCAGTAAACAGCTAGTAGTGTTCAATTAATAGAAATGCACAGAATAATTGTCTCACTTATGACTATACAATTTTACTCTACGCCGTTTGTATACACATATTTACAATGTTCTATCATAGTTTACCCACTGACAATACACGCTAACACTAGTCTACATTGACAATATACACTTACAACATACGCTTTGTTAGAGTTGTCACAATTTTCGCTACCGATATTTCCCCTCCTTCCATATCTCATCTCGCTCTCCTATTGTCTCGGATTATCGTATTGTCGGGGTGTTTGAAAAATCGAAAAAAAAAAAAAAAAATAAAAATAAAGAAAATAACCATTTTTTTGGTTTTGCAGTAAAAGGGTCAGGACAGGGCTATAGCTAGACTCCATCTAATATAGACAGACAAGGAAGTCTACCGGTAGCAATAACAATAGCTTGTTCCAAGTCTTTGTTAGATGTATAATCCCTATAACTTTGGCTCCTCTGACAGGAAGCTCGCAAATAATGGTGCAACAAATGGGTTCCGTAATGGCGGTAATAACAACATAGAGACACTGAATGGAACTTCCCCCAAGCCTTACAATGGTACAAATACCCAGAGTTATCAACAGAATGCCAGTGGTGCTGTGAATTCACGGGTTTCGAATCCCATAGGCTTTCCTCCCCGAAATCTTCCAAATTATTCAAATGGTGCTACGAACGGAACTAGTGCCTTCTACGATACAAATTACGGTCAAATGCATCCCCAGCAGTACCAGCAATACCAACAGATGTTACAACCCATGAATCCCAGCTACTCGGTACAGCAACAAGCCCTGTATCAACCACAACCTCAGTTCCACAACCAACAAACAACTCCGCAGCTTAGTCACCAGGCTACTCATCAAGCTACCCATATACAGCCTCAGTACCAACATCACTATCAGCCACTGCGACCTTGGACTCCTCAACAGCAACAAGCTCAGCAGCAGGCTCAGCAGCAGGCTCAACAACAGGCTCAACAACAGGCTCAACAACAAGCTCAACAACAAGCTCAACAACAAGCTCAACAACAAGCTCAACAACAAGCTCAACAACAAGCTCAGCAGCAGGCTCAACAGCAGGCTCAGGCTCAGCAGCAGGCTCAACAACGGGCTCAACAGCAGGCTCAGGCTCAGCAGCAGGCTCAACAACGGGCTCAACAGCAAGCTCAACAGCAAGCTCAACAGCGGGCTCAGCAACAAGCTCAGCAGCAAGCTCAACAGCAAGCCCAGCAACATGCCCAGCAGCAGGCTCAGCAGCAAGCCCAACAGCAAGCAGTTCAGGCTCGTCAAGCACAGTATCAAGCCTCACAAAGGCAAGCACAATACCAGGCTAATTTTCGGGCTCTGCCTTACCAAGTAGCATCTCCACAATCCCATCCAAATTCTTACGAACAGATAAAACAGCCCCAACATCAATCCGCTGCTTATCAGCTCCCCCAAACCCTTGCCCACCTTCATTCTCATCCTTCGGGTCATCCCTCAGGTACTGTTGCAAATGCTAGTCATGGAGGCTTACAATCTCAACCTCCAACTCAACTGTCATTCCAACCTCAATCTCAGCATCAACCCCAACCTCAATTACATTCAACAACTCCAAATATTTATGCATCACACCCCACTTATGATATTTCCACAACCCAACAACAACCTTTAGTAAATAATCAGGTTTCCCATAAAAACTCCGATGGAAATTTCAGTCATAAGAGAGGAAGAAAACCAAAAAATCAGACTATGGCTGCAACAAATCCTACTTTCAATCAGTTCGATCAGTCTCCACCAGTAAATCCATCAATCAATCAGGCAGCTTCTAACCAGGTCCAGCCGGTGCCTGTGATTCAGATAGAGACGTCGTCTGATGGCAGTCTGTCACCGACTGAAAAGAGAAAGAGAGGTAGACCAAGAACATTATTATTTGATGCTAGCTTGAATCAGTATATTGATTCCTCTCATGCCAATTACAAGAGCTTGAGAAAACAATTAAAGAATAGTGGTGAGTTGGGAGCCAGCTATTTCGAAAAATCTTTGAATGGTAACTCTCAAACATCTTATATTACTCCTCATGAGTTTAATGAGCTTGAAGTACAAGCTTTGTTGCAAAAGAAAGATAGAAGAGGTAGACCTCGGAAGTTTGCGTTTGAAGAGACGGGTATAACCGTGAAGGGTGTCAAAGTAGGTGGTATTAAGAAGAAAAAGGTTCCAAAAGTTCTTAATGCTGAGCCAACAATCAAAAGGTCGAGAGGAAGACCTAGAAAGACCGAATAATATGCCTATTAGGCGTTGTATTTCTATACAGTAATTAACTATTGATTTGTATTATAGATTATGAATAATAAAGCTAAATTAGAACTATATGAACAATTTTAAATATTTGTAGGGTATATTGTCGTGAAATGAGGTTGGATGATGTAATTTAAATGATTAAAGATGCTTTGTCGTCTTCAGCTTCTTTTTTGATTTCTTCTTTTTCTTATTCTTCAGTTTCTTGTTCACATTTGTGGCCGGTGCAGATCCTTGAGAACTGTGCAACTCTTGGGAAGATCCAAATTCCTGAGAAGAATCCTGTGGTGACTGTGTGTTGTATACCTGCGTATTTTCCCTCTCTGTCAGTGAGCTTCCATAATTATTAAAGTTATTGGTGGTGCTGGCACTTGGGTCTGGACTAGTTTTCAATAAAGGAGAGTTCTCGCTAGATCCATTATCGTTGCTATCATCATCTTCCTCAATACCTGACGTTGTGTTCCTCTCATAAAGTCGCTCGCGTAGATCCATAACATCCTCCGGATCGTTTGTTATTGTTGAAGCTGAGTTATGCTCTTTGTCTTCGTCATATTCATCGTCGTCTATCTTTTCGGACAACCATTTATTAGACTTGGAAGAGGATCCAATGTTGTTGAATCTATCTTGTATCTTAGATCTACCAAAAAAGTCGATTTCTTCTTCCGGATAACCTGGTGGTAATTCTTCACCTTTATCTAATAATTGATCCCCTTTGGAACTACTCAGAGTTCCATATTGTGGTAAGGATGCCAATCCTCTGTCTCCCTTTAATTTCTTATAGTCACTAGTGGATATAAATCCATATTTTCGAACGTTAGCTTCAATCCATACGAATCCCAATTGTCCAAGGTTAACGTGAAACTTTCCATTCGTCAGGAAACATCCGACAGCGGGATAAACATCTACGAATAAACCTTTCATAACATCCATGATCTTTTTGCCATTTCTGGTTATGAATACGGTACCAGTAGGTATATGATAGCCAAAGCCTACTACATCGGAACGAGATAATGGTGGTAGTACCAATGCATTAAATTGGCTTTGGTCTCCCATATGTTGTTGTAAGGGAGTAGGTAAGGGTTTGTTGATCTTCAAATTACCTGTTGATTCATAAGCAATGGAAAAATTATTGTAACCCGGTAGTCTGAATGCAGTTGGATAGGGCTTAGTTATGAGGCCAATCGAAAAGTGACCATTAGTATTGTTCTCGTCGTCAAATTCAAAGATTTTTGTCTCAAAGTAAACCGTATTCGAGAATGATCTGTTCTTGACTGGCAAACAATAGTTCAATGACGATGTAGCTGTTGAATAAGGGGTATCATTATCAACAAAACTGATTTCTGTTTTATCGTGAACCACATAACGTGGCTGCAAGCTGTCAAAATCTTGCTCAAACTCAAATGCCTGTATTCCTCTCTCCTTAACTATTAATTCATCTTCTCGTGTCATACTCCTTCCCCTAATATTATGGAAATGTGGTGGATTTGCTAAACAGAAAGCCTCTGCCCTTGAATAAGAAGCTTGTTCTTCGGGAGATATGCTTTTGAATTCGAATTCTTCGCTCAATTGTCTTAAGGACTCTTCGTCATTCAAAAACTCGAAAGGCAAATCGTGACTTCTTACAAACTCCGATCCTATTAAATTATAGTCCCTGTTCTTGCGTCTGAAACATAGCTGGTATATCAATGACAATATCAAAACACTGATCAAAACTGCCACCACAATAAACACCACCAAAAAGTTGGTGGTTTTTACCGACATTGTCATCAAGGTGGTCGGTACAGAAGATGACATTTGATCCGTAGCCCCTACTTCCCCCTTAAACATTTCAAGTTATGTGCGTCAATTGTGTTAACTCAAAGTACTAGCGAGACTATGTGTGTTTCTTATGCTGTGTAAATTGAATGTTGTATCCAATAGCCGTTAAAAGGTCAGATATAAATGCAAAATCGTGATATTCGAGATCTATAATGATCTCCTGAGGTCTTCTCCTGACAGCTTCGCGATGGAGTCACTACGCAAAAATGAGCTAACCCCTCAGGTGCAAATACAATAGGCAGTAGAAATTAGAAAATGCTGTTGTTGGTAATATACAAGATATAATGAATTATTATGTACAAATTAGCCTCGTCTGTCATTAGCTTTGCTTAGCTTCATCAAAGATCTGGATCCATCACGTACCATTGGGGAATAGTGTTTGTCCAACAAGACATTTTCCCATAAAGTAGCAGCAGCAGCGTTACTTCTTTCCAATTCGATCTCTTTATTGGCCTTTTCAATACCTAAATGGTAGGTCCCCTCTCCACTGATACGTTCTTCGGTATTCCATAATCCCTTGACACTTTCTCCGTGTCTGTTTACTAACTTACCAATAAATTTCAACGTAGCTAAGGATGTCTTTTCGGGGGCATGTAAAAGTGACAAGTATAATCTTTTGGTAAAACTAACAGCTCTGGGTACAGATCCATTCTTGGACCGGAAAAATATAGAATCTAAGCAATTTAATAACAATTCGGCCTTTGTGGATACATTAACTGATGGCTTTTCAACTTGGTTGCTTGTAGACAAAGGATCCAATAATCTTAAAGACTTGTGGCTGAATTCTAAATCACAATCTAAGGACAAGTCTGATAGTATTAAATATAATGCAGATATGAATTTGGACAAATCTAATGAGATTGGTAATTTACCCACCGATAAGTGGTTTAACGTTAAGGAAAATGAGGTGACTATACACAACAATATAGTCCTTATTTGTCTAGCATCAAAAAGTCCAGAATCGTTGTCATCGTAAGAGTCTTCTTCCTCTCCGTCTTCTTCTGATGCTTTACTATTGTCAGTCATTTGGTTACTACTCAAGTCAACTTCAGCTTCCAAGGAATTGCTATAAATCACATCACTCATGATTTCTCTCAAGACTTCAAGGAAGTCACCCAATAAATCAAAGTTAGCCATCTTTCCGAATTTAGATAATCCTTCCAAAACAGGTGCCATTAATAATGCAGCATCATTTTTGTGACTCAAAATAGATGCTGAACCTGCTCTTAAAATTTCTAGATACAATTTCAATAATGCTTGGAGAATCTTAGCTTGGAAAGCTTCCCGTTCTTCAGCTGTTATTGTTTGTTTAGCTTTTTCTAATTCGTCTTCAATTTCTTTCATCTCTTTTCTTGCTTTCTTTTGCTTTTTTGATAAATGAACCCTTTCCTTCTTCTTTAATTTTTCCTTGGGCTTTTCAGCCAAGTCATTAGGATTATAATCATCCAATATTGACAAGGATAAAAATATATTGATAACTGATTCATCAACTCTGAAATTCTTATCCTTAATAGATTTACAGAGGATCCTAACAATATCGTTAGATATTTCTCCATGCTCTTTGTCGTCAACAAGTAAAGTTTCCAAAACTCTAATACATCTAGTAAATATTTCAAAATCTTCTTGATCCTTTGGCTTTTTGTTAAGCTTTCTTATAATTATGGTAAACAAATCAGATCTATTGTTGAAAAATCTCAATGACGATAAGCTTAGCTCACAGCATGCTTTGATGGCTAATTGACCAAGTGTAACTTGATTTTCAGTTATTTTCTTGTTATTTAAGGAGTTCATTCTTGAAACCTTTCCGAGCTGTCCAAGGTTATCAATAAATAATTTGTAATTATAAATTAATGATTGTTCAAATTGTCTTAAACGGGCAACTTCTTTGGTAACCTTTTCCCTTTTCTCAGTTTCCGTTAATTGTCTTATCTTATATCCAGGGGCTAAACTTTTGAAAACTGGTATTAATGACATGATGGATAATTGACTAAGTACTATGTTTTTTGACATGGACATCTTCCTTAACCGAGTCAAGCAGGAGATATTTCCTTCGGGGTCTTCCATTAATTTAGAGGCTAAGCCAGCAATCTCTTCTTTCATTTTGATCAATCTTTCTCTTGGTGATAAAGCCTCATCATTGAATTCATCTTCACTCTCATTCTCTGTTGGTTTATTGTTATCTACAGTAGGGGTCTGCTCTGGGGCATCTTTTTCTTCTTTAGAAACGTTTTCCTCTTGTACAACCTCTCGATTCATTCTCTCTACCGTCCCATCCATTCTTTTAATAGGAAGTCCTTCGACAACATTCTGATGTTTAGTTGCTCTAGGTTTTAATTCATAACTTTGTTCCTCATTATCCCAGTCAACCTTATCAGAGGCTGGTGTTTCTTCAATGTCATCTCCTTCTGTATCTCCAGATACCATGGCGTTCAAAAATCCGCCACTTAATTGTTCATCTTGCTGTTGCTTGAACTTCTTCCTTCTGTCTTC
The DNA here is from genome assembly GCA_030561325.1 of Yamadazyma atlantica. Taxonomy (NCBI): domain Eukaryota; kingdom Fungi; phylum Ascomycota; class Pichiomycetes; order Serinales; family Debaryomycetaceae; genus Yamadazyma; species Yamadazyma atlantica. The sequence goes on from JAKTXA010000020.1 coordinate 97,554, forward strand.
ATTGTCCTTTCCTACTTTACTTTTTCGCTTGGCCATAGTAACAGATGATCTATAGTACTATCGTATAGTCAAAAAATTTTTCGCATCTCATCTGCCTCATCACTTTCCCCATATTAGGTGGTTCACACACATATCGAGATAGAGCTAACACTTACTTGTTTTCTACCCCTAAAAATGTGTTTATGTCCAAAACGGTAGGATGAAGATGGTTTCTTCGTATTAACAAAGTTCTTGTCTCCCTAGTCCTAAAAAATATTATATTCTTTCAAAGCTAGAAGGACGAATTGCTCTCGCACAATTCATTACTAGAGTGGCTGCAAAAAAGTATCAATTAGAAATAATAGGGAGTTTAGTATTCTGGGTCGCCTTGATAGACATTTATCTTGATTAGCCTCTAGCTCTAGACAATTGTTCTTGGTTCAGTTTGTACTTCAATTCCAGATCATAGTATTGGTTCAAATTCAAGTCTCATGGCCGTTTGTGAAACAGATGAAGGAGTAGCTATACAAACGGCAAACGGACATTGGAACAATAAAATGGGCTTAAATGATGTATAACTTTGGAATATTTGTCATTTGACATATGTGAAAATATGACTACAAAAAAATAACAATATATACTATCCATATGGGGTAGGACTTCGCAAAATAGATAGTGCAGAATCATAACTCTAAAGGCAAACTCCGTCAATTTCTCCATTTCTATCACAAGGTCCTCTAGCACGGATATGGGGGTCTAATTCTGCATAATTTTCAGCCAACTGTTTTTGATATTTTAATCTTTGAATCAAATAATTGTAACTGTCTTCCTTATTTTTGGCGGTAACCCAATTGATAGTGGATTGAACAAAATCGATACAAATATCGTGTCTTTTTTCTATCACACTGACGACACTTTGGTCTATAGTTTTAGGAATACAATCTTCTGTTGGTGGAACATATTCCGGCTCATAAGAGTCTGAGCCACCTAGCCATTGAGGAATGTGCTCTTCGCTAATAAACTTTGGCAAAGAAGAACTTTTAGTGAAATGAATTTTAGATACCACGTTCGGGTCTAACCAGTTTTTGATTACTGCCCATACAGTATTGAAAACCCAGGGAGCATTATGAATCAATATACTCCCTAAATATTCTGGATAGTTAGCCTCAAAAGATTGGGCTAGAAATTTGATGGCATGGAAATCAGCATTCTGTAACAGAAAGTCGGTCATATCGAATAAAATTGTTCCTTTGTTCACTCCTTTAGATTCCTGTAATTTCAATCTGACAGTTTCAATTATAATGCAAATAAAACGCTCAAAGTCATGATCAGGACAATTGTGTCTCAAATGTTTTTTGACTCTAACCACAACGATAGGTTGCCCGTTTTTGTCACGTCCTCTTATGTAAGCCTGTCCCAATTTAAAAGCTTCAATAATTTGAGGGTTGCTCTTAGACAAATACATCTTAGCATCCCCTTCCAAGAAGTAAGTGTCAACAGGATGAACATTGATCCTCCAGTTAAGACTGTCTACACACATTCTCAAGGCATCCGCAAAGTTGTGCTTTCTTGCAACGATGAATCTTAAAAGTGGCGTATCGAAATAGTCGTTTCTAGCTGAAGCAAACAACGAAAGCAGTAAGTCTTCGATTTTGTATTTCTCAAAAGCAAGATGATGTTGCTTTGGATAAAACTGTGATATTTCAATCGTTTCTTTCAATTCTTCTTCAGTGACTGAATCCACATCAAACGATCCCAAAAAATCACCCTCTACCAATCTATTTCTTACAGATTTAAACACCATTTGGTTACGCTCTGACACCACTGGTGGATCCAATTCTTTGAAAGTGTCTTCATTTTCCACTCTGGAATCAACAAAAGATCCATTTTCTATTTGGGAAAGGGTAACATCGATGTCAAATCCTGCTTCATATAGCAAGACTGCAGTGACTTGCTTCAAAAGAATCTCAGTTTTGGCATCTACCTTCCAACCTTTAAACTCATCCAATTGTTTCAAGCTCATGTTGTATCCGCAAAGTTCAAAAATACTAGAAAAGAGTAACGAAATACCCAAAAAAAAACTTCACAAGAAATCAAGTACCTTATATGAACAGTTTTGCAACTAAAGCTATCGCGCATCATTTTAGCCACCCGAGCCCCCGCAAGGACTAATATGCTTGTGATTGCGGTTCTTGGTTAGCGAACACCTGAAATTGATAGTGCAGAGGACAAAGTGCATCAGTTACTTGGTTTGGAATTTAGTGATCCAACGACCTGATAAGAAGCTATACTATCACCATTAGTATGGGAGACACCGGAGATGTCTACTAAGGCTACTTTAGTTCCAAAATCAGCCCTTCCAGTGTTGATATTGAAGCAATTTAGTATCTAAGGGATCTAAAACATATTTCATTATCCCCAGGCGAGGTTGCCTTACACGAAAGAGGCTACTTAATTACGATTAATGTAGAAGCAAGCTCGCCCAAAAAAATGATTGGCAAGACGTAAGAACCTTTACTGGGAAGTGATGAGCAGCGGTGGCGGGCTCTATACATATTGCAATTTCAAGTTATGTGTGAAGTGTTATAGTACGACCCCTAGGTAAATTCTATTGTCTCGTTAGTATCTCCAAACTAAATCCCAAGTCCGTCCTCTGATGTCAGAAAATACCAGATATTCTAACGCTCTTTTAGACTTTGATGACAATATTTTCCCCTGATGACTAAGCTCCAGGAACAATGATAAACTTAGTTCTTGCCAACAAGTTGGATGACAGGCCGGGAACTTAATTTCATGGAAGCGAAAAGTGGAGGCATCGTAGTGCATACGCATCTCGTAGTAATTGAGCCCGTTCCACAGATTTTCCGTACCCATCTGCCTTATTCACACCACTGAAAAATTGACCAAGTATACGGCCAACACCGAGTTTGTATCACGTGCGACTTCGCGTGATATGCTCGTAAAGCCCTTCCGCTCGTTCCTGCCACCCATTCTTTTTGCAGCCCACTATTACTCAAGTTATCTCTTGTAGTGCTCCGTTATGTACACTATGGAAAAAATATTCTGCTCAAAGTACCGTAGATTACGGACACTATTTTGCGGAACCATAAACGAGGGATTCCTAAACGATCGTACAGAGCTTTATTATTTCTCTATCCGTTGATTTGATAATGTTTATAGAATCTTTTACTTTGTTTTGGAACTGACGTTCATAAGTTAGTAATATGAGTGTTAATTCAACTACTCCGATTGAAGGGTTAAACTCTGTGGCTGTCGATGTCGGTAGTAACGTAATTTCATCTGTAAAGAATTATATTTCTGAGTTTGGAACTATACATTGGACTGTTACGGCCGTTCTTGCCTTGTTAACTTTAGATCAAGCCATTTATCTTTCCCAAAAGGGGAGTATCACTGGTCCTAGATTCAAGGTATGGCCTATTATCGGTCCATTCTTGCAGTCCTTGAATCCTAAATTTGAAGAGTATGAAGCTAAATGGGCTTCTGGTCCTTTATCTTGTGTCTCCGTTTTCCATAAATTTGTGGTTATTGCTTCTACTAGAGATTTATCTAGAAAAATTCTAAATTCTCCTAAATATGTCAAGCCATGTGTGGTTGACGTTGCTGTGAAGATTTTGAGACCAACTAACTGGGTGTTTCTTGATGGTAAAGAACACATTGACTATAGAAAATCCTTAAACGGGTTGTTTACTGTGAATGCTTTGAAGGACTATCTTCCCATTCAAGAGGAATGTATGGATAAATACTTGGACCGTTTCCTCGGGTATGAAGGACCTAGACAATTTTTTCCTGAATTTAGAGAATTATTATGTGCTTTATCTTTAAAAACGTTCTGTGGAGAATATATTTCCGAAGAGCAAATTCTGTTGATTGCTGACAACTACTTCAGAATCACTGCTGCTTTGGAGTTGGTCAACTTCCCAATTATCATCCCTTATACCAAGACTTGGTATGGTAAAAAGATTGCTCATGAAACCATGTTGATTTTCCAAGATTGTGCTGATAAAGCTAAAAAGGATATTTTTGAACACAACAAAGAGCCACATTCTTTAATGGAAAAATGGATTTTCTCCATGAAAGAGGCCAAAGAAAACAAATTGAGTGGTGAAGAGGCTAAATTCTTGACTAGAGACTTCAGCAGTAAAGAAATCAGTGAAGCTGTTTTCACATTTTTATTTGCTTCTCAAGATGCGTCCTCTTCTTTAGCTTGTTGGTTATTCCAGGTAGTTTCTGATAGACCTGATATTGCTAGAAAAATTAGAGAAGAACAATTAGAAGTAAGAGGTAATGATTTAACCAAAAAATTAGACCTTGATCTTATTAGTAAGATGACCTACACCAGTAATGTTGTTAAAGAAAGTTTAAGATATAGACCACCAGTTTTGATGATTCCTTATTTGGTAAAACAAAGTTTCCCTATCACTAAGGATTATAATGCCCCCAAAGGTGCCATGCTTATTCCAACTTTCTACCCATCTTTGCATGACCCAGAAGTTTATGAAAACCCTGATGAGTTTATCCCTGAAAGATGGTATAATGCCACTGATGAGATGACCAAACGTAACTGGTTGGTTTTTGGGTATGGTGCACACACTTGCATTGGTAAGAATTATGTTCTTACCCTTTTTACTGGTCTATTAGGTAAAGCTATGTTATATGCTGACTTAAAGCATCACCGTACCGAATTATCAGACGAAATCAAAGTTTTTGCTACCATTTTCCCTAAAGATGACTTGATTTTGGAATGGCAACCTAGAGATCCTACCCAAGTAAATTAAGTTAGATTTGGATTATAGTTGCGTTTTGATCATCTAGGTTCCTGAATAATCTGGTGTCTGAAAAAGTTGTGTTTCGAATGTGGTTTTTATTCTTGTTCCTGATTATTTTTTGTCTGTTTGTGTTTGAGAGTATAGATATTTATACATGTTGTGTGCAGTTGATGATATTACAGTACAACTCGTGAAGTCCTTGTAGCTTGTTTACTAGAGTAGGTTGTCTTAAAAGATTCATGTATTGATTCATGTATTTTGAAAACACTACCATGAACTAAAACGAATTTTAACCCAATGTGTCACGTGCGTCTTCGCGTCTGTTATGCTCGTAAAACATTTCCGCTCGTTCCTGCCAGAGATCCTCAATTGGTCTTGTCCCAACGGTGCTTTAAAAGTGACTTAATCGAATGTTTTTTTGCTCATTTATAGCCCACAACGACTCAAGTTCTCTCTTCTCGTGCTCTGTTATGTACACTATTGAAAATATTCTCCTCAAAGTATCGTAGTTTACTGAAGCCACTTGGTGGAGCCATTTTAAACGAGCGACTTCTAAACGATCGTACAGAGCGGCAGAAAATTTTATTATTTCTCTATCGGTTGATTTGATAATATTTATTAAATCTTTTACTTTGTTTTAGAACTGACGTTCAAAAGTTGGTGATATGAGTGTTAATTCGACGGCTCCGATTGGAGGGTTAAACTCTGTGGCTATCGATGTTGGTAGTAACGTGTACTCGACTTTAAAGAATTATATTTCTGGGTTTGGAATTATACATTGGACTGTTACGGCCGTTCTTGCCTTGTTAACTTTAGAACAAGCGGTCTATCTTTCCCAAAAGGGGAGTATCACTGGTCCTAGATTCAAGGTATGGCCTATAATTGGTCCATTCTTGGAGTCCTTGGATCCTAAATTTGAAGAGTATGAAGCTAAATGGGCTTCTGGTCCTTTATCTTGTGTCGCCGTTTTCCATAAATTTGTGGTTATTGCTTCTACTAGAGATTTATCTAGAAAAATTTTAAGTTCTCCTAAATATGTCAAGCCATGTTTGGTTGACGTTGCTGTGAAGATTTTGAGACCAACTAACTGGGTGTTTCTTGATGGTAAAGCTCACACTGATTATAGAAAGTCTTTGAACGGGTTGTTTACTGTCAATGCCTTGAAGGACTATCTTCCTATTCAAGAGGAATGTATGGATAAATACTTGGAATCTTTCCTCGGATATGAAGGACCTAGACAATTTTTTCCTGAATTTAGAGAATTATTATGTGCTTTATCTTTAAAAACGTTCTGTGGAGAATATATTTCCGAAGAGCAAATTCTGTTGATTGCTGACAACTACTTCAGAATCACCGCAGCTTTGGAGTTGGTCAACTTCCCAATCATCATCCCTTATACCAAGACTTGGTATGGTAAAAAAATTGCTCATGAAACCATGTTGATTTTCCAAGATTGTGCTGATAAAGCTAAAAAAGATATCTTCGAACACAACAAAGAGCCACATTCTTTAATGGAAAAATGGATTTTTTCCATGAAACAGGCCAGAGAAAACAAATTGAGTGGTGAAGAAGCTAAATTGTTGACTAGAGATTTCAGCAGTAAAGAAATCAGTGAAGCTGTTTTCACATTTTTATTTGCTTCTCAAGATGCTTCCTCTTCTTTAGCTTGTTGGTTATTTCAAGTAGTTGCTGACAGACCTGATATTGCTAGAAAAATTAGACAAGAACAATTAGAAGTAAGAGGTAATGATTTAACCAAAAAATTAGACCTTGATCTTATTAGTAAGATGACCTATACCAATAATGTTGTTAAAGAAAGTTTAAGAAATAGACCACCAGTTTTGATGGTTCCTTATTTGGTAAAACAAAGCTTCCCTATCACTAAGGATTATAATGCCCCTAAAGGTGCCATGCTTATTCCAACTTTCTACCCATCTTTACATGACCCTGAAGTTTATGAAAATCCTGATGAATTTATCCCTGAAAGATGGGATAATGCCACTGATGAGATGACCAAACGTAACTGGTTGGTTTTTGGGTATGGTTCTCACGCTTGCATTGGTAAGAATTATGTTCTTACCCTTTTTACTGGTTTATTAGGTAAAGCCATGTTATATGCTGACTTAAAACATCACCGTACCGAATTATCAGACGAAATCAAAGTTTTTGCTACCATTTTCCCTAAAGATGACTTGATTTTGGAATGGCAACCTAGAGATCCTACCCAAGTAAATTAGGTTGCATTTGGATTGTAGTTGCGTTTCAATCTTCTCAAATGCTTGTGGTATATTCCTGAATAATCTGGTGTCTGAGAAAGTTGTGTTTCATTCATTTGTTGAATTATTATATACTTTTATGATTTGGTTTTTATTTTTGTTTCTGATTATTTTTTGTCTGTTTGTGTTTCCGAGTATAGATATTTATATATGTTGTGTGTAGCTGATAATATTCCAGTACACCTCGTGAAGTCCTTGTAGATTGTTCGCAATTACTAGAGTAGGTTGTCTTAGAAGATTCATGTATTGATTCATTTATTTTGAATACACTATATAAACTAAAACGAATTTTAAGAGAATTAATCAATCAAGCTTAAGCATCATAAGTAGAAGCGGAAACATTACCACCTTTACCAGTCCAGTTGACGTGAATCCAATCATCTTTCTTCAAGAAGTCGTTTTCTTTACCTGGTAAGACTTTAAAGGTGTGGGCACCAAAGTAATCTCTTTGAGCTTGTAATAAGTTAGCTGGTAAAGTTTCAGATCTGTAACCATCGTAGAAAGCTAAAGCAGTAGAAAAGGCTGGAACTGGGATACCAGATTCAACAGCTTTTCCAATGGTAGCTCTCCAACCAGATTGGGCTTTAGTAATAGCTTTGTTGAAGAAAGGATTGAACAACAAGTTTTCTAAGTCTGGGTTTTCTCTGAAAGCAGCAGTAATTTCACCTAAGAAAACAGATCTAATAATACAACCTCCTCTCCACATCAAAGCGATAGCAGGGTTGTTTAATTTCCAGTTGTATTCTTTGGCAGCTTCTCTGATTAACATGAAACCTTGAGCATAAGAGATGATCTTGGAAGCATATAAGGCTTGTTCTAAATCATCAATAAATTTTTGTTTGTCAGTAATTTCAGTTGGTTCAGGACCAGTTAATTTGCTGGCAGCAGTAGCTCTTTCTGGTTTCAAAGCAGATAAACATCTGGAGAAAACAGCTTCACCAATTAAAGTAACTGGCATACCTAAGTCTAAAGCGTTAATGGCAGTCCATTTACCAGTACCCTTTTGACCAGCAGAATCCAAAATTTTTTCCAATAATGGGGTATTGTCAGTTGGATCGTTGAAGTATAAGATATCTCTGGTGATTTCAATTAAGAAAGAGTCCAATACACCTTTGTTCCATTTAGTAAAGACATCACCCATTTCCTTGTTGGTGAATTTACCGACTCTCTTCATTAAATCATAAGCTTCACAAATTAATTGCATATCACCATATTCAATACCATTGTGAACCATTTTGACGTAATGACCAGCACCACCATCACCGACCCAATCACAACATGGTTCACCATCAGATTTGGCAGCAATACTTTGGAAAATTTCTTTGATGTGTGGCCAAGCATCTGGGTGTCCACCAGGCATCAAAGAAGGACCATATCTGGCACCTTCTTCACCACCGGAAACACCGGAACCAACGAATAAGATATCCTTTTGTTTCAATTCTTCGAATCTACGGTTAGAATCTGGGAAATGAGAGTTACCACCATCGATAATAATATCACCTTTTTCTAAGTGAGGTAATAATTGGTCAATGAAAGCATCAACTGGTTTACCAGCCTTAACCAAAATCACAATTCTTCTTGGTCTCTTCAAGTTGGCAACCAATTCTTCAATGGATTTGGCACCAATGATAGATTTACCTTTAGCTTCATTGTTCATGAAGTCATCGACTTTAGAAACAGTTCTGTTGTAAGCAACAACAGTGAACCCGTGGTCAGCGGCATTCAAAATCAAGTTTTGACCCATAACGGCCAAACCAATTAACCCAATATCACCACTACCCTCATTGTTAGTACTCAAATGATTATGAATCATTGACAACCGATCAGTCATTGCCATTCAAATTGACCTCAATTAAACCCTGGACAAGTGTGTACCCTTATATATAGCTTATGAAGGCTAAAACTGAACCATCCAAAAGGAAACAACGGGAAAAAAAAAAAAGTCAAAGAAAAAAAGAAGTTCAACCGTGGGTCCAAAAAAAAATTCCCAAGTGACCAAGGTACCCGAGCCGGATTTACGAAGCAATAAAACTTCTTGAACAATCGAGTGTCAATTAGCCTCTGTAAAAAGGACAGTTAATTGGAATTGAATACATACGTAGCAGACATGTTTATATGTAGCGTTTATCTTGAAATTAACAAATACTAAGATTGAAATTTCTCTAAAGAAAGGGGGAATCTCAGTGGAAAATTTGTTGGATATTGAGGTCTTAAATATTGAGAAATTTGGCCGGAGGTGATCTCGACAAGGAAAAAAATCAGAGACATTTTTCACTACTCGCACAAGTCGGAATAGGTGGCAATCCGGTAAACTATGGAGCTTTGACAACCGAAATCGAAAAAGAGGTTAGAGGATAAAAGGAAAGAATTTTGGGGGGGTTTTGGTAAGTATTTTTAGATCTCCATCCAATTGGCAGTAGCCTTCGTTTACATGGGCCAGGCAAAGGCTTTAACCTTGGTAGATAAATGTCGTTGACCACCTGAGGAAAATTCGTCGTTATTGCTAAAGGTTCGCAGTATGGGGTACCGTAGAAAAATTAGATCAATCCCGGATATTACTAGACCGATCATTACTAATAGAGGCGAAAGAGGAAAAACCCATATTTGTAATTTAATGTTTGGGCTTGTAATTGCTTTTCCCTGCTCTTTACTAACTCTTACCAAATGTTATTAAGTAAGTGTTATAGGTGAATTGTACGGGATGTTGTTGGCCATGCAATTGCTATGACTTTAGCTTTGGAGGCTCAAGTCATAGGTTGATGGTAGCTGTCCGCCCAGCCGAAGCCTTTCCTGTATGGTTCTGTCCCAACGCTGCCCCACCTTACGCGACTTAGGTTATTGTGATTCACTAGAATGGGTGTATTGTGAATCACTAAAAATCAGGTGAGTGGGGGAGTAAGGTTAACTTAGTACCAGGAAAGTAAGGGTAAAGAGCACCAATGGCTTGTATGTAAAGGAACACAAAACCAATACCGGTGGTTCCCCCACTCGGGACCCCCACGAAGTCTCCTCCACGAAATCTCCTCCACGAAATCCTCCACGTTTCACGGGCTTTGTGTTTGCCACTTTTCTCATTTGGTGTGCCCCCACGCGCGACAACGGAGTTGGGGGATCCGTCTCGGTTCCCCCAAAACCGCAGTGAATTCGATTTTGCATGTTACTCTATTTTTGCGTGTTGGTTTTGTTTTACATGTTTGCTGGAGCACCAAACAAAGGCTCAGATAACACACTTTTGCTTCTAAATCACTACCTTCTCTATGCCACCACAATTCTTATTTACACTTTATTCTTGGTTCACCTAATTTAGTCTTAGTTCTTCTCTTATCACTCTTGGCCTTGTCTATGATCCAGAAATTACTCTGCAACAACTCGTTCTTCCCTTCCACTTCAAGTGCTGATGTCATTTGGCTCTCCAAATTTGCCATGTCACGTGCGATTATGCTAGTTGCAAAGATTTTTCATTTTATTATATTAAGTGAATCTATACTGAACTTTGATTTTTTAAAATTGATCTTTTTCTAGTAAATAAGATAATTGGTTAGATCATTTCATATCCAACAAGAAGAAACATCAGAAAAAAATGATTCCAAATCCCCACGGTGGTGAACTTAAAGACTTGGTAATTAGAGACGCTGATATCAGATCAGAATTGTTGAAAGACATTGAAGTCAAAAGCTACAAGCAATTGACTTTAACTGAAAGACAATTATGTGACTTGGAATTGATTTTAAATGGGGGGTTCAGTCCTTTGAGTGGCTTTTTGAATGAAGAAGACTACAAGTCTGTCGTTAATGATATGAGATTATCTTCTGTCAAAAATGATTCTGGTAAAGGTTTATTGTGGCCAATGCCAATCACTTTAGATGTGGATGAATCATTTGCTAAAACTGTAAGTGTTGGTGATAACTTGGTTTTGAATGATTTGAGAGATGACGCTCATTTAGCCATTTTAACTATTGAATCTATCTATAAACCTGATAAGGCCTTAGAAGCTGAAAAGGTGTTTAGAGGTGATCCTGAACATCCTGCCGTCAAATACTTGAATGAAACCGCTGGTGACTTCTATATTGGTGGTTCTTTACGTGGTGTTAACTATCCAAAGCATTACGATTATGCTGAGTTTAGAAAAAACCCAACCCAATTAAGAGCAGAATTCAAGAAATTGGGATGGGACGATCAAAATGTGGTTGCCTTCCAAACTAGAAACCCAATGCACAGAGCTCATAGAGAGTTGACCGTAAGAGCTGCTGAGGATTTAGGAGAAAAGGGACATATCTTAATTCACCCAGTTGTGGGTTTAACCAAGCCAGGTGATATTGACCATCACACCAGAGTCAAAGTTTACAAGCAAATATTGAAGAAATTCCCTGATAATTTGGCTACATTGGCCTTGTTACCTTTAGCAATGAGAATGGGTGGTGATAAGGAAGCTTTATGGCATGCATTAATTAGACAGAATTATGGGGTAGATCATTTTATTGTCGGAAGAGACCATGCTGGACCAGGTAAAAACTCACAAGGTGTTGATTTCTATGGTCCTTATGATGCCCAAGATTTATTGAAAACTGTTGCTGATGAGTTGCCTATAGGTATTGTTCCATTCAGAATGGTCACATACTTACCGGACGAAGACAGATATGCTCCAATTGATACTATTGATTTGAACAAGACTAAGACTGCCAATATATCTGGTACTGAATTAAGACAAAGACTTAAAGACGGTACCCCAATTCCTGAATGGTTTTCTTACCCAGAGGTGGTGTCTATTTTGAGATCAACCAACCCACCAAGAAAGTCTCAAGGATTTGTAATTGTTATCAATAACTCTAAACAATTGAGACAATCGGAATACTTGTCTTTTGGATTACAATCAGTATTGAACGAATTGAATTCACATAGAAGAATTACCAAGTTGGTCAACTTTGATGACTCATTCCTCATTAACGAATTAGTCAAGGCTGGTTCAGGTGTTATAGCTTTATCCAACAACGCTGAAAATATCACTAAAGAGATTGGTAATAGTAACAGTGTTGTTGTCAACATCGATGAAGAAAACGACATTGAAAACCACTTTAATTTGAATTCTAATGAAACTGATTTATCTAAATTTATCAGCGAAATCGTTCAACATTTGACTCAACAGGGTTTCTTGTGAGTTACTTCTGACCTTTCTTTACATTATATCAGGCCAAGTGCTCGTGTTATATAAATAGATAGTCTCTTAGATTATGTTAATAAAGTTATTTATTTGTAGCCAATTTATAGTCCATCTATAATTCAACAGTGGGTATAGTAGGTGTAAGCGTAAGCTTACAAGTCAAGGATACTGTGCAGATAGATAGATTGACTACATTTCAGCCGCTATTGATAGACAAATAATGAATAATCAGAACCCCAAGTTCTTCTTATTTACTGTATTTTCTTGATTGAAATCAACCTTCTAATGTTAATAACCCAAACCCACCATATTTAGAGAGATTGTAACACGTAAATTCAACCCAATTACAACAAAGTCTTCAAGGAGAAGCACAACATTTATATTTCCCAAGTTATTCTATTTTGGCAATTGATATAGCCTGGGACAGAATTATCTGGAAAAGCAAATAGATGACACATTGGGACAAGCGTAGGGTGAACCAAATGCTGAATTAAGACATACCTTGTGGGGTATATAAAACGGTCCCATATAGGGTGGTAACAATCTCTAAAACTCAAAAGAATTTGGCTTCACCGGTCTGTGCCTCAATTCAAAGTGTCTGTCAATAAAAAATCAGAACCTCGCATCTAACCTCGCATCTTGAGTTTGTACTTCCTTTTTTTCGTTATTTCTTGACCATAAAGCCAGAAAGGTCCGATAGCCAAGATAATTTGGAAACTAGTTTATTCTCGCTAACAAGTGTATTCATCATGAAAACTTTATTTTTTATCATCATTGCTTTTTTTATTTACGTTATTATCTAGCGTGTTGTGTTGTGCACTCCCTCAATATACGTTATAGTACTTTGTGGTATACTTCTTACTTTCTTTATATTTCCTCATCAAAAAAGACCCTACCACTAAAGGGCTCGTATTCTTATTCATCTAGTCGAATTAGAAATAAAAAAACTATGTTTTCACTACTCATTTACTCTTGCACATTTGTGGACATCATGTTTTCGTGATTCTCACGAATTTTGAAATGGTTGCAAAAATTGTTCAATTTGGAGAACTATTAATGTAAAGAGAAGAAATAACAGAATTAGAAAAGAAAGATTTTGAGAATGTACATAAAGGTTCTTAATTAATCATAATTGCTAATTAGCTTATTATTGACTGATCTGTCAAATCTACTTATCCATTGCTTATGTGTTTGCCGAACGTTTTTGCGACTTAGAAAATAGATAGTGAAAGAAAATGTTTTAAAACGTTTTAGAAAATTTACATCGTTTAGCGAGCTAAGAAGAGGAATTTCAGGCTCATATGTGTCTACAAAGAAGAGTGATGTTCTCCTGAGAGTGTAACCTGGTAGCGGTGCCGATGGAGTTGAGAAATGGTGGAATAAGAGAGAACGCGGTCCCGGATGTTATTTTTGTTTCCTTATGTTCCGGCCCCCTTTGTTTGAAATACGCGGGGGCGGAATGATTGCCCTCCGTAACCAACTAGTATATAAGGTCAAGCCTTTTATTAGTTGGTTCACACAATAGAGGCAAGATTTCAAAATCAAATATGAAAGGAACAGTTGTAATTACAGGCGCCTCATCTGGGGTGGGCTTTTCGTGTGCTAAAGAATTTGCTTTGAAGGGGTATAATGTTGTGGCTGGTGCTAGAAGATTGGGCCCCATGAAGGAATTGGAATCTTACGGGGTACAAATTGTTGAATTAGATATTACATCTAATGAATCAATCCAAAGGTTGAAACATTTGATAGAAACTAAATACAATGGAGAAATAAAATACTTGTTAAACAATGCTGGAATTTCGTACGTTGTGCCTGCAGTCGAAGCAGATGATGAAATGAGTAAAAACGTTTTTGCTGTCAATTATTTTGGGCAAATTCAAGTTACCAAAGAATTGGCAGATTTCATCATCAAAACCAAGGGAACCATTGGGTTTACTTCATCCTCAGCCGGACTTTTGCCTATGCCGTTTTTGTCAATTTACTCTTCATCCAAAGCTGCTCTTACTATTTATGCTGATGGTTTAGCCTTTGAGTTGGAGCCTTTTGGAGTTAAAGTTATTAATTTTATAGCTGGAGCAATCAAGACACACATGCCAGCTCAAGGGGGTGTTTCCGAAGACTCTCGCTATCACAAAGAGGGAATTAAAGAATGTCTAAAGACTCTTGAGAAATTGGTTAATAATGAAGGAGCCACAGAACCTGATACTTATGCCAAAATAGTTATTAAAGACTTTGAGTCCAGCAAAGTTGGAGTCATTCATTATTATAGGGGAAATGGTGCTTCTATTGTTCGGGTTATGACTAAATTTCCCAGATGTGTTTATATGTGGTTTTTATCCAAACTATTCGGACTTACCAAGCTTTTGGAGACAATTAGAGAATCTTCTTGAATGAACAGGTTTAGGTATTAGTAAGAGAAAGTTTTTGACTTCTAGATCAAGTGTGTTGAGCAATTGAAAGATAGCTGCTGGTAAATACGACAAATTTCATACTTATAATACTTTAGAACTAATGCAACCATTTTTTCTGTTTTGAAACCGTACTTACTATCTTGAAAATTCCATGGGTATAGAAGTGAAGCTTTGGAGGTTATCATTCTTAAACTAATGAATAAAAATATCATTCAGAGCTTGCGTGAAGTGTCAAGACTGTGGAAGGGTAGTCAGGGCAGTATAAAAATTAAGTAAATTTACTACATTACTACATACTCAGTACAGTATAGTGGATGAATTAAAGAAATATCTCAGTCGTTTCCCACCATCTGTACAGTTTCATTGTATAGTGAATGGAAGCAAAACAAAAATGATAAAATAACAAATTGCGAAATAATTTGGCTGCAAAAACGCTGTGTGTATATACCAATCAAGTGGCTAATTTTTTCTTTCGATATCATGCTTGTGATCTTGTAGGGACGTCACCAAAGATTTTGTATTTTGATTCAACAACAAAAGAACAAAAAAATAGAGAGTTCATGTAGAAGTTCAATATCAGAAAATCAAACACAGGCTACACGAACAAGACCGAATGAATATCCGTCAACACAAGAAGGACCTTCTAATATAGACGGGTTAAACAAATTCATAAGTGAGGGCGAGCTAAGAATGGAGAAACCAAAAGTAAATCAAAATGAAGATACCCGTTCTGTAATGTTTCTAGACCGCTAATAGTATGCTTCTGCCAAGAACATTGGTATAACATATCCGAGGAAGAATAGTAAAACTAGCCCCGACAAATCTAGAAAAGCTGCTAAAGAGGCTCGTATGATGACTTTCGATACAAAATATTAGCTTAACAATGGAGCTTTTAAAGAATATGGATTACAGTACACTTAACCTATCAACCCTCTAAATTGAGCTTCTGAAAGGCTTGAAATGCCAAAATAATTAGTTCGTTTTCAAACGGTTTTAGGTGCTTCAGCTGCTTGTCCTTTTAATCAATATGTAATCGGTCAATAATGTAGTCGCCTTTTCTCGATTTCCCTTTGGTTTGTTTAACTATGAAAAATACAACACGCCAAACAATGATTCCGTCTATTTAAGATATTAATTATATCTGTGCCTTGTCTACACCCACTAACGACAAACATTCCCTTTTTCGCTAGGCCAACAATTTCTTGTCTCTATTTCCAAATTGGCGTTGTCGTGTTTGTTTAAAATATAAATTCACCAGCCACTTTCTGATGGGGTCATGTTGTGAATACCAGTCTCCCAGTCATTATTAGACCGTCTCCATGTATACACCAACGGTAACTCTAGTATCTAATAATTTTATGCGTAAATTCGATAATGTTCAAGAAGTCTCTCTATCAAGTGAGCCTGGAAACAGCTTCATCAGAAAAGCACTCTATAGTCCAAAACATCAAGTTTGAAAGAAGCAATAGAATGAAATTTTAACAAAGAAGTGACATACTATAATTTCGTATAGAAGCAACTGGTATTCTGAGTTTAACATTCCTGAACATCCCACATTTGCCACGTCAAAATGGCAAAGAGCTACAATTTTTTTCTGACAATAAGCTAGAACTTTTGAAAGAGCATTTTATGGACAGAATTCTAGCTTAACTTCTTTTTAAACCTTTTGACAAGCTTTAACTAAATTGTAGCATTGCGATATCTTCAAATATGCCACTGCTATCTAAAAAGCATGCTACCTCAACCTATGGTAAGATGCAATTGTAATTTATTCATTGTGTCATTTGGCCAAAGTTTTCCTGCTAAACGGCCAAAGTTGTGCTATAATCTAGAGTGACACTAAATAGAAAACAAATAGATAAACCTATACTCAACTTAGAAGACAAAGGGGTCAAATTGTAACTACCGGTTACTGAATACAGGGAAGATAGGGGACTTACAATAAAACAGGGCAAGCAAAGTAAACCGTATATGAGATAAAATGGACCCATCATGTGGCACGATTTCACAATCAAATTTAATAGATAAATAGCTATTACCCAACTACAAATAAAAGGAAAGTCTTTGGTATACAAGTAGGTTGTAGCAGCTGATGTCTTACACAGATTAATACACAATAGGAAAAGAAGGGAGAAGGCTACCTATAAGAATGGCAAGACACTCTATATACCCTGAACGACCACCAAACATCCATGATGAGAACATTACGTTGCAAAATAGAACCCTAAAGCATTACTAGGTTTATTCTCACCGAGATAGTGATTTCGAGATAATTTTTGAAACCTGGCTAAGAAATCCTGTCCACCAGGAGAAGTAAAAATTGCAAATGGGTTGAAACCAATAATTCTCCCTTCCTTTGCCATCTTACTCCCACTTCAGAGGAGTGTTTAATTCTAAAACAATCATAAGAAGCTTAGTAGGACTTTCCACTAATAAACAGTTCAATAGAGCTCACAGAAAACATAAAAAAACGAAAGAAAATAGCAAATAATAATGAAAGTTATACGATCAAAATTCCAGCATTTGGCATATCAAACTTATGACAAATTAGACGATAAAAATAAGTGTTTTACAATAAAATTCCAGCGTTTAAAAGTATTAAAATATACATAAAATAAAAAAAAACTCGAAAATGAAAAAAAAAACCCTAAAATTCCAGCAGTTGGTATATCAAAATTATGACAAACTAGACGATAAAAAAAAGTGTTTTACCATGTGATTCCAGCATTTTGAACTATAAAAATATCATAAAAAAAAAATTAGCGAACAAAAGTATCAATGAACCGTCAAAATCCCAGCATTTGAAGTATAAAAAAATGACAGACTAGGCGATAAAAGTAAATGCTTTTTACAATAGAATTCCAACATGTTGAGCTATAAAAATAAAATTAAAAAATATAGAAAAATAGAAATTGGAAAAAAGTGAGTGTTGCTTCACATCTTAAAATTCTAGTATTCCGCAAATTAAAGTAACAGAGGATTAGAATAACCACAAGTGTTTCACAATATAAATTCTAGCGTTTGACGAATGGAAGCTTACAAAAAAAAATGAGCATGAAAACTCCAACAGAAATATACTATATAACAGATTTGGTATCAATTCTAAACCCGTAAAACAAAACAATAATAGGTTGAAATCTCAGTGGCGGTTTCTGGAAAATTTGGGGCAAATGACAGACCTTTGGCAAGGATTTTAAAGCAAGTACAATCTTTTTAGAGATGGACCCAAGATCACAGTGTCCATATTATACTGAATGAGCAGAATGTACCAGAATTAACCAGCTTCATCACACACAGTTAGGGGCGATATGAAAGGGACATATAGGGACATATAGCTATTAGGAGAGCGAAAAAACGAGTTATAATCGAAAAGGCAAAAGGATGCTTGGAAAAAAAATAAATTAATTATAAAAGAATGAAAGAGAACCATAGAGGTAGCATCTGATTCTCCATTTTGGTAATGAGAAGCTCACCGCGAGAAGACGAGGGGAACTGGTAAGAAAATGAATTAAATCCCTGAGCATATACTAGATCTTTGGTTGAATCTTTCATCCAACCAAGCCAAAAAAGACACCCCAATTCTCTGTAAAGGATTGAAGCAGCCTTTTTAAACCTTAACGCTAGAAGATTTATAGTAGAAGGTTAAAGGCACCCACCACAAGAATTCGATAGCCTCGCAATAATACCATTGATACACTTCGTGAAAAATCGAAGGAAGCATTATTATTCGTAAATGATTTAAGAGCGGCATCCACAATGGATGGAGGAGATAATATTTAGAGATATCATTTAAACTGGGACGACCGCAATACGGGGCTGATTAAACAAGAGCGAATGGCACCTAAACAAAACTGGCGACCAATATGAGCATAAACTGTTGTAGTCTCAGTTTTTATATATTCAATTAATAATCATATTAATAACTCAGCCCTATTATTTTATTAACCGGTCTTTATTTAGTCGTACCTCCATTCTTATTATGTGGATATGGTCACAATATATGGCATGAAGTGCCTTTTAATGTTCACATCTTTTTAATTGCCCCGCGACATGCTGTCTCACCGCGTTTTACCGGCTCCAACTTGATATATGGGCTTCTCAAGCCTTAAAACAGCGCGCTAGAGATTTCTAGACCTCATGAGCATTGTACAGCTACTACAGTGTACTAGGTGTGTTCCCAAAAGACAAGCTATCACTATAGTAATAATAACCGTTGTTCCTTGAATCAATCTAGCCATTAATTCTGAAAAAGGCACCTGTCATCTTCTGGGAAGACTCGATATATCAGTTCGTTCTAAATATATATATTAGTACGCAATTTATTTTGGGTATGAGTTGTAAATCAATAAATCAGGCTTATAATTGTCGATATTACTTGGTAGGTGGTAGTATTCTTCTTGTAGAAGTAGGATAATTTCTCCTTTCCATTTTAGGGAGTCAATGAACTCCAATATTGATCGCTTAGTGCTTGTTCGTATTCCTGAGATAGACTGTCTTGAAGTAAACTGGTTACCACTCGACAAATTGTATTTAAGCGAGATCTAGCTTGCCGTATTATTCAGGGAGCGCAAATTACTAGTTTTATGCTTTTTTGGGGCTTGTGGAAAACTTCTGACTCAAAATTATTCATTATCTTCAAAATCCTTATAAGTGTCAAAAAATTTGTGCTTCTGCATCTGGATAACCTTGAGATAACTGTGTGTTATTTGTTGGTGTTGTTGCAAATTTTTCGAAGGCTGTGGGCTTGTTTCGGTGTCATTTTTTTGGAGTCGTCGTCGAAATATTGGGTTCGACTTTTAAAATGGGTGGCACTGGCTTTTTGCCTCCATTTTTAGTTCTATTTGATTGTCTGTTGGCCCTCTTGTCAATTCTAGGGTCTATATGCTGTTACCCACTCAGTTGTCCAAACCTGCAAGGAGTTTTTTTTTCTACTGTTTTTTCTTCATTTTTGGTTTTTAAATTTAATGGCTTTTGCTGAAACTAAGAATTTGTTTTGGTGTTAAAATTGTCCAACTATCTCTTAGCTTTGTATTTGAAGCTAGAATCAGATATTTCAGTTGTTTATTTTGTCTGAAATTTTTTGTTATTTTTTGGTGCTATCTTATGGGTTGTAGTAGCCTTATTGTGTTATTAATTGATAATTGAATTTTATCTAGCGTGGTGCCTTTGTTTGGGATCTTTACGGGACGTAATAGTTGATAGAGATCACTCCAGAGGTTGATTGGCACTGTTTGTCTTTTTAAGAAGTTTTTGACTTTTTGTCTTCGTGATAAAGGTTTTTGATTTGTTTTGTGTCTCACGGAAGTGATTATTTTGGGAATTTATCTCCTTGGTACAAGCTAATATATTGTTCATATGCACATATCCAGTTTCTTGACCAAAGATTTTGTTTTGCCGTCTTGGTTTTCCATAATTTCATTGGGTATGTCCAATTACAGCTGGAATTATTGTTGTAAGCCACCATTTGAGCCAGTGGAGACATGTTATTCTTCTTTGGTGTACTTGGGTGGGGGTTACGGGCGAAAAGAGGACGGCAAAATAGTAATGAAATGCAGAAATTTTCCCTTATTTATAGTCTGAAGTACAGAGAAAGTGGTATTTAATTAGAGTAGAGTATTGGCCAGTGTTGAATAACGTGTAGGCTAAATTAGTGTTTTCGAACCATCAGAAATGAAGAAGCTGTTTATTTCTAGGGCGTTATATTGAACCGTTGAGGGACTGTGGGTTTTGCCAAATTTTCTATAGTTAGTGGTGTTGCCTTTGATGTAAACCATTCGTCAAAATAATCTTGTAAATTACTGAGCTTGGGAAGAACCAATCTTTGGCTATGTGATATTTAAGAAAATTCTTGACATGTGTGGTTTTAGTTTATTCTCTCCCCTAAAGATGTAAAGTCCACACCTAGACTTATCCTAGACCCCCATCCCAGTATGACATATTTGTGGTAGTATTCCTTGGGCGTTTGAATACAATGGTATTTCTGGGAATATTCCGTTGTCCTCACGATCAATCACGTCTGAAATTTGGTAGAAGTACTTGTTTTAGGTGTTATCGCCTCTCACCTCTTTGCTTTTTGTTTTGATTGGTAATCTGATTTGGCTCTGATTGCAGAAAAGATTTGGTGTTGTTTCCAATTTTTGTGCCCCTTGCAATGAAAATCGAATTTCAGTTGTATTTTTTACTCCTGGTACTATTATTGCTCGGCTTTCTTTCTTATTACATCTAATGCCAACAAGGGTGGTCAGGAGCAATATCTTTTGTTCCATGTAACTGATATTTTTAGAAAGCCGTGGTTAATTCGGAATATTAAGGTGTATATTCATAAATTCCCTGTCGCTACAAAAGAATCTCAGAATTGACACATAAGAAATATTTCCCACTAGCAAGAAAGGATTCAAATTAGTGAAGTCTAATTTGTTAAATGTTGCAAATTGTTCAAAACGATATTTTCTCTACAACATGTGCAGTCTATCACTCGATCTCATATTTACTAAAAATACGGCTGTGATTAGGCTAGGTGTTGTATTCTAGTTTGATTTAAACCGTTTTGATGATATACCTGCCTTTCTGGAAATACCGTTATCTCACCAGCTATCCTTCTAGTACCTGTTTTCCTTGAAATATACAAAAAGTATTTAACATTTCTCTTGAATATGTCATTGCGCTTCTGCTACAGATATATAACCAAGACATATTATTTTGAAATGGCTAAAGGAAACTATAGGCACTGAAAACAAAATTGTTTCCTAGTAGCAAAGCTTGCCAGTAAGTCACCTATTGAATTCACTGGTATCTAGGACAAAGAAGTATCCTGTTATCAGTCACATTAGTACATTCAACTATAAGATTTTCTAATTGTCTCAAAAAGTTTGGTAAGTCCGAAAACCTTAGTTAGAACACCCATATAAACGAATCTGGGGAATTTTGTCAAAAGCCGCATAATTGGAGCTCCACTTCCTCGGTAACGATGGACAACTCCCAATGTACTAGACTCGAAGTCTTTAATAACTATTTTGGCATAGCTATCAGGTTCCGTGGCTCCTTCGTCATTAACCAATTTATCGATAGCCTTTCTGCATTCATCAATCCCCTCTTTGTTATAACGAGAGTGTTCAGAAACACCCCCTTGAGCTGGCATGTATGTTTTAATTGATCCAGTTATAAAATTGATAACTTTAACTCCAAAAGGCTCTAACTCAAAGGCTAAACCATCAGCATAAATAGTAAGAGCAGCTTTGGATGAAGAGTAAATTGACAAAAACGGCATAGGCAAAAGTCCGGCTGATGATGAAGTAAACCCAATGGTTCCCTTGGTTTTGATGATGCAATCTGCTAATGCTTTGGTAACTTGAATTTGCCCAAAATAATTGACAGCAAAAACATTTTTACTCATTTCATCATCTGCCTCCACTGCAGGAACGGCGTACGAAATTCCAGCATTGTTTAACAAGTATTTTATTTCTCCATTGTATTTTGTTTCTATCAAATGTTTCAACCTTTGGATTGAATCATTCGATGTAATATCTAATTCAACAATTTGTACCCCGTAAGATTCTAATTCCTTCATGGGGCCCAATCTTCTAGCACCAGCCACAACATTATACCCCTTCAAAGCAAATTCTTTAGCACACGAAAAGCCCACTCCAGATGAGGCACCTGTAATCACAACTGTTCCTTGCATATTCGTTTTTACGGTGGGTTCCCTATACACAATTGCTACAAGTATTTGACTTGAGATGGTTGTACTGACTTCGTTGCGGAATTTTTCTAGCATTAGGAGCACCCGAATGCGGGGGGGAAATATCTAGAGCCAGCCCCTCCCAAAGCAGTGCAATAAATTACAATCTCTGATTATCTAGCCTCAATTGTTGAATAAACCTCTCATTCATTGTCTATCAATTTAGTCAATGCCTTAACTGAATCAGATGATGTGACATCTAGTTCCACTATTATGGCTCTAAAGTCTCATAGGCGCTAATCTTCTTGCTCTAGCGATGACTTTATACCTTTTTAGGGCAAATTCTTCTGAAGGAGCGATATCACTCCAGGACAATGTATTTGAAAACTATGTTAAAATTTGTCATAGTATCGCTACTTCCCACCCTGTCTTGGTTCCTTGTTTGGCACTAATTTCTTACTGAAGTCTCAATTTTTGGTTTCAGCACTTCCGTTGACTTCCAATTTCAAAAGGCAGGTCATTATGCACCACTGTGTCATGATCCGTTCTAACAAAGCAATGTAGCTTGTTAGTTACATGGGATAGTCTTAGTACTCTTGGGGTGTATACACAGCTTCTTTTTTCCTTTGTCAACTATTTTCTTAAACTGAATTTCATATAAGCGACAAAATTTGCAACCATTTTGATTTTTGTGAGATTTACGAAAACATGAAGCACACAAAGAATTAACTCAAAAATGTATGGAGCAAAATATTTGAAGTATACAACTAGAAACTTTGTATCCATAATTTTACATCGGAAGATAGATGTGAACTCATTTACTCATAGGGTAGTCTTTAGACTAGAAGTACCAAACCGATAGCCAATATAGGGCTCAAGCGTATATGGGAGGAGTGCACAGCACAACACAGTAAATTCACAGTTGGTAATAAAAATAGTGTGGATGAAAGAAAGCTATGATGTTTAGAACTAAAGTTTTCGAAAGAGATAAATTTCTTAGCAGAATCAATTATCTTCTGGTGTGTCCAAGTAATTCAAAGATCGTAGCTTCACCTTAATCATATGAATACTTAAGAAAAGTTAGAAAACACAACCAGCTAGGTCTATATAGTTCATGTTGGCTCGGTATTTTTGGTTGGTACCGTTCAAGAATATCGATGTCAAATTATCAAAGTCAGTTATTCTTCCTTTTAATTCCGCATGCTCAAACACGGCGTTCAAGCTGGTAGGCACCAAATCATCACCATTCCTATCATCTTCCACCAATAATAATCGATTATGCTTCTAAAACCTCAAATAATTGTTGCAAATCTTCCATGTTCACGTGAATTAACTTAAAGGAATCCGCTTTGAGGTTCTGATTCTTGTGGAAAGATATGGTTCAAATTCGGGCATAATATAGTAAAGCGAAATCTGCGAAGTGAGAGATAATATTTATCAAGAAAATAAGTAAAGTTTATAATAATATATTAAACTAGTATACATAAGGGGATAGAAATAATAAAAATACACTTTAATAAGACAAGTTAAAAAATACTCTAAGCAAATCAAACTTAATTGGCAGCAGAAGAATATTTGGTGACAGCTCTGGTACCTTCAGAAACAGCGTGTTTAGCTAATTCACCTGGTAAGATCAATCTAACAGCAGTTTGGATTTCTCTAGCAGAGATAGTGGATTTTTTGTTGTAAGCAGCTAATTTAGAAGCTTCACCAGCAATTCTTTCAAAGATATCGTTCACGAAAGAGTTCATGATAGACATAGCTTTTTGAGAAATACCAGTATCTGGGTGAGTTTGTTTCAAAACTTTGTAAATGTAAGAAGAGTAAGTCTCTTTTCTAGTTTTGGTTCTCTTTTTACCATCAGTAGAAGCGGTTTTTTTAGCAGCTGGTTTCTTTTCAGCTGGAGCTTTGGAGGCTGGTTTCTTTTCTGCTTTTGGGGCCATTGTGACTAATAAATCTTTGGTTATAGAAGAAGGAGATCAAAAAAAGGGAAAAGAAAAGAAGAAGAGAATCACAAACAAATTCGGGGAGATCAGTTTAATTTATATTGATTTCCTGCGGTGTCTCAAGAATTTTAAAAACAAAAATAAACAGACTTCGCACTACTCAGACCTTAATTGTATTGCACAATTTAACGGAGCCTAGTGTAGCTTACTTAGTTCGAAGCTAGTTTAGTACTAGTTATTACTTGAATACAATCAAAACAAACGCGAAACGAAAAAATGACAATATTTACGCTTAGTGTTCTGGAAGTTACGCGCGCGAGAAGCTGCGAAATAATCTCGAAATGATGATGAAATTGTCGCTTCTGCGTAAACTTCAGTTTCGTGTTGTAAACAAAGACCCTACACACGAGAATAATTCAGGATGCGTTGTTAACTATAGACCAAGTTAGCGTGGATGACACTATAACACGGCGAGGCTTCGGTGGCGTGCTGGCTGTTATTGTTTTGGTTTGATTGGATTTAGTGTATTTTTTGCTCTTCGCCTCTCTTATGCGTGTTGATCGATCAATGAGTTCGTGGTATAGTATAATAGTATAAATAACCAATTAATTTTCCGATCCTAAATTTGAAAGATTTTTCTTTCCTTTTTTTTTCTCTTTTGTAGATAAGAACATATAATATTTCAATAATGTCAGGTGGTAAAGGTAAAGCCGGTTCAAGTGAAAAAGCTTCAACTTCCAGATCAGCTAAAGCTGGATTAACTTTCCCAGTCGGGAGAGTTCACAGATTGTTAAGAAAAGGTAACTACGCTCAAAGAGTTGGTTCTGGTGCCCCAGTTTACTTAACTTCTGTCTTAGAATATTTATCTGCTGAAATCTTAGAATTGGCTGGTAACGCTGCTAGAGATAACAAGAAATCCAGAATCATTCCAAGACACTTACAATTAGCCATCAGAAATGATGAAGAATTAAACAAATTATTAGGTGATGTCACCATTGCTCAAGGTGGTGTCTTACCAAATATTCACCAAAACTTATTACCAAAGAAATCTGGTAAAGGTAAAGAATCTCAAGAATTATAAATTAGCTAATAGATTGGTCTAATTTTAATTGTGTATTATATTTATGTATATTAATATAAGTGTTTACTAATAATTTATTTGGTTTGAAGTTCGCATCGTATATAATTGTATTCTTTCCTAAATTATCACGTGATGCTCGGTAGTTTTATCATAAGCTAACTGCCGCTTAAATATGAACCGAGTATGTGCGTTTACCCCATCTTTTCATCCTACTTTCAAATATTTTTGTATCTTTACAACATAAATTTAGATTGATCTGAAATGGCATTGCAATTGAAAGCAAATAAAGCCAACAGATGGAAGACACTTGGTGTTCCTTCGGCTGTAGTACTTGGGTCTGTGTATATAGTCCTTAGAACCTTCCCGCATTTAAAGGTGTCCCTATATAATTACATGAAAGGACAACTCCTGGATTCAAAAGAAACCGTGGAAGATAACAATCCAATTGAATTAAAGAGTAATGATAATGATGATAGCTTCGATTCTGGAACAAGCTCACATGATAATGATAATGATATTGATAACGACATAGTAAATGAAAGTATGGTAGATGTTAGTGAATGGTCCAACGACAATTTAAAGAGTTGGCTACAAGAGGTACGTACATGACATAATCTTTTAAGATATTAACATTTATTTATTAGGATTACTAACTAATACTTAGAAAGAAATCAACGCTCCCCAAGATGCTAATCATTCTAACCTTGTTTCCCTTGTTAAGTCAATTCAGGAAATACCTCATGAATGATTTCCTTGTAAACTTGAATATCACCCAATACTTACTCAAGTTTTTAATTTTGCTCCAGAATTTTCTTCTCCGGAAGTGAATCATAGTGATTTCGTTTACCTTTATTTAAATTTTGATATATGTAACTCTAATATAAAGTCTAATTATATTGACTAACTCCTGATTCGAAGATATCTCTAGTTAATCCTGTGTCCGTGTCTCTGATGTAAACAAATTTGCAACCAATGGAGTTAACATCTTTATTCCTGAATTCATCATCGTATAATATGAAACCACCACTCTTTAATTCCAGGACCATACCTAGCTCTTTGGCGGCTTGATTAATATGTCTAGTTTTTGACCCAGTTCCCCACTGATGATTATCAAAATATGAATACATTGGCTTGCCATCAATCTTTATATGGCTCAATAATTGTTTGGCAATGTGGACACTTGGAGTTCTGCTTGCACTAATAATTGTGACATTGTTCTCTTTCAACTCTTTTAATATCCCGGGGACATCTGGATATAATGACATTTTATAACCATAGCTGTCAATTATCTGAGTATCCTGTCCACTTTTGAGTGGAAGCTCTATATGTACATCACACCAACATGGCCATAGGGTGTAATCTAAGTCAAACACCACCGCTTTAGGATAGTTACGAGTCATTGAGTAACTTTTAGTGGCTATTAAAATAGATATACCCACAACAAACACAAAATAGAAGCGATAGTTAATATCTTTTTCTAAAAGCCTATACACTTTCCACACACCACAGAGTTACTGTTTGAATAGATGGACCTACTTGCTACTGCATTGGATCGCAGTGAGAGCAAAAAAAAAAAAGAGTAACCATAAATCGGGTTACACACTACTGATAAGTCACAGTCTTTCTAATCAGGGGGATAAATACTCTTATAATTATCGCCCCCTTCTCAAGAGTGATAAGGGTTCTTTTTTTATTTTATTTTATTCTATATAATACTATTTTCCAGGTGATTCAAATCAACGGATTTTGTTATTGAGCTTGGCTTTTGCTTCAAATTTTGTTTTTGAATCTTTGTGAATAGGAGAGATGTCAGACGATAATCTGGTTAGAGTTAAAATCACATATGTCAAAGTGTTGGCACCTAGAAATGAGTTTGAAGATAAGCTGATTAAGATAGAAAAATCTCAACTCAAGCTGGTTAGCGATAAGAGTGGGTTCATTAACCTATTGCTTGATTCCAATGTTCCCTTTCCCTTGACAAATTCTGTAGAGGACTTTACTTTGGCAAGAAGATCTAAAAAGAATAAAGGTTATATCCCTTTAGAAACCATTGACGACTTCAAATGTTTGGCCAGGAGCTTGAATGTTAAGAATCATATTAGATTGACAATCAATGATCATTCACCTGTTTCTCAAGTGGGTGAAAGTTTAGATGATGTCTCTGACAAAACTACTGATACTAAAGACGATGTCACACCAAATGAGCAAAGCACCACTGGTAATTTTGCTAATTCAACCTTTAATGCAACCAGTGCTCTTTACGATTCCATTAAGGCAACCAAAGCAGAGGGCCAAACTACTGCCGAGGCCGTTAAAGCCGCTTTCGATGATAGCCTTAAGACCAATATTGGTAACATCAAGGCTAATGTTGACAATGGTAGCCGTGAATTGAACTCAGACTTGGCTTCTCTTGCAAAAGTTTTCACCGAAGTTGTAAAGGATGAGTTGAGAGATGCATTTTTGAATGTTTCCACTGAATTGGCAGGTACGTTCGCTTCGAAGGACGCCGAGGAAGTCAAACATAGAGCGGAAAGCAGACCTTCAAGTGATAAGAGTGTCACTCATGAAAATGCTTGTTGTGATGTATGTAATCCAACATCATTCACTCCAATCAATGGTTCTAGGTACAAATGTTTGATTTGTCCCGATTTTGACTTGTGTGAAGAATGTCAAAACAATTTCGAGTTGGATGAAATAGTCACAGAACATCATTCTTACTTACATCCTACAATGAAAATGATTCACCCCGAAAGCTATAAAGTGAATAAAAATGTAATGAACTTAATCCCAAGTGATAGAGTTGTTCATCAGCATGTTTCTTGTGATAGATGTATTCACAAAAAGGGTCCGATTGTGGGTATTAGACATAAATGTTTGGTTTGTGATGATTTTGATTTATGTCATGATTGCTACCAAGCACATAAGGCAAACCAAGAAGTCATTCTTGGCCACTTGTCCAGTCATGAAATGAAGACAATCGAAAAACCACAACACAATTTTAGTGACTATTATGATAGTAGTGTTCGTGGCGATACTTTCTTGGATATCAATTTGGAAAACTGCTCCTCTAACCTCTCTGACAAGATTAAGTCTATGTTGAGCGGTGGAATGACCGGGTTCTTGTCCAAGCTTGAAAACGTGTTCGAAGACTCTAAGAGATATCAAGTATTATTGGATGCAATTGACAGAACTGGCGACAAAGAAATTGATTTTGCGGTATTGTCCAGTTTGATTACTGAAAGCTTAGAGGGAAATAGAAAGCACGAAGCGAATGAAAAAACAGATGTCCAGCAAGAACAAGAGCAACAAGAGGAGCCTCAAGAAGAAGAGAAAAGAGAAGAGAAAGAGGATGGTAAGGAAGAAGTAATTGATGGGGAATCTGACTCAACACCAATAGAGCAAAATTGGGTAGAGGATCTTGAATTAAGTGATAGTGATGCATTGGATACAGTTTCACTCAAGATTAAAAGATTTGGACCACAATCTAAAATCTTTTCTATTCAATTGACCAATAACTCAAACCATTTCTTCCCTGCAGGAGATTTGACGTTCGAGTTTTTTGATATTGATGATGAATCCAAGAAGGATTCTATCATCGTTAGAAATGCAAGTGCTATTGATTCTTATAAACAAAGGTTTTATAATTTGAAAGGTGACGTTGAAAGGTATGTTGGCAAAAGAGTTAAAATTTATTTTAACAATGATGATCATACAATGGAAGGTGAATTAGGAAGTATCGAATCTATTTTACATATTTCCAAGTGCGGTAACAAGTTGTTCTCCGCCTCTTCATTGACAACTGAAGACTCTGCTAAAATATCAGTAGCAGTTGCTCTTAAGTCCAATGGTATGGCCCAATTAACCATTTTTAACGACACGGAAGACTTGATCGATTGTTCTGATTTGACCATAGAGGTTGTCAACTTCTTGGGTAACAGCATTTGCAAAGTTTTAGTCCATAAAAGACATGGAATTGAATCTAAGAAATTCGCTAGATTCAACATTGCTCTCAATTCAGCCCATTTAAAACACCCATTTTGCTTGAATTTGATCAACAACGACTTCAAAGCTACTACTGAGTTGTCTTTGAAAAAGTTGACCAATGATTTCGAAGTCGAAAGATCAAATGCCAAATCAAATGAATATCAATCATCTGTTACTGAAACTGAGACAGAGATTGAATTAGAAGAATCAGAAATTGAGAACCAAGACGAGATTAGAACTTCTATTGGTTCAATTAACTCAATGGTTTTACCTTCTTTACCAAGAGAGTCAGTCTCTGACTTGAAAGGCTCTAATTCGATTTATGTCGATGCCGAACCTGATTTGCAAGCCAGTAGTACCGTCAGCAAACCTGATGACAAAATGATTGTTGATGATGAGGACGACGAATTGAATGACCATGGCGTTATCAGTGAAGACGATTTTGAGTTAGGTTCTGATTATGAAATTTTAACACCAACTATTTCTAACACTGTATAACATATTGGAATTTATGAATATTTATGATGGGTTCTATTAGGGAGGAAATGATAAGCAATTGCTGGTTACAATTATTATCAAGTGAATGCAAATCTGGCTTGGGTATTGTAGATCCTTTGTCTTTTTATTATGTTTTTTTTTTACTGCTAGCTTCGTAGCTCGATTGTGTTTTTGCAAATGTTTGCAGCTATATGTTTTATATTTCAATATATTTTAATATCATATTTTTCTGGTTACATGTGTTTGACAGAGATTGCCAGTCGCGAAATGCTCCAACCATCGACAAAGCGTTAAGCTTAGTGGTGAGATTTTGAGCTGTGCATTTTTCCTGGATTGTTGAATTATATTGCTGCTTCATTTAATAAAGCAGAAAATTCTTGACAGAAATGACTACCAAAGAACTGGCACCAGAAAGTGAAGGTATGTAACTAGTAGCTTGTTTAGAATCAAACAAATAGGCAGCTTATGATGGCTCATGTATTAACATTCATTTTTTAGAACAAAGGTTTAGGCTCAAGTGTAAGGAGTTGAAAAAGAGAATAGAAGAAATCGATCAAAGTAATGAATTGGCCATGCTAGCTATAACCAGAACAAAAAACTCAATCCGAAGACTGAGGCTTGAGTACTCTATTTTATTGGAAAGATTGGAGCAGAATGCTTTAAATTTGCCCGAAAATCTCGAGGAAATGTCACCACCGCCATCGCCTTCTTTGGACATCAATGATGAAAAGACCTTGAAGGGCCCTGCTATTAAAAAACATAAGCGGAGCAAAGTAGAGGGAGCATCA
Source organism: Yamadazyma atlantica (assembly GCA_030561325.1). Lineage (NCBI taxonomy): Eukaryota > Fungi > Ascomycota > Pichiomycetes > Serinales > Debaryomycetaceae > Yamadazyma > Yamadazyma atlantica. The sequence continues at coordinate 128,140 of JAKTXA010000020.1, forward strand.
GGTACTGCAACAGCCAAGAGCCGCATAAGAGATCCTAATTTACCAAAGAGACCAACCAATGCTTATTTAATTTTTTGTGAACTGGAGAAGGAAAGGATGAAGCAATCAACTGGCGATAACTCATTAGCTTCAATCACAGAACTTGGCAAATCTTTAGTGGAAGCTTGGAAGAATTTGGATGAAGAGGCCCGTAAACCATACCATAAAATATTCGAAGAAGACAAGGAAAGATACAAACAAGAAATGATGGCTTACAACAAGAAGAATAGGTCAAACGTTTCCATTGATGGCGACGAGGCTGATATGGATTTAGAGCAGATTCCAGACGAATACCCTGACCTTGAAACTAATGACATGGAGGTGGACACCGAACAAGAACCAATGGAGGATACAAGAGATAATAAAGAAGGAGATCTAGTTACTAACAGCGAGGAACCAGCAGATAAAGTTGACGGAGCCCTGTCATTAGAGAAAAAAATAGAAGATAACGTTTCAAATGGGACTGACAAAGAGAGCCAGGAATATAATAGTACCGCGTCTGAGCAAGTAGTAAAACAAGAGGACAATAACCTGATAACTCCCACCGAAGATGTGACGATTGGAGATGCCACCCAACCACATTAGATTCAATATTGAACAGTCAGGATATTTTTTTTGTGTAAGGAAAGGAGAGTAAGATTTAGGAAAATGATTCATGTGTCTATTATAAATGCGTCTAAATAGTTAAAGATTATAAATAAAAATATAGAATATTTCTCTATGTTACATATGCTTCTAAGTACGCCTCTTCTTTTTGGAATGATAATATCCGTTTTCATCTTTTTCATGCTTTCTCTTTTCTCTGAATCGAGCATGTTTCTTCAACTTTCTTCTAGCGGAAATGTCTGGAGCTGTAATAGCCATCTGGGCTCTTTTTGTCTTTCTTTCTTGTCTTCTTTGGTTTATCTTCTTTTGAACCTTAGAAAATGTCTCTGTATAGACCGTACCACCCAATTTTCGTTCAATTATTTGCATACAATCAGTAGCAATTTCAATCAATTCGGTTTCAAAAGAGTTACCAGGTTCTTGAAATACATACAATGAAAGCAAAATTTCCTCGGAAGATGTTAACAACAAATCATCTTTGAATATCTGCACTAGCATAGCACATAACTTTATAGCCGACTTTTTTGAAACCACAGAGTCTCTTGTATCTTGTCTAATTATCCAACAAGCTCTTTGTACTAGGAATTCGTTAGCCGATTCGTACTTGACTTCTTTGTCAGAATCAATGGCCTCATATTTAGTTTCTTCTGTTTGCCATTTCATTGCAATGGAAACTAGATTCTTAACAGCTTGATTACCCAATTCCTCGGAGATGGATGGTGCCCCTAATTGACGCAACAAACGATAAGCAATGGTTTGAATTTCATAGTTGCTGATAGAGAACTGACACTTATCAATATTAGTCAATAAGATTCCTATCAATTTTGAAGCGTTGAGACGTACCCAAGAGTGGGGAAATAATAGCGTATCGATAATTGATCTCCATAAATTAGCATAAGAATCGTTAACAACTTTTTGTCTTTCTTTGCCACAAATATTGGCGAATACGTTCAAAGTCGTATAGACTAGTTGCCACTCAATTTCAGTATCAGATTCCTGTTCATGGTTGCCTGATTTTTCCCCAATCATTTTAATCTTTTCTAATGCTATCCGATCTAATTCTTTATGTTTGTCCAAACCAAATTCATTGATGTAAATCTTGTAAACGTTCAAACCACATCTTAATAGCACTAAGTTGCTAGTTTGATCCATCCATGAGACGATATAACTTTCAAGGATGTTGATTTTGGCATCACCTAATTGTTTGAAGATATTCTGAATGACGAGAGATGCCATTTCTCTACATCTACCGGAATCATCATTGACGAGAATATTGGCCAAAGACACAAAAAATGATGAAGAAACTTTGATTAATAGATCATCCCCAGCTTTGTTAACAATCAAGCCGACTAGCTCCAAGACAGATTGCCGCCCTGATTGAGTGGCATAACCCAAGTTGTTAACCAAAAATTTGAATTGCTTCTCCAACTTACCCCTTCCCTGGTCGTACTCCATTAGGAATTGGAAGTAGACACTTCTAGCCATATCTCTAATTTCTCTGTTATGATTGACTACCATGATTTTGGAAACACTTTGCATAAGGTCATAAACCTCTGGCAACAATAAGTGTTGAGAAACAACAGACTTCAAGAAGTTGAAAGCGAGACCTTGGGTCTTAGGTTCTTCTAAGTCTGGTTGAATTCTCATCAACACATAACTGACTGTTGTATCTTTCAAATTAATTTCAGATTTGTGTCTAATTAATGTAGCAAGAAATCTAAGACTTGATTGACAAGCCTCCCCATTTGTATTGGGACTGTCTTTGATGATGTTCAAAGCTTTCCGAGCACAGCTTTTGAAGATGTTGTTAATTTCTTCTGGGAATGGCAACTTTATAATTGTATTTAGCAATCTCAAACTAGTTGAAACTAGCCCTTCATGACTTGAATTGATACCCCGTTCTAAGAGCGGCACAAAATCCCCCATGTTGCTAGTTGTTAATAACGATTGCTGCCTTGAAATAGAAGCTCTTAGTAATTCAAACGAAAACTTTTGCAATGTGTAAACATATTGGTCGAAGTCTACACGAGTTTTGTGTGGTTTAGCATTTAGCTTAACCAAGAAGTGATCTGCAAATTCGGAGTCGCCCCTTGGCTTGAGACTGAACTTTCCCTTATCGGGGGTTTGTTCATTAAAGATCTCAGTTGACTGCGTGTTTATTTGATAACTCAAAATCAAAATGTTTCTTGAAGTTGACTCTTGATTATGATTCAATCCAAGGGCATATCTTCTCAAAAGCTCGTCCAATTTGTTCTGAACTTTTAATGAGATTCTTTCTTGCAAAAGAAGTTTAACTGGATCAATTATATTTCCGAATTCATTCAATGACACATTGGACGTCAATAATTCTCCTGAATCAAAACTTTTCTTGTGTTTCACTTCTTTCATTTTACTGGTGTATCCTTCTGCATCTTTTTCTTGACCTGCAGCCCCAAATATATCCTCCATTATAATGTCCACGATCAAATGGCATGATTCATCCAAGTCTCCATGTTCAAGGTCAGGTTGAACGCTGCCCAACAAGGCATGCATGGTAAAACTCAAGACGTGAATTTGAGATCCCCTGGTCAAAGCACCTTTTAATTCTTGTAACAAAAACTTGAAGTATTTTGCACCAAGATCTTTTGTTATTTGGCAAAGAGATTTTCTGGCAGCATCTCTTAATTCTTCAGATCTCGATCTTAAAACTTGACAAGTGGAAGTTAACAAACCTGGCAATTGTTCCCCAATTTTATTTTCAGAAAGACACCGAACTAAGTTAACCAAGGCTTCAGATAAAGGCACACGACTTACTATGGTATCATCATTACGTTCGTTAAGGACGCTTTGTATACCTATACGTAAATCATTGAGAATAAATGCTTCAACATCATCCTCATTCTTAGGAAAGTCTTTCAACACGTCATTAGCTAGCGAATTTCTTCTTGATTCTATGGCATGATAAAAAGATCTAGAAGCTTCAACCACCACCAAGACATCAATTTTGAGGCGTTCAGGTTTAGAATTCTTCAACCTAGCAGTGTACTTCTTAATCAAAGATCTGAATTGATTCCAAGTAACATTCCTAATCAATAATCCTAAGGTATGGATAGCTTCGTGAGCAATGTTTCTAAGCTTTTCATCCAAGTTATAGGCATAATTTTCTATAATTGGTAGAAGATAATGAGATATACTACTACCTCTCAACTCATTACGGAATTCAGCAAGCCTTCTGATAGCCCTTTGCCTACGATGTAATTGAATGTGGTTGATGTTCGTAAAAAAGTTTGCTTCGTCATCATTTTCGAATAACAAAACTTTCATGTCTTCTAAATCATTGAAATGCTTTGAATTTCTAATGGTATGCGAGAGCACATTAATGAATTCAGTTTGGACAGATTCGACAGAAGACTTGAGACCCTTCCTTATTTCTGGTAATATGATGTCTTTGAAAAGCTGAATGTATTTAAAGGCTTCGGCTTCTTCACTCAAAGATGAGAAGCAGTCCACATAATGGTTCAAAAGATAGGCAGCATTGGTTCTAACAACCAATTCATTCTCGTCATTGATAAAGAACAACGCAGAATATATAAGTGGTAACCATTGGATGGTTGTCAACTTTGTATACAAGTTCTCATTAACTTCCTTGAAAGCAGCCAACATTCTTTCAAAGTCCGGTTCACCGAAGTTACTATTATTGTATGAGTTCATATTCTCTATTATATCACCAATGATACCAACCTCATTGAATCTTCCCGATATCACCTTGAAAAGATCTACCAAACCAAGTCTGATTTCTTTTTCTTTATAAAATTTGAGGCTGCAAGAATAGACATTAAAATATGGCAAGAAATCATCAAAAGGCAAATTGCAATCACTAATCAAAGCTGTCAAAGAAACAAGAATCTTTTGTCTGTCATTCATGGCAATCTTACCGGCAGGTTTTTCGAAAGCTGCAGTCAAAGCCCCAATCATGGAATTTCTAACAAAATCATCTGTAATATACTCACCGTCAATAAGCAACAACAAAACACCAACAGACTTACTGATAACTTCATTGTCTGACGAGGAAACAATAATTTCAGGTAAATTCTTCAATAAGGACTCAATCAAAAGAGCCAATAAAGTGTAATATGCCTCATCATCAATAGAATTCTGCAAGCAGTCAATAGAAAAGGATAAAACTGTAGAAATGACAGGATCTTTGGCCTTCCTGTTTTCTATCAAACTTATAATTGCTCTTGAGGGTTGCAAATCATCAATCAACAAAAATTTCCCAATCCTTGGAATCTTGATCCAGCTAGTCAAAATGCTTAATAGCGACGAAGTTTGCTGCAAATTCTCATTTGCAAACATTTCCAATCTTGGCTTAATTATATTGTGGTAAATTGATTCGAAATAAATTTCCCAATCATAAGAGTCTCCTAATAACCGGAAGAGCTCATTCATACACCTCATACCCAATTGACGAATGTGCTTAGCGATCTTCAAGTCTGTATCACCTTCATGACCTGAAAAGTCTTCGTCTTGTTCTGGGGAATTAGACTGATCAATGTACTTTTGAGCGACAGACATGGAATAGATCAATGGCTCAATAGTATTACTTAATGCATCTTTGAATTTGTAACCCAAAACATGATATAATTCATTCAAAAGAGTGACATAACCGTTGATTCTCTTGATCAACTTAAAAACTTCACTAGAAATTGTACTGAAATCTTTGAATCCAATCTTTTCAGACCCTAATTTCAAAAACTCAGTAACCTGGTTCTCATTCAAAGTTGGCAAACAATTGATTACCGCCGTCTTCTTACTAGCTTTGCTATTACTCTTAGGAGCTCCTTGAACCCTACCAAACAATATTCTCAAAACCAAAGGCATCAAAGTATCTAGATCTTGGGATTCTATGGTAGAATCATCTCCATTAGTGATAAATTTAGTCAATTCGTCTTTGAACATTGTGTCATCTAACAAATTTCTTAAATTATCTTTATACTTGTTAATAGCCGAAACCTTGAAATTGATCAAAACTTCTAAAGCTAATTTCTGACCATCGAGCCGTCTACTGGTTAAAATAGTCAACAACTTCTCGTAAAGAAGGCGATGATTCTTCATCGACTTTAATGATTTGAACTTGGCAAAAACAGAAAGGAGCAAGTTTCTTTCTTTTAAGGTCCAAGATTCAGTTTTGCCTTCATCTAATACTAACGTCAATAAATCCTCATAATGCGATTCTGCAAGTTCAGGAACCTTTGTTAGTGTTTTGAGTGTTAATTCTCTGACTTGATCATTGTAAACTAGATTGCTACTGGACTTTTGAGCAAAGTCTAATATAGTATTAGTGATGGTATAATATTTGCAATAAAAGTTTTCTTGCAAATGATCAAACCCGGTAAGAATTCTTTTATCATAAAAGTTCAATTGCACTTTTGAATCTTCACTCATGAATTCAAGATCAGAATTAAAATAGGTTTTAGACTGACTTTGATGATTTAAAGTTATGAACCTATTAGCTAGATCCCAAACAAATTTATCACAAATACTTGATATCTTCGGCAAATTTTCAAAGACAGACTCCCAGCAAGGTTGAAATCTGTTTGTCAAAGATCCAAACAAATAATTAGAAATAATTTCACAGTCCAACTCATCCTTGTTATCTAATTGTAAAAATTGAATCGTCAAGGACCGATTTCTCAATTGGATATCTTTTGAGGTGGTAATTGTTAAAGGTATCTGTTCCACTAATATAATCTGATTATAAAAATCAGGGCAAGGTAATTTCAAATGTTGAAATATTTTTGTTATCAAATTCATGGAATTTAATCTTAAAACACCGTCCTCGACTGACAAATTTTTAGCCAAAATGGAATTAAACTCCATTAATTCGGTTTTCTCGAAGAAACAATTTGGTAAAATTTCAATAAACGAGCTGATAAAACATGAAGACTTTGACAATTTTTCAAAATTGTCTAATATGTATGCGGAAGTAACTTTGTTGCACTCTAAGAAATTCATGGATACACCGATGAAGTCACAAATGAACAAACAATCAATATTTAGACCCTTTAAGAAATCTAACATTGGTAGTCTAATCTCAGAGTCTTTTATAAGACATAGTTTCCAATATATATCAATCAAATTGGAAATCTCACTATCCTTCAAATCAATGGTATTCGATACAGATTCAGCAAGATTAGGAGGAACTGATATAGGAAAATCGGGTCTCTTCATCTTGAAATAGGATAACTGTCGATGAACCTCATCATTAGAACTATTATTAACGAATTCCTGGAAAGAGTTTGCCAAACCAAGCTTCATTAAATTTGATTGGCAGAACTCCAAGCTCGAATCTATGAATGGAATAAAGTTCTCGCCATCGTTATAATCTATCAATTTGGACATCAATTTTTTGAAGTTCTTGTTGATAACAATTATTTCACAGTTTCTGATAGTTATACTCAAGCAATATAACAATGAATCAACATTTGCTCCGCTTTGAGGCATTGAATCAAAAATAAGGAAAATTAATGAGATAATAGAGTCCCAACAATTGGTCTTTTTACCAGATTCCGAAAATGTTAGTGTGATCAAAATTTCAATAAGATGGTCTGGAATGACCAGACCTTTAGAGTCGTTTATAGACGAGCTCAATGCAGCAACAGTAGTATCAAGAAAGGGAGCTATTGATTTGGAAGTACCATGTTGAAAAATTTCAGACAATAAACCTGAAAGAACAATATTTGAATTCAAGTTTTGAAGGCTGATGTTAATCAACCTTTCAAATATCATATTCGCTTTGGAATGGAATGCTTCTTTGGTGGTTTTGATAGCCTCAGCAAATATAACAATTAAGGAATCAGCAAAATTATTATTTTCTGTAACTAAAGTGGCATTATCGACAAGTAAAAATTTAATCACATCATTTAATTGGGCTGGCTTCATCTTTTTAATTAGGAACGACAAAGCTTCAGCACAAAATCTGGATATATACAGCTTCTTTTGCAAAGTTAATATAGGAAGCAAATTTTCGAAGGTTGACTTGAAATCTTGTATCAAATCTTTGGAAAGATACTTGAATATGAAGGTTAAACTATTGAAAACCCATTCTAACAAATTGGATGCATTGATGTTATTTTGCAATTCATTTGGGGTTATTTCAAGGGCTAAGTTGGTCAATAGTTTTAAAGTATCTTCATAGTATTTCATATAGTCAGAACCTAAATCATGAACAAATTGTGATAATAACTCTAATAATGGTTGGATCGAGTGAGGATTATTTTCACTGATATGTTTATGCAAACTATCAAAAATCTTTTGCTGATGATAGATTACTTGAGGTAAAGAATTAGAATATTTCCGTACCTCATATACAAAATCGGTGAAATTACCACTCAAATTAACTTCTTGCCAATGTTGAAGGGTAGAAATAAAATGGGATGAGGTATCCTCCACCTCATCGTACACCCTTTTATTTAGATTTAATGTAGGTTCTATTTTTATAGAATCCACACGCTCCTTGAAAGACAGGAACGCATGCTTTCTAGAAGACTGAGTGGTCTTCACAACCTTTTTTCCCATCTTTTTCTTTCTCTATTTAGCTCTGGGTACAAAGTATGGGTTTTTTATATGGCTGCTAATATTTGTGATGGCATAAAAAAAAAAATTTGTGCGAAGACCTTCGCGAGACCCAACCAGGGAACAACAAAAATACGTAGATAAAAGCGACACATATTTAAAATAAGGAATATAAGAAAATACAGCAAACACGATGTCCAAAACTGGGGATAGAACACCGCTATTAAACAGTGATATGAATGAAAATCCTTACAAACATAGCGCTGTTAAGAATATGATGAATGAAGGTCCTAAATCTTCTAATGCTCAAAGTAGCGTCGATACTAGGGCAGGTCCTGGCTTCAATGGTAATGGAATTGACAAGAGTAATAATAACAAGACAGAAAAGAAAGGGAAACCCAATGCTTCTTCCAAAATCGGATTACAGAGGACGAGTAGAACTACCCAAAAGATGAAGTTGTTACCCGAGGACCCTATACTAGGACAACAAATGAACGGTAATGACGACGGAATATATTCACAAGTTACTAGGATTACAGACGCCCCGGCTAGAAAAGATGCTGAGACTTTGGGAAAGGTTCATCGAGATTTATTACCAAGAGTTACGGCATATTGTACCTGTGGGTCCTACAAAATGAGAGATTTACTACGTTGGTTGAAGGATAGGAAGCGGATTCACAACACTAATATTAAGTTATTTGATGAAGTTTTGTATACCCCTTTTACTTATAAGGACTGGCGTAATGAAAGTGATGAAGCTAATAAATTGATAAGATTAGCTGACGATGGAGGAGAAATAGATTTTGGAAAACGTAATGAAATTTTTATTTTTGAATATGGAGTCATAGTCATGTGGGGATATTCGATCAGGGAAGAACAATCATTTTTAATTGATTTATCAAATTTTGAAAACGAAAAATTATCCAATGAAGATATCCAAATTGAGGAATTCAACTACTATATTACCAAATCATATCAACCCAGAATCTATAATGATTTTATCACTTTAAGTGATGACTCGAACTATATGTTAAAGTTATCGATAAGTCATGCCGTTGGACAATCAGTCAAGATTTCTTTGTTCGAAGAGTTGGTCAACAATACAATTGAAGATACTCAAGATATTCCGCAACAAATCGCCGACACCGGTAAGGTGGAAATGAATAGAAATGAAATTATGAAATCAATAGGGGAATTATTTATATTAAGAATCAATATTAATTTGCATGGGTCTGTTCTAGATTCGCCAGAATTAATGTGGGTGGAACCTCAATTAGAACCTATCTACCAAGCAACCAGAGGGTATATGGAGATTAATCAAAGAGTAGAGCTATTAAACCAAAGACTTGAGGTTATAAGTGATTTATTACAAATGTTGAAAGAGCAATTAGGACATAGCCACGAGAAGAATCTAGAATATATTGTGATTCTTCTAGTAGGGATCGAAGTGATAGTGAGTGCTATAAACATTATAGTAGATTTATTCACTTATTAATGCGCTTGCTTTCTTGCAAAACCGTGCCCTATTTAACGCATGTTTGGTGATAAATCGACAAAAACCATGCAAAGCAAATGAAAAATATTTATGTCATGAGGTTTCAAACCTCAATATAAAGCAAGGAACGAACAATACGGAACTCCACTGAACTTACATCTAAACCTATAATAAACTTACAAACCACCAGTAGTGTACATAGACGTGACTATAAGGTCAAGATGTAGGTGGTGGCAAGACTAGAACAAGATGTGGCAAGCTTGAAAGCCGGTTATGGGTCAATGTGGCTAGTAACGGCACATGCCGCCACCATGAGACAATCAATGTTCTTTAAGTTCCAAGAGCAATAAAGAGAGTCAATTTAGCGAGATGCATAATTCCCAACTAGGGTTTATTCAGGTTTCGAGTGCGGAGGAAGAGACCCCCCCCCCAAAACTAATATTAATGGGATTTTTTTCAAGGGCCTTTAGCAAGGGCATTTTTTAGTGGTATATTACAACAGGGTGCTTAAACATTCATAAGAAACGAACCTAATCAGTACTCAAGGTTGTATCTTGTCGATAATATTTTTAAAGCAAGATCTTAAGTATCGGGAGTGATGACATAATTGAGACACAGATTTGAGACAGTCTGCAGAACCAAAACAGTGAAAGTGGCTGTTGCGGTTGACAGGGTTGCGACATATGGCTTCACACGACCGGTTTCACCCGTTGCCACAACCTCAGCCAACCCGCTAAACAGTGACTTAACCACAGCAAAACGGCCAGGGCACGAAATTTTAGTCATTTTTCGCCTTTAAAGTGCGAAAAAATGTCGCATGTCGCATATTTATGGCCAACATTTTTTACCCTATTTACCTTTTGCCACATTAAAGTTGCCATGTTTCACACAAGCAGCAAATAAAAAATGTCATTTGCCACGATTTGAGGAAAATTTTTCTTTTTTCTGCTGAGGCGAATCCATATAAACGTTCACTAGCCCCCTAAAGGTTTTTTTTTTGTTTATACTTGTTTCACCTTTTATTTGAATTCATATCAAATTTTTATAACGAATCCATATACTATCACCATCCTAGTAGTGATAGACAAGCTACATTACCTTATTAATTTACTGCAGTCAATTAACGTCCTTGACAAGAAAGTTACACAAAGTCTGCGAGAAACCCTTTACTTAGGGCCATTTTACTTCCAATATAGCATGAAATCACAGGAGACTGTAGAACAATGAGTGACAACAATCCTATAATATTTAATGAAGAGCCAAATTTAATAAGGACCTCCTCTTTGGATCCTAATTATATCAGACGTAATTTAAGCTCAGTTAACACTCCTGTTAAACTACTTTTCGAGCGTAACTCAAAAGAAATGACTGAAGGCTGGTCCCCAGAAGAAGTGCATGATCAACGTCGGTTGGTAAAGTTTGACTTTGAACGGTTGAGCCCCTCAGACTATCTTGTTAGGTTCAAACCTATAGAAAAACTGGAGTATGCTAACGGGTCAGTTGTCGTGTCTTGTATATTTTGGGAAGAAAAAGAACTTTACATTGTTACATCAGTAGATATTATTCTATTGTTAGAAAATTTGATCCAAGAAAGCTTTACCATTGAAGAAAAGAATCGTGTCAGAAGAAATTTACAGAGTTTAAAACCATATACTATATCAAGATCCAATAAGAACTATCAACGGTTTTTCCAGTTATTAATGTCCATGGAAGATCCAAGACCTAGAAATATCGAAAAAGATATTAAGGTTTTCAAGTGGACAGATCTATTCACGGCATTATCCAAGGTTATTTCCAAATATTCTTCCAACAATAATGCCAATGTTAAAGTGGAGAATGAAAGCGATGGCGGGGACGATGGATCTAACGGAAAATTCAATCAAACCCTCAATAATAACGTTGCAAACTTCAGTAATATGAATACCATGAATCCAATTAATTCTTTTAATTCCATGAACATGAATACGATGAATACGATGAATAATGCCAGCCATAATTTTAATGCATTTGATTTAAAAGCTAACGCCAATAGTTATAATGGTAGCACTAACAGTATGTCTACTCCAGGTGGTAATTCTTCTACTAGCACCGAAGACGATACTGTGTTACACCCACTCAAATACAAACCTAAGAAAAAGAAAATGAACCAGGATGCTAAGTCTAAGCATTCATCTACCAATAAGGAAAGCCCCTCACTCCATAATAAGCATCAAGCTTTCAAGGATGGCATCAAACCCTCAAACCCAGTTCCTATGAAATCAGAATCCACTCAAACAAATTCATCATCATCCCACAAAAGTTCGATGCTGGAGTCATCACCCGGTGAAAAACCCCTACTGTCTGATGGCCAATCACCCTCAAATCCTAACCTCGATAATATGGAGGTTGATTCATCAGATTCGTTGTCGATGTCTGGTGGATCTTCAGGTACCTATGCATTATCCTCCTCAGACGATGTCGAAGGCAGATCAGGATCTAGCCAGCTGAAAAATTCCAATTCAGCGGACGGAGGATCAATAGGAGATGACATTCAATCTTCGAATGATAATATGAATGCTCCAGCTTATACCATTCTTGGACCTATTCAAGCCAATGGTACACATGCTGCAAATAATATTCCTAGTAGAGGTGTTGTTTCGTCTGCATCGGGATTCGGTTCAGCAGATTCCAATTCCCATAGTGGTTCCGACTCCAATACAGGATCAGGAGGATCAGGAGGATCGGCTTTATTCAGTAACCGTTACAATGGCTCAGATCAAAACACCGGTTTAACAAGTGTCGGTGAATCCATTGGAGCTCAACCACCAAAGAGGCCAGATACCAAAACTTTCAACAATATCAACAATTTTGCACAAGACCAAAGTAATAGAATCTTTGGATCTATGTCAGATGCAGGTGCTGTTGATCAAAATACTAATCAAACTCGTTACTACCAGTACCCAGAGGGATCTCAAATGCATTATAACAATGGATCCATTTCTCCATCATTTAATGGCCCTCTTGCTGGTAACACCATCCTCAATCCACCCAAACAAATGTCTGTCGATTCACCTCATAGTAAAGACGTGAAGTTACCATCGTTGGAAGAATATTTTCATTCTAACAATAAGCCAAGCCAACCAAGTCATGATAGTGGTGTGAAATTGGCACCTTTGATGAATAATTCGTCTATGAATCGTTCAGAAGTTAGTGATCCCAAAAGTCTAGTTGAGTATAGCAAAGAGAGATCAACTAGAAACTGAAGATCTTTAATATTTACCGTTACGACTATATTTAATGTACAATAGCTTATTTTATTCTTTGTTTTTCTATTTCTCTGTCTAAGTAAGTATGACTATTTTTTAACCGAAATTACTCTAGCTCAACTATTTCAAGGTATCTTTGAAATTCTCAGTGCTTGTTATTTTAGCACTGGCGTTGTTAACATTGACGTAATTCAAAAAATCCTTTGATTTTGCATTGAACAGTTTTAATGATTTATTGATGTCTTCTTTAGGAATTTGAGGTATTTTGAAGTTGATATCTGATTGAATCAACAAGTTCCTGGGACCCATGACTTTGATGAATTGTTGGTTACCAATTAAGTAGTTATTAGTATGGAGCTTAATTAAGCCCAATGTTTGCAAGAACTTATTAATATAATTGTTTACCCTAGGAGATGATGTTAAGTTTGTCGTCCTAGTTGGTACAGGTGCGTTCTCGGAGGAAGTGTAGCTTACTGTACAATTTTGTAAATCATGTGGACCATTCACAGTAATGGCCAATAAGTTCTTCTTATTAATCAAGAGTTCTTCATTCTCTATCAAATTAATATTGTAGATCGACCCATTACCAGTCAAACCTAGCTGACCTCTACCAGATAATAAGGTATAACTATAATTGAACCAGCTACGCAAGCCAGTATTGGTAGCGGTAGGAATTTGTTTCAATTGGGATAATTTTTTGGAAATCTTCTTTGGTAGCACAAAATTAGAAATTTTCAATGAATTCCCGATATAGAACTGTAAGAAACCCTTCTGCAACAAAGCCCAATCAGTAGAACCATCTAAATTTAATATAGAGAGCGATTTGCTATTTGTAACTCTACTCAAATTCATCCAATTCTTTTTGTTGGCTGTAATTAACAAAGAAATCTTCGAAGTTGATATGATCTTGGAGTATAATAAGTTGAAATCTCCATAAAAGGCTTTCATAATATTTTGAAATTCTAACAGATTGCTTATGGATGCAGTAGATAAATTAGAAATCCCATATATAGATACCAATGATCCCCTCTTCATGTAAATTGGAATAGAAGGTGGTAATTCAACGGACAATATGGTGTCGTCTATGGGAACTAAATTAGGCGTGTCTATGATTTCATTGTTAACGAGCTTCTTGACATTTTGGATATTTTCGTCGGTGGTTATTGTCTTTCCGACCGATTTAATTGGGCTCGAACTCGTCGATATGCTAATAGATCTGACACTTTGAAAGCTTCTTAGCATTGAAAATTGTCTAGATATTGGTGTTGGTGTCTATTCGCTTATTGGAAGATTTTGTTTTTTTGGATTGCGGGTTTTCGGGTTTTTCACACAACCAGTGTCAATGGTTGCAAAGATCTATATCAGCCGGAGTAGGTGTTATAATTATGTCATAAGCATTATACAATCAATCGACTGTATCTGTAGTTTTGCAAACCATGCAACTGAACTACCCTGCTTCTTTAACGTTGTCAAAATTGATTCAAACTGAGAAAACTAGTCTCAGAAAATTGGTTGAAACATTGGCTAATAATGTTTTTCATTCATTTTTTAATTTAAATAAAGTGAAATGTCCAATTTTTTAATATAAAAGGAAAATTTCTAAGGTTTTTTATCTTTTATGAAAGTTTGAGTATCAAAACGTAACTATAAGGTGGTTAAAAATGTGTTTAAATTTTATCGTTTCAGTCACGACGATTATAGACCGTACATTCCCCTAATGTCGGTAGCAGATGCTCTAGTGGCGCAGAGGTTAGCGCTTCGTGCTTATAGCCGTTTGACGACTCAATAGGTTATACCTAAAGTCACGGTCGTGTGAGGAACGCGACGGTCGTGGGTTCAAACCCCTCCTGGAGCATTTGTCCTTTTTTTTTTTTTTATTTTCGCTTTTATCTCTTGTTTTAAAAATATCGAATCAGTAGATGGATAAACCATTTCTATTTCACTATACACTATATGCTAATCTACTTAAATCACTGCTCGCACCTGTAGTTTGACTTTTATAAAAACCAAGAATAAAAATAATAAGAGTAATAATATGTTGAAGAATTAAAAAAGGATTGAGCTGGATAGATAGAATCTATTTTGTTGATGAACGTCGTTAATACTCTGCTTTTGTTTTTTCTCCATGTTTTCGTTCTTTTGTGGATTCCAAGTTTACATGTAAATATTAGTTTTAATAATAACAATATTTTACCATGCTGGACGTAGGAGATGACTGACTAAACTTTTGATAGGAACATTATAAAGAATGAAAAGTCAAACTGAATTGACTAAGCAGTCTTCTCCTTATAATTTGCGGTACTTCTTTTGATAAACTTCAAAAATCTGTTACCGTAATCATTAGCTGGAACTGCTGAGATAGTCTCCTTTGAATGACTTAAAGTTCTCCAAAATGTTTCTAACCGTTTACGGAATGAATAATTTGTTAAAAAATCAATGACTCCGAGATAATAAATTTCGGATAACGGTTCATTATTTTCATTGGTAGACCTAATACCACCATCATGACCATAGAACACAAATTTCGATCTACCAGGGTAAACATCATTAGGTAAATCATTTTCATTGATATCTCTAGGGTTTGTTTTGATCAATTCTTTTTTATCATTTGATTTTGGATCAAATATTGACAACTTATTATGGGTAGTAGAACTGCTTTTAGCTTTATTCTTCACGTCATGAATTCCTAACAATAAAGAATAATCCATAACATTTACTGATTTTAAGAATTGAACATCTTTGTCAAGTTGTTGGAAAAATTGTTTCCGCTTGTGTGGGCCAAATTTTATTTCCCCATGATCTTCAAGCCAATTGAGATCCTTCATAGGCTTTGTCAATTGTTTATCTTCAGTAGCAGGTTTGTTGGTGTACCTCCCCCATGTAGAGCCCTTTAAATCATATTTTGCGTGTATGTCCCTATGTGGAGGAAACAAATTATTCATCACTATGAAATGCACTTTTCGTTTAACCCCATTGAGCAAAGGCATCTTGACTCTATGTAATCCATAAATTTGACTTACCAAAGTATTTGGATTGGCTTTGACATGACTATGATATTGTTTCAAAATCTTTCTAAGTTGTTTATGTTCTGAATGACGAATGGTTTTGATGATAAATCTAAAATCTCTTGAATAATAAAAGAATGAACCAGACTTCCCAGGAGAACCTAACTCGGACAAGATATATTTACCGGTAATGCTAATTAAGTAATCAGCGGGATCCAACCCAAATTTGTTTCTTAAATCTCTGAATACCTCCGGGCAATAATCTTTAAATTTGAAATCGTATTTTGATGATGGAGTCAATTCGCTACCATCCACATTAAAAGTCAATTTTTTATGACTCTTGAAGTCATCGTCGGTTAAATTCTTCATGACTCCTGAGCATCTTGAAACCGCCACTCTAATACCAGTTAACATATTGTAAGCCATGACAAAGTTCTCATGACCTTCACTTATTTTGTTACCAATCAAGACCTTATCATCTTCGTAAAATTCTTTCCGTCTTTTTCTTAAATTTCTTTTGATCAATATCGAATTTCTCATTCTTTGAATTTCTGAATTAGCAGAATCATTAGTAGTCACAGGTCTATTTAAATAATCCAAACTTGACCGATTTCTCTTACTGCTATTATGAGGCACTTTGATTGAAGAAAGTGAACTAATAGAATTGTTACGATTTGAGTTAATACTAGATTGATCAAGTGAATTCTTCTTTAATCTGTAAGTGAATAAATCATTGGTTGTATGCCTTCGAGTATTAATGGAGTCACGATTTTTCAAAGATGCTAATTGATTGGGGGCAGGTTTAGAAGAAAGGGATGTCTTTTGATTGGTTTCATCATTTCCCAGATTTGTATTGTCGCCATTAGTAATATTATTATTATTATTGTGACTTTTGGGAGGAACATGCAAAGGGTCAATTTCATAGACGTGTAAAGGAGACTTATGAACTGTTATGGTTGAGTTAGATGTGGATTTCTGAACCAATGGTTCAAAATTAGGATTCGATTCATTATTAACCTCATTTGTAGACGAAGGAGACGTGTCATTGCTCAACATGTCAGTGTTTAAATTCTTGAATGAGCTGGGGGTGGAAGGAGGAAGATAGTTCTCTGAGATAGACGACATAGAATTCTTCTTGCCATTGATGTCGGTGACTTTAGGGTTACTAAAATAGTCATTATTGGTAATGTTATCAAACTTCTCCTCGGCATCATGATATAGTTCATTTGATTGCATGGAACTTTGAGATGCCACTCGGGACGACGGTCCAGAGAGATGGGGGTATGAAGAAGGATTGGGTTTCTGATTATTGACCGGGTGATTCGGCTTATTGGACTCGTTTGAGGGTTTAGCATCGGCATCGGTATCAGGGACACCAGAAGAACTAACCGAAGTCTGAGATCTTTCAGTAGCAGTAGCTTGTACGGTGGCAGTAGCTGACGACATATTCAGGTCATTCCACTTGTCTAGTTTTGTGTCGGGAGTTTGAGGTAGACGGGGATCTAGATCTATAGGATGACTATCGTATTGTATCATACCACCTTAAAGTATATGTTCCCCTGTGTCGCTGCCACAAAATAAATTTTTTTCTCAAACATCACTTGCAGGTTGGTGACATTCGCAGGTTGGCTGCGAATAACATGTAAACATGGCCAAAAATTGTTAAGAGTTGAAGGTAACGTCATACCAAGACATTCATTATAACCAAGGCCTTATATATGGATATATCAGTTATAAATGACCTAAACTACATAAGCCTGTAATGTACAGAAACATAACCAATTGTATATTTTATTTAATTCTATTAATATCACCTTATCATTCTTGAGACACGGTTGTTTCCGAGTATTGACAGGATGAGCATCGGGCTTCGGACCGAGAATATTTGACATATTTATTTCACTTTTTTCAGTTCTTAATTTTTATTTCTTCACAAACAGCCCCTAGTATTCCACAACTGAACAACCCAAGTACTTGGAAGCACTGCTGTTGTTCTTATAGATATCGTGTCACCATAGTTGAGCTAGTGGTCGCGTGCTTGTATTATTAAAGTTTATAGAGGTTACACAAGCTCATCCCACATATAGAGAATGAGTTTTTTGAAGAAAGTATTGGGAACTCCCCAGCAGGCTATGGCCCAAGAAATAGAACAGAAACAGTTCCAGGTAAGTGAGTGTCCAGCTGAATGTGGTGATTGCAACTTCAAGTTTCCCTCAAGTGTTAAAATCGATGAAGACGCCAATTTGTGGAATTCGATAAATCCTTATGACTTACATATCTTAATACCAACCGGTAAGACAGACTGGTCCCATGACGCGTTTTCGGAATCCAAAACGTACCCTAAGAGATTCAATAAATGGTTAGACTCCAATGGGATTCAGAAATTGAATGTTAAAGCTAATGTATGTTCGTTACCTGTTCACTATAATCATGATATAGAAAACGAGGTGGGGGATCTTTTAGTGTTACCTCATTTCATTTGGATTAAGAAGGTTCACTATAAATCCTTTGATGAGGTATTACCCAAGATATTCAACAACATCTTATCCGCTAAAAGTGCTGCAGATTTGGTTCTAAACTATGATAATGGAGTAACAGTATCAATCGATAAGAACAAAAGTTGGATATTTTTATGCTCTCATAGAACGAGAGATAAGAGATGTGGTGTTACAGCTCCTATTATGAAAAAAGAAATGGAAGTCCATCTTCGAGATTTGGGATTACAGAGAGATTTCGGTGACGAACGACCTAACGGGATTCAAGTGGGGTTTATTAATCATATTGGTGGCCATAAATATTCTGCTAATGTGATTATATATTTAAAGGATTCAGGGAAAAATATTTGGTTGGCTAGATGCAACCCAAGCAATGTAAAGCCTATTATTGATGAATGTATTTTAAAAGATGGAAATATTTGGCCTGAAAAAATTAGGTTGATTCAAAAGTTTCAACCACATGAATGGTAAAGAAGCTAGTTAGATTTATAGATATTACCTCTGGTTAGTGCCAGGTATATGAGCCATATGAATGTATTTATATTAGATTATTTGAAGCTTTGAAACGTAGTCAATATGTTAATTCTAGTATCAATCGAATCTCTTTGTGTTACTTTAACATTGGAATTATTGGATAATTTGGTCAATCTTTCTAATTCCCGAGATACATAGTCAAAGTCACCTTCTATCAATTTACCAATTACCTTTTGATAATAATTAACAGCAAACTCTTCGCTAGGGTTCCCTTGTAAATGCTGGTTCAAGGCCTCAGATAATTTGTAGCCGATATCAATATTTACCCCGTTTGCCCCCGAGAAAAGATCTGGAACCATTGAATCAATAGCTACTAATTTACCAGCTCCGTTATTCAATCTTCCAGATGCTTGACGGTTAAGACCAGTATTTTCATTTATGAACTCAACCATATTCTTTAAGGACTTATCACCAGTGAATTGTGTGGGTCTTCGAAGGCCATCATCATCGACCTTTTCAGGATCGAACAATAATATATCAGGTATCGATTCGACTCCAAATTGTGCCTTTATTTTATTAGTTGACCCACCGTCAATATCAAGATCCACAATTCCAAACTGAATATTTTCGTCATACTGAAATATTTCCGGTAATTTCAGAAAATCAGGTTTTACCTTTTTGCAATATTTACACCAATCACCCGATACCATCAATAAGGTCTTTTTGGGACTATTTAATACCAACTCACCCAAGTTATAATCATTAATTGCAAGCAACTTCCCACCAAACAGGCCCTCAGCCGGCTTAATATCTGGGTTTTCCACTTGGTAAATCCCAGTACTCAACTTTAAAAAGTTATTAATTGATTCAAAGTCTCGCCCCCCTTCATAGAATATCGGTTTATCATTACCATGAAACAATGCCAACAAGGGGAACCCATCGATTTCATACTTCTTGACCATTTTACGGCCACTTCTTTCCCCTCCGTTGTGTTTATAGATGTCCACCCCTGGTATATCTTGATACTCTTCACTCAATCTTTCTATAGTAGGCATCAACTTCTGACAGTGTCTACACCAATCAGCATAGAAATCCACCAAGACATAGTTTCCTGACTTTTTAACAAGCTTATCAAAGGTGTAATCATTTACTCGTTCCAATGCCACTACAATCCCCACCTGAACCACCAATAATATTAGTAATTGGTTAACTTTCATTGTTGAAGTGTTGGTTCCTGACGAATCTTACTAAGACGTTAATGAGATCGCGCAAAAATGGCAACTGATTTCACAGCCATAATCTATTTGATTTCTATAACTCTATATAATGGGCTAGCTCTAATTAAACACAGGGAGAGGAATGACTTTAGGCACAATGTACGAGTTCGTAGGTGTGGCCGCCCCGACAAATGCATTATACCAGCCGATTAACGCACAAATTACTCCTACTACCCCACCAGCTTTAGTGACATTGGCATTGGCAGTGAATTCTCCAATGGAAAGAAGGAGAAACGTAAGGAAAAGACTGAAAAACAACGAGAAAAATGCCACGGTAGATTTCACGGTACAAAGTACCAACATAAACGTAAATATGCACCATCCTAAAAGGAAAAACCCCACAGCGTTACGGAATTGATCTGGCTCTCCCTCATAAGCGGCAGTAATTCCAAATGAGTCTATGTATATAGCCAGAAATGATAACCAAAACCCTCCGTAAGAACTAAGAGCAGTTCCCCCAAAAGTATTCCCCAACATCAAATCCCAAAGACCAGCAAATAATTGAATTGCCCCACCATAGAATAAAGCGGCCCCTACTACCACGTTCGGAGTATGGATTCCCATGGCCGTTGCATTATACATCGACAACAAAAAAGTTGTGAGTGAAAATGCAGCTAGCCCCAAAGGAACGGGGTTGGCAAAGTTAAATACTGGAGGAGGTGCTAAACCAGGATTTAAACTTCCCCCAAAAGCCTTCATTAATTCATGGGTGTAGTATTTTTTCCGACCAATAATGACAAACTCATTCCTATCTCCAGACAACTCAATCTTACCTAAGGGTATACCATCATCTGACTGCTTAGTATGACTGTTATCGCTATATATCGATTCCATGGTATCCAACACTAATGAAACCTAATAAACGGTTCTGGAAAAATATGGCCTGCTTTTTATATTTCCTGTTGCAATTAATCCGGGCTTCGGAGTTGAAATTTCTTTTTTTCTTGGGGGCTTGAATAGAGAAGATCCAGGAACCAAACAAGGGTAAACAAGTCCACAGAATCTGTACTTGGGGTTTAAATGGGGTTGTATCAGGGCCGTCAATTCCTATGGAAGGGCCCCTGAATAGACTATGGGAACCAGTGGACCGAGCTTCAACCGAAATGCGGAGTTTAGATAAAATCAGAAAGAGAAACTATGGATAATTTATTTTATATCTTTTTAGCAATGAAAGGTAAGGGGTGTTTGGAGAGAAGGATGAATGAAGTACCAATATCACAACTTCAAGGATATCAATATGCTTTTTGGAGTTTTGTTTCCTTTATTCCAGTACTCGAGAAATGTCTCTTATCTAGGAGTACTCTTTTTTTGTGCCAAACATAGAGTAAAACTGTACAAAACTAGCTTAGAACAGTCATAATGAGCCAACTAGTCCCATAGCCATGCGTAGAAAGTCTAATCACTGCTAAACCAGCCATATATAACATTATCTATAATGAAAAAATTACAAGGTTGCGAGCCCTGTTTTGACGCGTCAGCCTGCATATGTGTGGCCCAACCAGGCAATTCTTTAAAACATGAATCGGTTCTGTGGTTTAGTTGGTCATAACGTTTGCCTAACACGCAAAAGGTCCCCAGTTCGAGCCTGGGCAGAATCATTATTTTTTCGCACCAGCTAGGCCCATAGGGCACTGGCAGTTTCTGGTGAGCTCTATTTTTTTTCCCCTGCACATCACAGCTGAAAAATTATACTTCCAACCAATGTTTGCAAGAAGACTAGTCAACACAGCTTCCAACGTGGGGTTTCTGGTCCGGAATGGAGCCATGAACCCTTCAGCTACTACACGTGCCTTCACTAGTCGTTTATATAGCACCACCCTGCCAGTAGAAATTACATTCTTCAGCAAGGACAATTGCATGTTGTGTTACAACGCGGGAGAGATCTTGAAAAAAGCCATCACTGAAAGTGAGTCTAAGCATAATAGCCAAATCAAACTAACTACTATCGATATCATGAAGAATGAAAATGTTGAATGGTACGATAAATATGGTTGGGATGTACCGGTAGTTGATATTCATTCTGGTGGGGAAGTCCACCAATTCATGCATTATTTCTATAAAAACAAGTTAATTGAAGCTATTACTGGTGAACTGGAATAATCATCTCACCTTTTGAAAACTTATCTACTTATCTTGACAATAAACCGTTTACTATAAAAGCGGAGTAGAGTTCTAACCGTGGGGCACAGTTGACTGATAAGCCAAAAATCACAGGATTCGCGAAACCTATATTTAAGTTAGAGCAGTGCAACTTTGATTCCAGGACAATATTATATTAATATAACTCAAATGGGACAATTAGTAGTAGTAACAGGGTGTTCATCAGGAATTGGGTTTGCCACCGCCAAATTATTTGCCCTTAAGGGCTATAAAGTTATTGCTGGAGCCCGGAGATTAGGTCCTATGAAAGAATTGGAAATGTATGGAGTCCACATTGTGGAACTTGATGTCACCTCAATTGAATCGGTTAAGAAGTTAGCCAAACTTATTGAAACAGAATATAATGGGGAATTGAAGTATTTGTTCAATAATGCTGGTCAACCTTGTACATTCCCCGCCTTGGATGTGACTGATGAAGCTGCTAAACAGTGTTATGAGGTGAATGTATTGGGACAAATCAGAATGACCCGTGAATTGACTCCTTACATTATCAAGACTAAAGGAACTATTGGGTTTACCGGACTGGTTTCTGGAATTTTACCATTCCCATTTTCTTCTATTTATTCCAGTACTAAAGCTGCTATTCATTCTTATGCCAATACTTTGGCATTTGAATTAGAACCTTTTGAAGTTAAAGTTATAAATGTTATCACTGGTGGAGTGAAGACCAATATCGCTGACACTAGACCGTTACCGAAGGGATCTTTATATGAAACAGAAGGTATTGACGAATTGTTACAAAAAAGACGTGAAATGGCTGTTAGAAACAAGCCTCTTGAACCTGAAGAATACGGTAAAAGAGTTATTAAAGATTTCGAAACTAGTTCTATTGGAAAAGTCGATGTCTACAGAGGTTCAAAAGCTTCGATTTTATACTGGGTTCTGCACTTTCCTAGAATGATAATTTTGTATATTTTCCGCAAACAGTTTGGTTTGAACAAGTTGTTTACTGTGTTGCGCCAGAAATATTCTCGTAATTCATAGATCAATATATAATACACCGGTATGGTTTTTTGTTTTGTTTTATTTTATTTTTCGTCTTCGCCATCATGAGCTCTAAACATATTGCTGGATGTTTGAGGGAACTGAATCAATGGGAGGGACATATTCAGGAATACCTGATTCCATAGATTTCATTACCGTTTGCATAACCAACAATGCATTAAGAGCATCTTCTCCTGAACATTGACTAACCGTTTCCCTGTTAGTGAGTAAGTTGATGAAATGATCCAATTGGTAGTCAAAAGGTTGCTTTGGTGGTTTGATAAAACCAGATTCATGGGGGGATGGATTAGGAGTAGGCAAATAGAAAGAATTGGAAACAGGAGGTGGAGAAGCAATGTCCATGCTAGTTGAAATTGAATCAGCAGAATCTATTTCAGCAGTGATTGGGTCAAGCCATGAGCCATGTAAACTATCATTTTCATTTTCATTTTCAATTTCCATTTGACCATTGGATTGTTTGGAATCATTTTGATGATATACCGTCAAATCAGGTACTGATAACGTTCCTTTAGAACCAAAGATCCGATAAAATCCTTGTAAATCATTAAATTTAGGGACTGTAGGATTTTCCCCAGTTCCAGATTCAAAGTTAAAAGGAGAAATCACGTTATCCGAACAAATAAACGTTCCTTTACAACCCGAAGCAAATGAAAGGGT
This sequence comes from Yamadazyma atlantica, assembly GCA_030561325.1. Lineage (NCBI taxonomy): Eukaryota > Fungi > Ascomycota > Pichiomycetes > Serinales > Debaryomycetaceae > Yamadazyma > Yamadazyma atlantica. The sequence goes on from JAKTXA010000020.1 coordinate 152,152, forward strand.
TAACACCGCACCTTCATCAACTTCAAACAGCCGTTGTTTCATCAAAGGTTCAGCATAAACCTTTTCAATCGGACCCAAAAGACAAATCAATAAGTCTAAATCATGAATCAAATTGATTAATAAATTCCCCCCACCTGTAGCAGCAGTAACTCTCCAAGCTTTTGACAAATAATAATCATAATTCTTTTTAATACACCAGGAACCTTGAACGGCAATAGGAGTACCGATCCGAGCCAACTTTTGTTTGGTTCTAACAATCACCGGATTAAATCGTCTATGATGACCAATCAACAACTTTAAATGTTTCTGATGACAATAATCAATAATGGTTTTACAATCATAGATACTATCACTAAGGGGTTTTTCAATCAACAAATGAATATTGTGTTGAGCCAACTGTAAACCTATAGGAATATGACTATGATTAGGAGTAGCCACAATAGCCCCATGAGGGAAAGGTACATTATTATCCCCACAGTATTGGATCATCTCATCGATATTAACAAATAATAAACAGTTAAACTTCTCAGCCACCAATGGGCCATTTGCAGAGCGATCAATTACAGCCCATAGTTTACAGTCTGACCGGTTGAATATATGCTGGCAGTGTCGTGGGCCTATCAATCCTGCTCCGATAACCACAAGGTTAATCATGAAACTAACAAATAATATGAGAAAGAGGGAAAAGTGTTAAGAAAAATCGCTAGATATATATACTAAATGTGGGTGTACTAACACTGATAAGATAACGATCAATCGCGCCTCGTCCCACATGGCCTCTGTTGTTAAGGTGAGATTGGCTCCACACGACCCAAACCACTTAAACCAATACCAACACGACCAACACCCACACGACCAAACCAATAGGAGGTGGGCCAACTAAACCAAGGCCAACTAAACCAGGGGTGGGTTTGGCCCGCGCACGCCCTCTGGCCCCCAACAAGAAGTGTGTGCAGGACCAGACCCGAGGCGTTCACAATATTGTTGCAAAATTCGCGCCTAACCCAACAGGCCCACCGGCGCACGGGAGCTCTCGCTAGGATGGGACCAGAAAACAAGAGCTGGTAGTAAACCTGGTAGTAACTGGGCGCGCTCGGACCTCTTCCCCCAGGACCCATCGGAGGTTGGGCATAATCATCCCATCCAACCGTTGGCTTATATACACCCCCAACATTTGGATCCAACAAAAATTAGCTGCCACCTTATTACATATATATATAGAGATCTAGATCTTTAGCAGAATTGGAAAGTAGTGGTTTTCTTTTCTAGTGTCACAACATCTGCTTTATAATGTCGACGACTAGACCATTCCAATTGAACCATGGGAGTTTGGAATTCACGGTTCTAATTCCTTCCAATAACTACCCTAACTTTGTACAGTTGAATCAACAATTTCTGAAAACTTTACCAGTTCCTACTGAAGGGTTTAACGATGAACATGAACCAAGTTCACCAGTGGAATTATTTGCTAAGTTTTTGGGATATATTAATGAAAACTTGATTACTAGTACTCCTCATGTTACTTTAACTAGTGAAGAATTATTAGTTATCTTACATTATTGTGTTAAGGAATTTAGTGTTAATTTCATTAATAGTGATATTCATAGTTTTACCATTGACTTATTAGATGATGATCAATACCCTACTACTTTACCAAAAGTCAAAGAAATCTTGAAACATTACTATCAGTCTTTGCAATTATTACTGGATAATAAGTTTGATATTTCTAATATTTCCAATGCCAATTCTTCCTTAATTAAATCCAATTTATTGAATCATAAAGACGTGAACATTTATTCAATTTTTGGGGGTCAAGGTAATACTGATGATTATTTTGAAGAATTAAGAGATTTATATCATATTTATAACCCCTTGATTAAAGATTTCATTCAAGTAATTAATGATAACTTACAAACTTTATTGAAATCTATTGATAATGTCGATAAGGTTTATACTCAAGGGTTAAACATTATTACTTGGTTAGAAAATATTGATAAAACTCCTAATAAAGATTATTTATTAAGTGTTCCGGTTAGTTGTCCAATGATTTGTTTAATTCAATTATGTCATTATCAAATTGATTGTAAGATCTTGGGCATTAACCCGGGGGAATTCTTGGATGTGTTAAAGGGTACTACGGGGCATTCTCAAGGGTTAATTACTGCTGTGGCTATTAGTAGTTCTGATAATTGGGATACTTTTATTCAAAATTCCATTAAAGCTATTAAGGTATTATTCTTTATTGGGTTAAGATGTTTAATAACTTATCCAGATACTACTTTACCTCCATCTATGTTACAAGATTCTCTTGAACGTAGTGAGGGTAGACCATCTCCAATGTTAAGTATTAGAGATTTAGCTATTGATAAGGTGGAAACTTTTATCAAGCAAACTAATAATCATTTACCAGTTGATAAACATATTTCTATTTCTTTGGTTAATGGTGCTAATCAAGTGGTGGTTTCTGGTCCTCCGGAATCTTTATATGGGTTGAACTTATCGTTAAGAAATAAAAAGGCTGAATCTGGTTTAGATCAAGCTAGAGTTCCTCATTCTAAACGGAAATTGAAATTTTCTAATAGATTCTTACCAATCTTTGCTCCTTTCCATTCTCATCTTTTAAAAGATGCCACTGGTTTGATTTTAAATGATTTAAAGGTTAATAATATCAAGTTTACTAAAGATGACTTGAAAATCCCCGTGTTTGATACGTTTAATGGGGAAGATTTCCAAAAAAATCCTGAATCTTCTATTACGGCTAGATTGGTTGAATTAATTACTCAATTACCTGTTAATTGGGAAACTGCTACTAAATTTAATTCCACTCATATTTTGGATTTTGGTCCTGGTGGTGTAAGTGGGTTAGGGATTTTAACTCATAAGAATAAAGATGGTACTGGTTCAAGAATCATTTTAGCTGGTACTTTGGATTATCATATTAATAAAGAAAATGATGAGTTTGGGTTTAAACAAGAATTATTCAATTATTCTTCTGATCCTTCAGCTTCAGTTAAATTCCAACCAAATTGGAATAATGAATTCAAACCTACTTTGATTAAGAATAAATCTGGGAAAGTCTTTGTTAATACCAAATTTTCTAGAGTTTTATCTAGACCACCATTGATGGTTCCAGGTATGACCCCTACCACAGTAAACCCAAAGTTTGTTAGTGACACTTTGAATGCTGGTTATCATATTGAATTGGGTGGTGGTGGTTATTTCACTCCACAAATGATGGAACAAACTTTGAATCAAATCAGAGATAATATTATCCCTGGTTATGGGATTACTATTAATTTGATCTATGTGAATCCTAGATTGATGCAATGGTCTATTCCTTTAATCAAAGAATTAAGACAAGCTGGTTATCCAATTCAAGGTATTACCATTGGTGCTGGTGTTCCTTCATTAGAAGTTGCCAATGAATACATAAATGATTTGAAATTAACTCATTTGGGATTGAAACCTGGTTCTATTGATGCTATTAACCAAGTCATTACTATTGCTAAAAATAATCCTCATTTTCCAATAGTCTTACAATGGACTGGTGGTAGAGGTGGTGGTCACCATTCTTTTGAAGATTTCCATCAACCTATCTTACAGATGTATTCTAAAATTAGAAAATATTCTAATATTATCTTGGTAGCTGGTTCAGGATTTGGTTCTGATGAAGATACTTATCCTTATTTGACTGGTACTTGGTCCAACCATTTCAACTTGCCATCTATGCCATTTGATGGGGTTTTATTTGGTTCAAGAGTTATGGTTGCTAAGGAAGCTTTTACTTCTTTGGATGCTAAAAAGGCTATTGCTTCTACTTCTGGTATTGATGATTCTAATTGGGAAGACAGTTATACTAAACCAGCTGGTGGTATTTTAACGGTCACTTCAGAAATGGGAGAACCAATCCATAAAATTGCCACTAGAGGGGTTAAATTGTGGAAAGAGTTTGACGATACTTTGTTCTCTTTACCAAAGAACAAGTTATTGGATACCTTGAAACAAAAGAAGGATTACATCATCAACAGATTAAATAAGGATTATCAAAAAGTTTGGTTTGGTAAAAACACTCAAGGAGTCTGTGATTTGGAAGATATGACTTATCAAGAAGTATCTAACAGATTAATTGAATTAATGTATGTCAAGAAATCTAACAGATGGATTGATTCTACTTTAAGAAATTTCTATGGTGACTACTTGAAACGGGTTGAAGAACGGTTTGCTAAATCTGGTGATCAATCTTTATTACAAAATTATAACCAATTGGCTACCAATCCTCAAGACTTTTCTGATAAATTCTTTGACAGATATTCCTTAGGTAAAAATCAATTAATCAATGAAGAAGATTGCGATTACTTTTTGATTTTATGTTCTAGACCAGGTCAAAAACCTTGCCCATTTGTCCCAGTTTTGGATGAAAAGTTTGCTTTCTATTTCAAAAAAGATAGTTTATGGCAAAGTGAAGATTTGGAAGCTGTTGTTGATGAAGACGTGCAAAGAACTTGTATCTTACATGGACCAGTTGCTGCTCAATTCACCAATAAAGTTGATGAACCAATCAAAGAGATTTTGGATAACATTCACCAAGGTCATATCAACAGATTATTGAAAGATTACTATAACAATGATGAATCTTCCATTCCTACTGTTGAATACTTTGGTCAAGATGTGGAAATCAAAGAACCAGAAGCTGCTATTGCCAATGTTTCTATTAAGGGAAACAAAAAGGTCTTGAAGCTTGGTAACGATGATAAATTACCTGAATTGAGTCACTGGTTGAAATTAATTGCTGGTACCAAATTGAATTGGTTATATGCTTTCATTCTTAATAAGAGAATTGTTCAAGGATTCAACCATCTGGATAATTCTATCCACACGGTTTTGGCCCCTACTAACAATTTGATTGTGGAAATCGAAAACTTTGACTCTGATAAAGATGATCAAGTGTTGACCGCTTTCGAATTGATTAATGGTGATTTCAAACCAGTGGTGAAGATTGAGTTCAATACCAAAACCCAATTGATTGAATATCAATTAATTGAACATAGAACTGCTGATAGTGATCCGGTTGGGTTATTATTCTTATTCAAATATGAGCCAAATGATGGGTTTGCTCCTATTTTAGAAGTTATGGGTGATAGAAATGATAGAATTAAAGCATTCTACTGGAAATTATGGTATGGATCTAAAGTTCCAGTCAACTTGGATATTGATGTGGAAGAATCTATTATTGGTGATGATTTGACTATTAATGCTCAAGATATCAGTGAGTTCACTCATGCTATTGGTAACAAACTGGAAGCTTTTGTGTCTAGAAAGGGTAAAGAAAGTTATGCTCCTATGGATTTTGCTATTGTTATTGGTTGGAAAGCTATCATCAATGCCATTTTCCCAAAGACTGTTGATGGGGACTTGTTGAAATTGGTTCATTTGTCCAATGGATACAGAATGATTCCTGGGGCTAAATTGTTGAAGACTGGTGATAAAGTTTCTACTAAAGCTGAAATCAAATCTGTTTTGAACCAAAGCAGTGGTAAATTAGTAGAGGTTGTTGGTACTATCTCCAGAGACAATTTACCAGTCATGGAAGTTACTTCTCAATTCTTATACAGAGGAGATTACAAAGACTTTGAAAACACTTTCAGTAAGGTTGCTGAAACTCCTTATGAATTAAGAATCAAGACTTCTAAGGATTTAGCTATCTTAAAGTCCAAGGAATGGTTTGAATTAGATGAGGATATTGACTTATTGAATCAAACCTTAACTTTCAGATGTGAATCGGTTTACAAATTCAAATCTGTGGAAACTTATTCTTCTATTCAAACCACTGGTACTGTTTATTTGGAATTACCTACCAAAGAAGTTATTCCAGTGGCTAATGTCAACTATGAAGCTGGTAAATCATTTGGTAACCCTGTCATTGATTACTTATCTAGAAATGGTAATACTATTGAACAGGCTATTATCTTTGAAAACTCCATTCCATTATCTTCCAATGAAGAATTGACTTCTAAGGCTCCAACTACCAATGAACCTTATGCTAAAGTTTCTGGTGATTATAACCCAATTCATGTTTCTAGAGTGTTTGCTAACTATGCTAACTTACCTGGTACTATCACTCATGGAATGTATTCTTCTGGATCTATTAGATCCTTGGTGGAAGAATGGGCTGCTAATTCTGTTGCTGAAAGAGTCAGAGCTTTCAAATGTAGTTTTGTGGGAATGGTCTTACCTAATGATATCTTACAAACTACCTTGGAACATATTGGTATGATCAATGGTAGAAAGATTATCAAAATCCAAACCAAAAACATCGAAACTGACTCTCCAGTCTTGGAAGGAGAAGCTGAAATTGAACAACCAATCACCACTTATGTTTTCACTGGTCAAGGGTCTCAAGAACAAGGAATGGGTATGGATTTATATAACAAATCCACTGTTGCTAAAGAAGTTTGGGATAAAGCTGATGCTCATTTCATTGATAACTATGGGTTCTCTATTTTGGACATTGTTAAGAACAATCCAAATGAGTTGACTATTCATTTCAATGGTAAGCAAGGTAGAAAGATCAGAGAAAACTATATGGCTATGATGTTTGAAACCATTGCTGAGACTGGGGAAATCAAATCAGAAAAGATCTTTAAAGATATTGATATGACTACTACAAAATATACTTTTGTATCCCCAACTGGATTGTTATCAGCTACTCAATTCACTCAACCTGCTTTGACATTAATGGAAAAGGCTTCTTATGAAGACATTAAATCAAAGGGATTGGTTCCTTCCGATGCTATGTTTGCTGGTCACTCCTTGGGTGAATATTCTGCATTATCTTCTTTGGCTAATGTTATGCCAGTGGAATCATTAGTTGATGTTGTTTTCTACAGAGGTATGACCATGCAAGTGGCAGTTCCAAGAGATGAATTGGGTAGATCTAACTATGGGATGTGTGCTGTTAATCCTACCAGAGTTAACCCAACTTTCAACGATGCTGCTTTAAGATTTGTTGTTGAAGAAGTTAACAAACAAACTGGCTGGTTATTGGAAATTGTTAATTATAACGTGGAAAATACCCAGTATGTTACTGCTGGTGATTTGAGAGCTTTGGATACTTTAACTAACGTATTAAACGTGTTGAAGATCAATAAAATTGATATTGTTAAGTTACAACAACAATTATCCTTAGATAAAGTTAGAGAACACTTATCTGAAATCATCAAGGAAGTAAGTGCTAAATCTTTGGCTAAACCACAACCTATTGATTTAGAGAGAGGATTTGCTGTTATTCCATTGAAGGGTATTTCAGTACCATTCCACTCTTCTTACTTGATGTCAGGAGTTAAACCATTCCAAAGATTCTTGAACAAGAAGATTCCAAAATCTTCAGTTAAACCAAAGGATTTGATTAACAAGTATATTCCTAATTTAACTGCTAAACCATTTGAAATCACTAAAGAATATTTCCAAGAGGTTTATAGCTTAACCAAATCTGATAAATTGAAAGAAATTATAGATAATTGGGAATCTTATGAAAAGGCATAAGATCGTTCATAATAATATTAATATAGTTTGTTTTCGTGTGTATAGAATTTAATATAATTTATTGTTTTATATTGGTTGAATCTTTAGCACTCTATATAACTAGTTGATTAAAGACCCTTGGTCAAAGGACTTGAAATATTCACCGGGGTGAATTTCTTGGGTAACGACACTCTGGTGAATCTGGATTTCAATCTTTGAGTAACCAAATCCATATCCAAATGCCGGGTTAAATTAATTCTTGGAATACATCCAATATAATGATCATCATCCAATTGAACATCTAAAGGATCTTGGGTGTGACAACCAGGTGATAATGATAATCTAATAGAATGTTTTTTACCAGTTGGACTATTTGGATCCTCAGCTTCAAATACTTCAAAAGTGATTTGTGATAAATAGTCTAATTCTGGTAATGCATTTCTAGCAATTTGCATGGGGAGTTGAGATCCATATAAGATATTCAACAAAGTATAAATATGAGATTCCTTAGTAAAATACATAGAAACCCCTGGGGTATCATTTATTCTGATATCTTGAATATCAGTCAAGATTTGTTTGGACAAAGGTAATGAAGTCAATAATCCAATATCCAATTTTTCTTCATCTTTAATCCCATACTCTTGGGGACAAATGAAATCAAATAAGACTTTCGACAACCGATATAACTCTCTCAACCTTGCAAAGGTAGGATGATCAAATGGATTATCATTGGTGTTTTCCAGCTTGTGGGTGTTGGAGCGATTATTGGATGAGGAATCTTCAATTGTTGAAGTTGCATCTTTTAACACCCAACCTAAAGATCCAGCCGACGCAGGAGTGCTATTGTTGGTAATGCTATGTAAATTGTATGGCGAATTAATAGCGGAATTGGATCTTGAGTTTGAGCGGGAATGACTTCTGGAACTACTAGCACTTGTTGAAGCAGTGTTGGTGTTGGATTGATTACTACTGCCACCATTTTCATTTGGAATTTTGAAATTGTTCATAGCAAGAATATTAATAGGGTACTCACTGACCAACCCAGATGAATTAATGGTATCACCACAGGTTTCGTTCAAAAATCGAATGAGATTTTCATCTTTAGGATCAAAGGAAAACACATTCTGTAAGAATATTCTGTTATGTAAAGCATCATATTTCATGGTATCATATAATTCACTGATTTTAGAAGGATGGGTTTTTTCAACAGTGGTAAACTCTTGAAACAATTTATCCCATCTTTCTTTAAAAAGTAAAGGATCTTCACCACAACACCATGTCTCTTGAATAGTTTCAATATCCTTATTAGCAAAATTATAATCCATTAATCTTTTATGGAAATTCATCAATTGACACACTCTCTTCACCACAATAAATGGTTCAGGCATCTTAGGTGGCCAAGTGAATTGAGGAGGTGCTTCAGCCCCTTGTCTAATCAAAGGTTTCAATTTCTTCTTGACTTTATCCATTAAATCTTTGGCAGCATTTGAATCATCCAATAAGTCTTTTCTGATAGTTAAAAAGTCATCTGGTAATTCGTCATGCTCTTTATCATACCCTAATAATGCCATTGAAGATAAATGAGCAGAAGCTATAACTCTTCTTTCAGAAGAGGTATAAACCTTGACATCTTTTAAAGCTTCTCGGTTTAATAATTTGATATTTTGTCTCAATTGTTCCCCCACATCACTAGCTTGGTACTTAGCAGAGTGAGTTGGTTCACCACCCCATTTCAAAATTAATTGAACTTTTTCCACTTCCTCAGGATCATCTTTCGACAATGAAGGTTTGATTTGAATCTTTGTTCCGGGGAAATTCATTTTCCGTTCCAAAGCGGTTCTTAATTGTTTCAATTTCTTCAAATCTTCTAATTCCTTTTCTTGAGCGATTTTCACCGTCTCTAAAACCACTTGTAAGTCAGGAACTTCTCTAATAATAACTTCTTCTTTATGGCCCTTCAACAAGGATATAAAGACAGGAGATCTAAAGGAATATTTGAATTTTTGTTTTGGAGTACGATCAGCATGTCTGATCACCAAAACCATTCCTTTGAATACCCATTTCTGCTCCTTTTCTTCGAATTGTGATTTGTTCAATAATTTTTTGGAAGGAGGGATTCTATCTTTGAGTATATCTCTAGACTTTTTAGCATTAAGAAACAAATTCCGTAATATTTGGGCACATGAATCGTAGTACTCATTATTGTCTTTTACAAATGAAAATCCATTAACATCAATCACATATGATTTATTATGAACTCTCAATAAATCAAACCCACAAATGGTTTGCTTAAAAACTCTACTAACACTTTGAGCCATGATTTTTTCTTTCTCGGTCAACTCAGTGATAAATCTGATTTCCTTACCATGAGTATTACGTCTAACAATCCCATCAACCACAGGCGACTTACGAGTTTCAGCATGGCAAAAATCAGGGCCAACAGTATAAGCTTTAACATCTTCAAAGTTATCAGTATCCATGAATTCTTCATAAATAAAAGAACCTTCAGTTCTGGGTTCAACCAAAGATGGATCAAATTCAGAAGATTTGTTACCAATCTTACGGAATAATCTTCTTCCACCCCCACCAGTTGAGGTAGGATAATATATATACACATTATGATCTTCTCCATCGACTGGTTTTTCTACAAATGGTTTCTTGATAGTTTGACCATTGACTTTCAAAGTATCGTCATCAACCATTTCCCATGAAGGTTCCAGTTGACTAGTTAACTCATCGATTCGTTCTTCAGAGAATCCAACTTCTTCTAACTTGGAGATTAACAATTCATCCAAGTCTGGACCACCATCTCTACTAATTTCCAATCTATAAGGAGTAGGAACTTTAGCATGATCCAAAATCGCCAACACCAATCTCCGGTCCCATAAAGCTTTTTGGAATGCCAAATCATTAATCAAGTAAGGTTTTCTATAATTGACATAACTAATAGCTTTATCCAAAGGGAATCCGGTAGAGAAAAAACTGATTAAAAAATCACAAGTGGGCCAGTTTTCAATGGCTTCATCCAAAATCACTTTATCACCAAAAATAATCGTTTCAAATTCCCCGTTTTCTATCAACCGATTCAAGATTCTTCTACAAGGTTTAGACATGACTTTGGCATCCATAGCACAAACTCCAATCTTCCCTATAGGAGGTAACTTAGGACCAATGACTTCTTTATGAGTGACAGAAATCTTCCTAGAAGCACCAGAAGAATTTGAAATGGTCTTATTTAAGATAGGGAATTCAGATCCAGCACCAGAAGAAGAAGAGTTGGATCTTGATTTCTGGGGCAAATTACTAGCAGGGGTTGCGGAGGCGGCACTATTTGGAGCCAACTGGTTGGCACTAGACTTGGTGGTACTGTTACGTCTTGACACGGAAGGGTTAAGACTCAACTCATCGAACTGGCGGTCAGTTTCTTCTCCTTCAGTCACAGTAGGAGAGGTAACAGCATCATCAGTAACCACCACGTCTGGCTCAGAAGCCGTACCCAACTCACTCTTAATCCCATCCTCGGAATTTGTCTTGGGTGCAAAAGTTTCCAACATGGGTGCTAAAGAAGCTATGGCCCCCTCGGTATCAGCAGAAGTAGTTTTAGAATTTAATGGGTGATGAAAAGTCTTCTGCTTGGGAGACAAGTTCAACGGCGACATGGGCTGGTTGAGCTTGTCTTGTACACCACTATCGATCGGAATACTGGCGCTGGTGTGATCTAAGTCCGACTCTATGGAATCCAGACTATTGTCTCTGATATCTTGAGAAGGTTTAGGAGAGTTCATTATGGTACAACGTGGGATCGATGTCTGGATCAAGTAATTGCGCACAAGACCTTTAAATGAAATTACGCCGCACTGGACCCTCAAGTATGGCCTCAGGTAATATGGTTGGTCAAAAGGTCAAAGGTCAAAGGTCAAAGGTCAAAGGTCAAAGGTCAAAGGTCAAAGGTCAAAAGGTCAAACAGAGTATTAGGCAGTACAGAGAAGAGGAGAGGTGAACTTTAGTAGGTAGAGAAGAGGGTTTAGTAGAGAGAATGTCAGACGGAATGGCAGGGCAGGATCTAACGACCCAGACTGCCAAACTGTCTGTTGCTATACCAACGCTCCGTTAGTACGGTCATCTATCAAAAAGAAGCGTACTGCAACCCAGAGTGATTGCATCGTTGGAAATCAAAATCCTACAACTTATCATCTATCATTTATTCATTGAACTCTGTGTTATATAACCAAACGGGTGTTTTTGTTCTACTCGATGGCAGCTAACGAATCAAAAAGCACCGAAATTGATTCCCCAAAATGGTCTCTTCTGATACATTCGGCAAAGATTGGAGATACATCTATAACGTTCAATTTTGAATTCTTCTCTATTCTCTCTTTGGAAATTGGGTAAGTGTTTGTCACCACGATTTTATCAATACATTTACAAGCATTTAAAATCTCAAGACAGTCATCATTGAAAACCCCATGGGTTCCCAAAATATAAATACTTTTGGCCCCACAGTTCATTCTTAAATGTTCGGCAGCAGCTATGAATGAAGTAGGTTTATCTATCATATCATCTAATATAATAGCGGCCTTATCATTAACATCACCTACCAAAGTAATTAATTTTTCTTGAGCAGTAGATGCCAATTCATCTTCATCATCGGAGTTGGCGGCGTCATAAGTCCCCCCTAAAGCATCCGAGTCTAAAATAGAAGGTTTAACCAAATGACTATCAGTATTATCATCATGGGTTTCTATAGGATAATCATCATCCACCACATGACCTTGAACCACCCGAGCGGTTTGCATTTCACTAACAATATTATCTTCTTCGTCAAACCCATCCCCAGAATTTCTAGGATGAGAAGTTCTTAAGGCTCTTTTCTTATTACTACTAGAATACCCATCATGAGTTCTTCTTCTATCAGTATGAATCATGGCAAAATTGATTTTCAAAGAATCGGCCAAAGTAGTGACTCTTTTAGTTCCTCCTGGGTTTTTGGAGACAACCACAGCGTCTTCCCAATTAGGAATATTATGACGAATCCATCTAGCTAAAGTAGGAGCTCCATATAAATTATCCACTGGTTTAGTGAAAAACCCTTGCATTTGTGAGGCATGTAAGTCCATTGACACCACATGATCAGCACCGGCCATGATTAACAAATTGGCCAACATTCTGGCGGTAATAGCTCCTCTATGTTTCTTCATTTTACTCTGCTTTGAGTAAGGAAATTGAGGAATAACAGCAGTAATCTTCGAAGCAGATCCTCCTCTACAAGCAGATATTAAGATCAACAATTCCATGATATGATCATTGATACTTGGAGACCCAGATTGAATGATATAAATATCTTCATCTCTGACAGAAACTCCAATTTGAACTGATGTTTCTCCATTAGAAAACTTCTTAAGGGTACAAGGAGCAGGTTCTACTCCTAACCGTTCACAAACTAACTTTCCAAGTTCAGTGTGTGACGATCCCACAAAAACCTTACACTTTCTCATGGCAGTATTGGATCTACTGGTATTACTGCTGTTTAATGATGTTGCAATTGACAGCAACGTGAACTAATTTAACTGGCGGAGGGAGCCGATCTGACTCTATCTCGCGGGGGTTGTTCTCGACAAAAAAAAATCACTCCAGGCACTTTCTATGGACACTGGTTCTTCTAATATACCAACGCCTTTGAAGCAACCTCTTTGAGTAATATACTGATGATGTTCTGTTCCAGCTTGTGCTAGTATAAAGACCACAACTTTTTCTCATCTCTCTGAAATTTTTTTTTTGTGGCTCCGCGGAGGGTGTGCCGGACTCAAATGGTTCCTGATGCAAAATATATTTCACAATTTTCACTACTAAATATGACCCAAATGGAAAGTATACGACCCATTTTAACCAAATTAGATGGGTTTAGACTGGTAATTCGTGATAGTGACCTCTTTAAGGATACTATAGATGTTATAAACTACGACATTTCTCATATTAGGTGTCTAGCGTTGGGGTCTCCTGTTAGTAGTAAAGCCTCACTATATCAATTTGCATATCTACTTGAATTGTGCCATCATTTCGAGGTTAACACTAGTTTATATGATCCGATATTCAATAAAAATGATGAATTGTTGTTTCGGGAGTTTGGGTCCATGGTGAAGGTCGACATTGAGTTCGAGTATGATGCTCTGACGTTATACTTTCTTCCTCATGCTGATTTAGCAGTTACAAATGATCTTATTGTCAACTATAACCCCAGTTATATTCTTGCAAACAACTTGGTTTCTCATACTGACCGTTTAAGCAAACAGAAGTTGCACGATAAGTATCGGATGTTATCGCTATTGGTGAATTTGATGGGGCTGGAACCTGAATCCAATGACGAGTTCACTCCTGTAAGGTCTAAGAGGAAGAATAAGAATAAGTTTGTCCCACCAGTCATTAACTACGATTATCTGACATGTTACTTCAATTCTATTGAGTTGAACGTTCTAAAGAACAATAAGGGCGTTTGGGCCAATGCATTTACCGACCTAGCGTTCCATAGAATAACATAAACTACCATTAGCATTAAACCCTTTACATAGAAATGTCTACATGTAATATAGTCTAATTAATACATTAATACCCTCATCTATTTTACATTATATATACATTTTCGTACAATCATCTTTTTTTATTCGAGTCTCTGTTTCTTCAAAAGAGGATCACCCAATTCTTCTGACAAATAAGGCTGTTGGGTAGGATCTGGGGTTATTTCTGTTGACTGACCTGGAACAAAAGTGGCCAGGACATTGGTCTGAGGAGTGGCTTGAGCTGGGGCGCCTCCGGTGGGGTGATCCGTGGGTGAAGCTTGGGCTTGAGATGCTTCGAGAGCTTCTTGCTCCTGGGCTTGTTGAACAGATAATTGTTGTAATTCGTGTGAACTCAATAGATGTTTGGTCAATATCGAGTACAAATCGTCTTTTGTGAAAGGTTTGGCTAAAATATCAGACATTCCATTTTGTAAATAAGTCACAAGATCATTATCTTCAATATTCCCGGTCATGGCAATGATAGGAGTTTTGGTATCAAAAGATCTAATGACACTTGTAGCCGTAGCTCCATCCAAATTGGGCATGACAATATCCATTAACACCAAATCATATTTTGTACTTTCCACCGTAGAAATTGCATTCAATCCATCGGTAACCACTGTCACCTGACATCCATATTTCACCAAAAACTTCCGACACAATTGTATACAGACATTATCATCTTCTACAAGTAATACATGGAATTTTGGGTTAGGAATATTGGTGGTGATGATTTGGGGCAAGTCTACGCTCGGACGGTTTGAACCATGGTTAGACCCAGCAGCCAGAGGGGCATGCGAACCATTTCCATTCACCGGTGGAGTACGAACATGGCTTGCAGGAGATTGTGACTCCTTAGAAAGCAGTGGTGGGCCAGGATTATATTGTCCGGGAGTTGCTTGATGGTGTGGAGGAGGATGGGGAACGTCTCCATGTGGTGGAGATTGTACAGACCCTGTCGCAATAGGACCAGGGTTAATTCCAGGTGATCCTTGTTGAGGTAAAGTCATGGAGTGACCACTATCATTAGGAGACCGCAAAGGAGAATTATGAGAAGGGTTTCGTTGGTGTTGAGGTCTCTCATTTTGGAGTTGAACTTGAAGTGGAGATCTAACTCCAGGGGCTCCGTTGATGTGCTGGGGCTGTTGGCGATGGAGCATCATTTGTGGTTGCTGAGGATTTTGATGTTGATGTTGCTGTTGCTGAGACCCATAAAACTCAGGACCCACGCCAATAATATGGGGATTAGGGAAATCCAATGGCGGGAGTTTGATTCCAGCTTGAGTAAGAGCACTAACCAAGACGTTCATAGAATTGTAATATCTCTCATCAAAGGATCTAGCAGCCACCAAATTATCCACCACAGACTTATATTTCGACTGCAATACCGAAAACTCTCGATGAAGATGTGAGTTCTCTTGTTTGAGGAGATTGAGGGAATCATGTAAACTACTCACTTGATTGGCCAAACTAGTATCCATCATAGTGGAAGTGGAATCAGAAGTGGCAGTATTGGAGAATAAAGGCTTGCCCAAGCCATCCGAATGACTCTGAATGGTCCCTTGACTCTTCTTATTGGTGGTGACTTTACGTTTGATGTTTTCCAAAGCATTTCTATCATTCATTCTGAACTCAGGATGTTTGAATTCCCAAGCGTCATCGCCATATTCATAATTTCGTTTGGCTTCGTTGGAGATTTTGACCTTGTGGAAATCATATTTGTTCAACTGCCGAACAAAACTGGCGAAATTACTATGTTTAAAGTGTCGTGGTAGTATTTCTTTAGTAAACTCATTTGTATCTATTACCACAAACGAATCCCCATTTTTGGTCCATCTAACAATGGATTTATAGCCATCTTCTTGAAGCATCTGGAACAACTTCTTGACAAAGTCATTGGATCCACTTTGATTGGACGAAGCATTCGACAGTAATAAATCTGCTTCTTCTTGCTTTATTTGAGACTTTGAAGCCATTTTCACACCCGAATGGAACAACAATTACTGGTAATATAAAAAAAAATACACCTATAAAAACACGATGGCACTAAACTTTGGAAGGTTATGGAGTGTGCTGTGTAAATAGTAGTCGGCCCGGGTATATAAAGGGCAGTCTAGTACAAGATATCCGGTTGAATGGGCAATGTTCCAGAGTATTATTTCAATTGGTATCAATGAAATTATTCGCATTTTTCGATAGCCGCAAGGCTTAATATAGAAACGTAATAGAAATGCTTAATATAGAAACATTGTAGGGAGCACGAACAGGGCGGACGGTGCGCCAGTCCACGTCTATAATGGTACTGCGGTCTGGCAAAATTCAAAGTTAAATTCATGGATAATTTACATGTGGTTCCCCCATTTTATGGGGTATATCTCTTACAATCCACCCCCAAACCAAAGTCTATCTATATAGGGTCTACACCTGACCCAGGTCGACGGTTGCGCCAGCACAATGGTGAACTAAAGCAAGGTGGTGCCTATAGAACTAAAAGAGACGGATATAGACCCTGGCAAATGGCATTAATCGTGTCAGGGTTTCCCTCGAGAGTCAGTGCCCTTCAGTTCGAACACGCCTTACAACATCCGTACCGAACACGCCATATTGCTGAAAAGCTTTCCAGTAAGTCCCAAAACCAACGATCTCTCCATTATAAATTGGCCAATCTACGGCTACTTCTCAACAGCGTATACTTTCTGACCTTGAGTCTTCAGGTTAATATCCTCACAGATGATATGGATCTGATGTGGAATGAGAACAAACACCTGATAAATGTTGATACTGCCGTGCACAAATGGCCGGATTTCGCCGACTTTGCTGCCAAAGTCCCGGATTTCTATGGCGTGGTGTCTCATACAAATCTGTTGATAGCTGAATTGGTGAGTGTGAGCCATTGTGGAGGCTGCGACAAGGAAATCGATATGGTGGTTGAAGGGGATAACCAAATCCCCTTGGTTACTAAGTGCTTAGAGTGTGATACGGTGTTTCATTTGGGTTGTTTTACTAATGAATTACTTCCTAAATACGTAGACTGTCCGAGATGTGAAGCACAAATCGAATGGTTTAAAATGGCTGCAATAGCCACAAAGACTCGTAAACACTACTGTGCCCGTGCTTTGTAAAAGGCTTGTCTATAACTCATCGTGGACGGGGCCTTTAATCAAATTGATTTCCCATTCGTCACTCATGCCCAATTTAGGATTCTTGATAACTAAGTTCCCGTCTGTTATCTCCATAGCATTCTCATAAACCTCACCAGCAACCTTAACATTCACCTTGTCACAACTGGTGTTTAAAATAATGATTTTTTCAATCTTGTTGGGAATATCAAACTTATTCAATACTTTATTGGTCAACTTTCCATCGGTATACTCAAAGTTAACCAATAAATATTGGTCTTGTAAATAATTAAATGATTCAAAATCATCAATATACAAACTTCCATTGGCATATTGGTTAGTATCTGGAGCTATGATTAAAGTATAAGGATCATTTACCATTAGTTTACTGGATCTTCTATATCTCATTTTTCGGGTAATTATCGACCCTCCCTTTAACACCATAGGAATATCTTTCAAATCTATTGCCTTGGTGACTTGTTTAGTATATGTTTGACTGGAAACCTCTCCATTGAAAAAATCGTAATATATATGGTCATCCGGGAATATTATTGTCACTTCTTTCGACCCTTCGTCAGTAATTGGTTTGACAAGAATCCCACTGTCACCCAAAAAGAACTCATCTTCAATATCATAATTGTGTTGATACATTGACGATTCATAGAACAATGGCTTCATTATTGGTGCACCTGTTATACTGGAGTAGTAGAAAGCGGTATAAAACTCGGGAAGTAAAGTATATCTCAAATTAATAGCATTCCGGATTATAGAAGTATAAGGATCACCAGGAATCCAAGGTTCTCTTCTTCTGGTATCGATATGGGCATGAGCTCTGAAAAATGGGTACCAAATACCAGTCTGGTACCATCTAGTTAATAATTCACTAGAAGGGTTTCCAAAGAATCCTCCTACGTCCACCCCACCGAATGGCATTCCAGCTATCCCATTATTAATAACCATAGGCACCGAGATTTTAAGATACTCCCATTTGGCCATATTATCACCAGTCCACATAGCAGCAGTTTTCTGCAGTCCAGCGAAATAGGATCTGGTTAATATGAATGGTCTTTGACGTTCAGTAGGAGATAACCTCTTGGTTAAGGACCGGTATGTCATTTCATGGAACATCATCCCATTCAAATTGTGAACTGACCGGTCTTCAAACCCTCCGAAATGTATGAGATCTTTAGGTCCAGTAGTTTCAGGTCCATCAAAAACGGAAATTTCACTCATATCATTCCAAATATGAATGTTAGTATTGTTGTACATAAATTCATTTTCAAAATCTAATCTATGGTAATGATCCCAAAGACTTTGTCCATTGGGATTGAATGAATCAATCCATATCGATTCTCCAGGCCAGCATTGACCCACAAATGGCTCGTTTTTAGCATTGTTAATAGTCAATTGATGGTCTAACAACTCTTTGGAGAAAAAGTAGCCAGTTTTAATATGAGGATCAATAATTACCACCAAATTTCTACCAGTGCCATCCAACTCAGTTAAGAGATTATGAGGATTGGGGAAATTGGAATTCCAAGTAAAGTATTGTTTGGCAATAGTGTATTCAACATCCAACCAGATCGTATCGTAAGGGATTTGATGTTCATCGAATTTGGCTGTGACTTCTAAAATATCTTTATCGTCATTATAATTCCATCTACACTGATGGTAACCTAATGAGAATAACTGGGGTAACCCGGTATACCCTGTCAAATAACCATATTTCTCATTAACCTGTTGAGGACTATCCCCGTAGAACACTATAAAGTCCAATAACCCATTTTCACTGATCCAGTGGGTTTTAATTTGATCCTTCTCAGACGTCTTAACATGGACATAAGTATCGGCAGCATTAAGCCACAATAACCCCATGGAAATGTCTGGTCTTGAAGCCAATACAAACGGAATCGATCCGTACATAGGCAAGTTGGAATTAATTTCATATTCAAATATATCCACATTGAATAACCGGTAGATCTCATCGTGTAAGTTCAAGGAATCTGAGTGTTCTGGAATTCCATAAATGTTTTTAAATCCTTTGAAATTAAAGTCCAATGCCACGGACTCAGGTCCAAGGGGCACAGAATCGGCTTTTGATTCAAAGAAATCGTCTTTAAACATATTAAAATCCAATTCTTGGGGTAATAAATGAGGTTGATTGTCTTTCTTTGATCTGAAATGCTCCAAGTTAAGGAAATGATCTTGATTAATAGTCAATTCCAATTTGTTATTTATAAACATTTCAATGGAAAGTTGTTTGTGAATCACCACTGCTAAGGTACCAGTAGTGATTTTTATAGAATTTTTGGACTCTTTGATGGTGATATCTTTGACAGATTTGTAGTGATAATGGTCTTCAGTTATGACAAATTGAGAAGCATTGAACCGTTCGGGAGTGACTAAAGCACTGGCCGGCTTAGCTTTGGTCCGGTCTTCATTGACGGTGAACCGGAAGTTATTATCTGAAAGAACTGAAATTTGAAAATTGAAATTGATATCTTTCGTGTTAGGTAAATGCTTTGTCAAATGGCCGGTGATGATGGCCCATTGAGGGTCGATGTCTATGGCAGTAAGTTCATAATGATTGGCCGGCAGACTCAATTGGTTCTTCCCATATTCGATATTTCTATGACAAAAGCCAGACTGCTGACAAGCCTTAAACATATAATGTTTGGCAGCTAGAATCTGAGGTGCCATCACCAAGAGCTGGAGCACTCCCACCAACCGGAGAACCGTGACTGTGGCAATCCTCATATTCAATTGATAAGATCTTGTCTTTATATAGATCCTTTATCTATATAGATCTTCTATCAATATAGATTCTTCTAATCACTACTATATCTCCTATATGGATCCACTAAGTTTTCGCAATGGGTATAGCCTACGATGGTGTCACGTGACCCAGACCGCGAACTTTTTCTTCCTGGCTGGACAATCTCAAATACGGCACTTTATATATACTTATCCTACTAGAGGTTACAGTGGTTCTGGGTTGACTTTCAATATTATAATTGGTATTTGGGTGACAGAATCGATCCCCTGTGTTTTGAAATCGAACCTGGCAACTATAACCCCGAAGAGTGTAACTTTGACTCACCATGGAAGAAAGAGATATCAAAAAACGTAAGATATATGATGAGGTCAGTGAAGAAGGTCCTTTGACTCAAGAAGATGTCAAGTATTTCCGTAAACAGGCCATCTGGAGACAGATGAAGTATTACAAGTCCAAACATCAGGAAAATGACCGGATTGTGGGCAGTCATCAGCAGCAAATAGTAGAGATGAAGAAGAAGTTGCACGAGTTAAAAGCCTGGAAAGTTGGTATGGTTAAGCGGTTAAAGTTGGATATTCAGCCTGTTAAGGTTGAAGGTGAAGACGTGGAGGATATTGACGATAATGTTTTGATTACTAAGCTTAATGAAATCATTTCTACGGGGATTAGTGAAGATGAGAAAAACAAATTGTTAGAATACTCAGCTGTTGTTAATGACTTGGAAATTGTTAATAAGGAAAATGAAATCTTGAAACAATTGAATGAGGAATTGAAGTTAAAATTCGAAGAGACTACTAATAGTTTGTATAAAAAGTACGAAAGAGAGACCAGCGAGTCTGTGAAAAGAGTGTATAATAATGATGTTAATGGTGAGGAAGACAGTAATAATGGGACTAATGCAGTTGCCCAAGAACCATCTGCTTCTGATAAACCAAATGGCACCAGCGAGACCGAGGAAAAGGCCAAAGGAGATACTGCGGTTGATCCGGAAGAAGTCAAGTATTTGAATGGGATAATATCTGAATATGATGCCAAACTTAAGCAGATTTTTGAAGAGAACGAGAAGCTTGGAGCTGAGGTAAAGAAAGGTATTGAAATAGTCAAGGTTGAAATCCCCATAAATCCCATTAAAAATGATGATGAATTGGTTGAGAAAAATAAGTTAATTAAGCAATTAACGGAAAAACTTGAGAATTATTCTGAACTAATCAACCAAGAAATCAAACAAGAGAATGATCGGTTAAGAGACCAATTGAGTAAAAATGAATCTGATTTGGTAAGAATTAGAAACACTAGGGATGAGTTACTTAACAAAATCAATATCCTTGAAAGACAAAAAACTAACGAAGAGTTAATCAAGCTTAATGACGATTTGTTACTGAAAATGAAGTACAGTGAAGGTGAAGCCAATACTAATGAACATGAAATCATTAAGGAATTGGAAGAAAGTTATAAGAAATTGGTTAGTGAAATCACCGTAAAAGTGCTTAATAAGGTGGAACAAGACAATTTGATAAAGAAGTATCAAATAGAAAAAACTAAGGCTGACCAAAAGTACTTTCAGATTATGAAATTAAAAGATAACTTGATCAATGAAAATAAGATCATGAAGTTGACTATCAGTAAATCTAACGAATTAATCGAGAAAAACCAAGATATTGAAAAGGCTTACGCAGATAAATTACAGCAGTTACAAGCAATCAATGGGGATTTCCAAGATACCATTCACAAGTTAACCTACAGTAATAAGAAATTGAATGAAGAAACCAACCTTAAACTGATCGAAATCAACAAATTAATCAATAAAATCACCGGATTAAATGAAGAATTAAAGGAAAAATCTCAAGCCGAAATCTCCTTAAAAGATAGTTTAAGTGGAAAAGAAGTAGAGTTGATTAAATTAACCAAGTTTAAGCAAAAAGTCACCAGTCAAGCGCAAAATGGCCATGGGTTTGGCGGCTTAAACGATAACGAAGAAGAACTTCAAGGGTATAGATCAATGGTGAAATGCTCTGTATGTTCTAAAAATTGGAAAGATACCGTTATAACGGTATGTGGCCATGTATTTTGTCAGCAGTGTACCAAAGAACGGTTGAATGCCAGACTCAGAAGATGTCCAACCTGTAATAAGGGATTTAGTACCAACGACATGTTGTCCATCCACTTATAACGTGACACTTTGTATATAATTTTGTATCATAGATGATGTAGTAATAAAATAATAATCATAACTAAAATGACACATTTTTTTGCAACTCCCTGAACCTGCACATTTTGAAGTTGTGCTGGTTAATATCGGGTAGTGCCGGGACCCAAAGCCAGCAACCAGCAAACAATGTCTCCCGAAAAAGAAACGATCGGCGCTGGGATTTGTGTCCGGGTGACCCCTTCGCGATAAAATATTATGTGGTTTGTTAAGGGAGTTCTCAGTAATTTTCAGACTGGCAATCTAAGGTCAGTCACAGTTGCCACCCCTGTTGCGCCCCATTCTAGGCCCATACCTTCCAAAGCTCTCCCGGGCCACTCGGTAATGTCGTAGTACTTTTCAGTCTGCAACCCGCGAATCCGTTACACAAAATGTCGTTTCAGTCCTGCCCCTTTTATGTCTTCTCGACGGCATTGTTAGAGGGGGGTGAAATGTTTTTCCTCCCATATCTATCTTCTTTTTCCACAGTGACGTGTCCTGAAGGAAACCATACTTTATTCACGTCATGGCACCGTTTGCCACTGTTTTTTGTTCCGTCATTGCCTCCAGCTGCCTATGAGTGGCCCTGTACCAGCCATAGACCCCGATAGATGACCTGGTATAATGACCTCTTTAACTGCCCATCCTCTGCTATCTCTATGTAATTTTTTGCTCATCGCCAGCCAAAGCAAAATGTCGTATCGCGCGCCCCCGACATTGTGGGTTCTGGTTCTACGCGAGAAAATTATTTAAATAATTTGCATTTCCCGGTTTTTATCCTTTTTTTGGGTTTTTTTTCTCAAAGGAAAAATTTTTTATTTTTGCTCGTTTGACCATAATTGAGGTATATAGGACTAGGTATCACGTGTTTTTTCATTTTGTTACCCGGATATATATCTTTTATAAATGATCATGACTGATAAGTATGATAAAAAGATTATCCATCCATTAAGTCCACCTAACCCTAGTCCTAGCCCCCCTAATTTTAAGGACTCGGACGATTTAAATCAATCTGGTAACGGTGGCATTGGGCATTCGGATGACAATAACACCGAAACTCCAGCTACAAACGTGGATGATTTGAATTCAGATGATAAAATGTTGGGCGAAGAAGATGATGTGGTTGATGAAAGAGAAAATCTTGTAAATAGTCAACAAAACCAACTGCCACAATCTTCCGAAGCTCAAAAACAACCAGCTTCAGTGGACCAACCCAATGATCAAAGTATGGAATCGGAACCAGTTAAACAAGAAGCTGCTATTCTTGCTACTCCTGCTACCATGGAACCAGCTCCTGCTCCTCCTCCAGAACCAGATATGAATAATCTTCCTCAAGATCCAATGCCTAAACATCAAAATAAGTTTGCTCTTAATACTATCAAGAATATTAAACGGTTAAAAGATGCTGGTCCATTTTTAAAGCCGGTTGATACTGTCAGATTGAATGTTCCATTGTATTATAACTTTATTCCAAGACCAATGGATTTGTCTACAATTGAACGTAAAATTAATGTCAATGCTTATGAAACTTCGGAAGAATTTATTGATGATTTCAATTTAATGGTTAATAATTGTATCAAATTCAATGGGGAAAATGCTCCAATTTCTAAAATGGGTAAAAACATCCAAGCTTATTTTGAAAAACATGTATTAAACTTTCCTCCAAAGCTTCTCAATGACCAAGATGTCACCACCAAAAGAAGAATAGAATCTGGTTCTAATCAAACTGCCTTGAGTAAAATCCCACCACCTAGCTCGGTGGCCAGCAGTAGACCAAAAAGAAATGTCCATCCTCCTAAGCCTAAAGAATTACCTTATGATATTAGACCTAGAAAGAAGAAGTTTGCTACTGAATTAAGATTTTGTAATCAAGTGTTGAAGGAATTAATGAATAAGAAACACTATAATTACAATTTCCCCTTTTTACAACCGGTAGATGCAGTTGCTTTAAACATTCCTAATTACAATGAAATCATTAAGGAACCAATGGATTTATCCACTGTTCAAACTAAATTGTCTAACAATCAATATGAAAATGGTGATGAATTTGCTAGAGATGTCAAATTGATCTTCCACAATTGTTATATTTTCAATCCTGAAGGGACTGATGTTAACATGATGGGTCATAAATTGGAAGAACTTTTCGATAAGAAATGGGTCAATAAACCAGTTGCTAAAGACACCCCTACTCATTCTGAACTTGAAATGCTGGATGAAGATTCGGAAGATGATAGCGAAATCGATGAATCTGTTTTATCCACTGTTCCTGCCATCAAATTCTTAGAGGATCAATTACTTAGAATGACCAAAGAATTGGAAAAATTAAAACAAGATCATTTAATCAAATTGAGGGAACAGAAAGAAATGAAACGTAGACAACGTCTTTCTAAAAAGGGAAGAGGTAAATATGGTAAGAAGCATTCTGCTAGAGATCAATCTGGAGGTAAATCTAAGAAGATCAAATTGGTACCACAAATTCAAGTTACCTACGAAATGAAAAAGCAGGTGAGTGAAATGGTTCCTAATTTGAATGAGAAGAAGTTACAACAATTCATTAAAATCATCAAAGATGATGTTGAATTGAACGACGAAGAAGAAGTTGAATTAGACATGGATCAATTGGAAGATAAAACCATTTTGAAGTTGCACAATTTCTTGTTTGAAGGTAGTAGCAAGGCTAAATCTAAACGGGCTGAACTCAGTACAAACTCGGATAAATTAAAACAATTGAAGAATCAATTAAGCTTGTTTGAAGATAATCATCCACAAAGATTGGTTGAATCGTCTGATGACGATGATGATATGAGCAGTGAAAGCTCAGAAGAAGAGTAAGCCCGAAGCTGATGACATATAAGAGAAGTAAGTGAACAACTTACTTTTCTTCTGTATAATTAATGTATATTAATAGAATTCGCTAATTATGATTGTTTCGTAGTATTAAGTTTTTGTGCCTTGCACATAGGCATCGCATTTTGATTTATTCGCATCTCATCTCAAGATTGTACAATATCATAAACCCTGTGAAATGACAGTAGATTCCCACTCTTGTATACGGCTGGACCGCACAAGTGAGCTAGATACTAGCTCTACACTGAAACAAATCGACAGGGTAACAGAAGAAATGAAGAATATTAAATTTGAGGATTATTCCCTTGACCCTCGTGATCCAAATATGAAACCCATAAATATTATCAGGCGAAACATGGCTGCTGGAAAACCAACTACGATAGCAGGGCCTATGGTTAGATACTCCAAGCTTCCTTTCAGAGCCACAGTCAGACATTTTGGTTGTGATATAGTCTATTCTCCTATGATTTTGGCCCGAGAGTTTGTTAGAAACGATATTGCAAGATTATCAGATTTCTCCACTAATAATAAAGACACCTCATTGATCGTACAAGTTGGGGTTAATAATGAACTAGATATGTTAAGATTCGTCGATATGATCCATCCATTTGTCGATGGTATTGGAATTAATTGTGGATGTCCCATTAAAGAGCAAGTTGCTGAAGGAATTGGCGCAGCATTAATGCTGGAACCCGAATTGGTGGCTAGAATGATTAAGGTGGTAAAAGATAAATACGGCGACAAAGTATGTGTGGATGCAAAGATTAGAATCCATAAGGACTTGGAACAAACCTTACACTTTATAAAAATGGTCGAAGCTAGTGGGGTGGACTTTATAACCATTCACGGAAGAACCAAGACTACCAGATCATCTGTTCCCGTCAATCTAGATGCTATCAAGTATTTGACTCTGCATGCTACAGTCCCTGTTATATCCAATGGTGATTGCTTCGAATTATCTGATGTTGATAAATTTGTGAAATATACGGGTTGTGATGGGGTAATGGCTGTTAGAGGTATACTAGAAAACCCTGCGATATTTCATGGCTATGAAAAGACTCCTTGGAAAGCGGTAGAATTATTTCTTCATTATGCCCTAAGCTATGGTTTGCCATTCCGGATTATTCAGCACCATTTGGCTCAGATGTTGAATGCCCATTTGGGGAGATCTTTATTAAAACAATTCAATGCCACTGACAATATCATTGATTTAATCGATTGGTTAGATGAACATTTTGATGTGGCTAGAAAGTCTGATCCTTTGTTTGCAACCAGAATAGAAATACCCCACAAAAAGTCATCACAAGTCTAATGATACTAATAATAATATACATTTTCTATAGTTTACAAGTATACAAATTTAGATATATGGATTTGTAATAGCCCTTATAAGAGCTCTTTATTTTGTAATGATACACTTTTAGTCATATTGTTGACTTTGTAAATACCCACCAATTGATTGGCCAACTCAAACATATTATTTCTCAAGGAAATAACTATAAATTGACCATTCTTGGTCCGTTCTTTGATATAATTAGCCACAATACTCACGTTTCTGAAATCCAAAGCAGCATCAATTTCATCCATAACATATAATGGAGTGGGTTTATATTTGTGTAAGGCAAACACCAATGCCAAAGAACTTAAAGTTTTTTCACCTCCCGATAAGTTCCCAATATTCTTCCAGGATTTTTTGGGAGGCATAACACTGAATAGAATCCCTTCAGCAAAGGGGTCCAAACTATCGACTAATTCTAATTCAGCGTTACCACCCATGGTAATCATTTGATACATTTCCTTCAATGACAATGAGATAGTATTGAATCCTTCCATGAATTCGTCTAAACGCTTACGTTTCAAGTCTTCACAATAGTTCTTGATTTGATCTCTGGATTCGATAGACTCATTTAATTCATCTTGTCTAACTTTGAACTCTTGGATCTTGACTCCATATTCCTTCAAGATCTCAATATCAACTCTAACATTGCTCATGTACTTCTCTAACTCATCGATTTCTTCGTTTATGTCATCAATATTCACCTTGTCGATGTCCTCTTCGGTCAACTTTTCTATCTCAGTTCCATTATATTTGCCTTGTTCTTCTTCTTCCAACCAGCTGATGTATTCGCTTGTGTCTCTGACAATCAAGGCATTCAAGTTCTCTTCATCTCCTTGGATATCATGGGTATACTTTTTAATATGACTGCCAAGCTTCTCCAACTTGTTCTCCAACTCGATTTCAAATGACTTGAATTTATTGATCTTCTCTTGTTTTTCTTCTAATGATGCCGTCACAGACTCTAATTCTTGCTCTTTGGTATCTTTGTCACCTTCCAACTCAGAAATCTGCTTATTTAATTCATCCAACTCTTCTTGTTTATTTGTATCGTGATCCTTGATTAATTGTAATTCTTTCTCGGTCTTTTCAATTTCACCAACACTTTCAGTCAAGGTCTTTTCAGTTCTCTTGATTTCATTTTCAACTTTACGTTTACTCATTCTATCATGCGATACTTTATCATTGATGATTTCTATCTTTTGTTTAATGGAATCTACCTTGGAGCTCTGTAATCTCAACTCCACACCTCCTGCTTCCATGATCTTTTCTTCTAACTCATTGACTTTGTTTTGTAGGTCAATAGTCTGAGACTTTAACTCTTCTTTGGATTTCAAAATTTCATCCTTCTCTTGTTGCTTTGATTGGATATCTTGATCTATCTTGGCTGAGGCTTCTTCATTCTCGTTATCAGCCATCAATTTTTTACACAATTGAGAAACTTCTTTCTTTTCACTTCCCAAAGCTTCGATTTCTAATTTTAATTTCGATATATTGAATTCGATCTCAGGTTTAAGGTCTTTCAAACTTCTCAATTGTGATTCTTTGGTATGGAATTCTTGATAATCTGAATCATATTTCATTTCCATTTGCTTCAAATCTTGCTTCATTTGTTCAACGTCCTCTTCACTGACGTCCATTTGATCTTGCAATTTAGACGAGGCCAAAATCATAGCACCTTTGGCAAAACTGTTACCACCACCAGACATGGTCCCAGATGTATCCACCAATTTCCCATCCAAAGTAACAACTCTGAATCTTTTTGCCCCGTAAGCGACTTGTCTAGCTTCTTGCAAATTGGTAGCAACTAAGGTGTCATATAACTTACTGTAAAATGCAGGCAAAAACTTTTCTTGTTTTGGCTTAATCAAATCAAATAATCTTTTGACGTTTGCCGGGTTACCAGGGGTATTAATTGGAGATAAGTTGAACTTCCTCAATTTTTCAAGACATATAAAGTTAGCGAAACCTAAGTTATTCTTACGAAGATATTGAATACAAGTCTGAGCAGTTTCAACAGAGTCAACAACCATGGAATCTAACCCTGGACCAGCAGTGGATATAGCAATATCGTATTTGTCATCAATTACTCCCAAATCTCCGAGTCTTCCATAAAATCCCGTGATTCTTCCACTCTTAGCTAATCTACTAAGACCTGACAATACCCTGTTCTTATTTTGATTGTGTTGATGCTTGGAACTGACATCTTGAACCCGACTTCTCATGTTATCAACATCGTTTTTTCTGGCTTGCAATTGTTTACGTTCATTATTACATTGCTCTTCACCTAAATCAATCTGTTCCGATATATGCTCTAGTTTTTCATTATTCTCTTGGTATTCAATTTCTTTCTGTTTACCTTCACTTTTGATATTAATTAATCTTTGTCTGGCATTATCAAGAGTCTTACCATTGTTTTCCTTTTGATTAGTGAGCATCTCAATTTCTGACTCAATTAACTTGATTTGGTTATCTTTTTCTTTCAATTTATCATTCCATGGTTCCAACTTTTCATGTAAAGATTCAATTTCCTCGGTGTATTTTGATGTTTTAGATGTCATTTTGAGTCTTATTTCGTCGAGTTTGTCTTTTTCTGATTTTAAGTCACGGGTAAAGTCATCTAATTCAGTTTGATATTGAGCTGTAACTTCATTATGACTATTCAAGTTGTTTTTAGCCATCAGCAATGAATGCTCCAGTTGTTCTTTAGTTTTAACTAATTTCTTCAACTTATTATTTAAATTTTTGAGCTTTTCATCAACAGACACTATAGCTTTATTCAAAGCCTTGACTTTTTCGCTGTGTTTGTTGATTTCCTTGTTAATGTTCTGTATTTCAGATTTGATTTTGCGTTGTTGGTTTGATTCTTCTGTCAATTGATCATTCAACTCTTTGTTCTTTTCTTCCTCTTGTTGGTGTTCCTCTTTCAACTTATTATACAAGTCCTGTTTCTCCTGTAATTGTTTAGAATTTTCAAGAATACTTATTTGGAACTGAACTGACTTGGCATTCATCAATTTCTTCTCTAATTCTAAGAACTTCAATGCTTCTTCTTTTTTATCTTCCAACAGGTTTTTGTCCTTTTCCACTAATTCAAATCTGTTAGATTTTTCAATACAAACATCATTCAAAGAATCAATTTTACCCAAATTTTCTTCAATCAACTCTTTATAATGAGCCGTTCCAATGATATCTTCCAAATATTCCAAAAGCCCATCATCACCTTCTTTTTCAGCCTTAGCTTTCATTTGAGCAATAGATTCGACTTCACCTTGTAAAATTAAGAATCGTTTATGATCCAAATCAATACCCTTATCTTTTAATAAAGTAGTGACTTCTGTGTAATTACTGGTTTTACCATTGATGTAATAAATAGACTGATTATTCTTGGTAGCTTTTCTGGATACTATCAATGGTCCATCAGATACTATATCAGCTTTACCATCAATCTCTGGATCATCAATCACATGATTAAAGTGGATATCTACTTGACAGAAATCTAATCTATTTCCAGCAGAGTTATGGATCAATTCACTTAATTTTCCCTGTCTCATTTTAGAAGCTCTAAACCCAAAAACAAATAAAAGAGAATCGATCACATTCGATTTCCCACTACCATTGGGACCAATGACGGCCGAAAAAGAAGCATTGAACGGTCCAATTACTTGACGCCCTGCGTATGATTTGAAATTTGTCAATACTAACTTATCTATTACAAGTCGTGGTTCACTTTTCTTAACACTTATGGTGAAAGATTCTCTCTTTTTAGGGGATGAAATTCCAATACTATCTTGTTGTTGAGAATAATTCAATTTTGTGTTGGAATCAGTAGTTTGTGAGCTCTGGGACTCAGTTATACCAGAGGAGGCAGAAGTAGGGGGTTTCAAATCATTGGTTGGGAGTAAAACTGGGACTTCGTTAGTCTCGCTTTTGATTTCATTGGTAGAACTCTTGATCATGGAACTGGAAGCTTCCTTTGTGATTTCATCGCTGGTATCCAGGGTCTCATTGGCTTTAGATATATCGGGAGTTTGATCTTTTTCAATCCCTACAGACTCTATATCACTTTCATTGGTCAAATTGGAATGGCTATAGTTTACAGACCGGTCTACCGATTGGTTCTGGCCATTAAGTTCTGATTCACGTTGTTCTTTTTGTTCTAGATCACTGTTATTTATAAACGTTTCATGGGCAGAAGCCATTTCCTCGCCTTCGTATTCATCTTCACTCAGAGAAATTCTTCTTTTGGATCTTCTGGTTGGCATCCTTAACTACTTGATGTTTGGTAGACACCTGTTTATGAAATTGCCTTCAGTAGTTAAAGGTATAAGTAAATCTTCTGACACGCTTTCTAAGTAAACAAACACTTTAACTCGCGCGGTAAATCCACGACTTGGATAAATCCATCAAGCTGCAAATAGGAACAAAAAAATGAGTAGAGAGGTCTTAGTTAGTCGACTAGCTTGGTTACTAGACGTTATACTACTGGTTGTCACTGGTATGGTATGGCTGTGATGGTCTCATCTCTAATATACTTTATATTAATACTATTCTACAAGTAAACAATGTCATGACATGTTAATGCTAATGCAAAGGACCGAATTATTCATCAGCATTCTTGTGCTTTTTTTTATCCTTTTTTTCCTTCTTTTCCTTTTTGTCTTTCTTATCCTTTTTGTCTTTTTTGTGTTTCTTTTCTGATTTATCCTTAGACTTCTTTGGTTCTTCATCTTCATCCTTTGTGATTGATTCCATAGTCTCATTGACAGTTTCTTCTTCCTTGTCTTCTACTTCGGCTTCTTCTACTTCCGATTCACTGAATTTGACTTTCTTATTAGGTTTTTCTTGTTCTTGGTCTTCATCCTCAAACTTTGTCTTTTTATTCTGAGGCTCTGTTTCTTCTCTTGAAGGATTGAATTCATTTAGACTAGGTGGTAATCCTCTTAAATCTCTTTGTAATCTTTTCAATTGACTTATTATGGCACTATTCCCGGTGTTATTACTCAATCCGGTATCAGCTGAAGAATAATCATTGGCCACAGATGGTTGACCTGGTATGGTGGTTGCAATATTTTCACTCATATCTATAAATTCAGTCAAGATCTTTTCTGCATCTTCCTTCTTGACACCATTTGATTTCACAATCTGTATAGATGTTGGAGTGTTAACTGCCGAGGGAATGGCTCTTCTTGGACGATAAGATGACATTGTGCTTGTGGTATCTCCGCTATCAGTGATGAAAAATTATTTGCGAAGGGCATCGCAGTTTTGAGATGGTTTAGTTAGTGCTGTAATTAACTCTGGCCCGCGTAATATTCAGACCCGTTTGGGTTTTTTCTCATTGAAAATTTCCAACCTTACACAGTTAGAATCATACTCATTAATACTAGATATCATGTTCAGAATAAGTGGTGTTAGGGGAATAAGTGCTGGTATAAAACAGTATGCCGCCCCACTTGGTACCCGTGACATGTCTATATTGACTAGTAACAAACCGTTGTCCCCCAAACCTTTGTCACCTATATCATTTAATTCCTTCAATTCATTCACTTCTCCATTAGCACATTTGAATCAGGAACTTTCTCCGTTCCAATCCATATTAGGTTTAGTACAAAGACGTTTCAAAACAAGAGGTAACACTTATCAACCATCCACTTTGAAAAGAAAAAGAACCTTTGGTTTCCTAGCTAGATTAAGAACTAAAAATGGTAAAAAAGTCTTACAACGAAGAAAGGCTAAGGGTAGATGGTACTTAACCCATTAGAGTCCATGCTTCCAAAATACAAACTCATGTAAATAATTAATAAATATATTAAAAGTCGTTAGTCATTAACTTGTGTGTCTATATATATGCCTATGCTTTCCCTAAGATTTTAGAATACTCTAATTCAACTTCATGAATGATCTTTTGCAAGTTTACAATCCCTAGTTCATGAGTAACATTAGGAAACTTATTTCTGTGAAGACCGAACCATTCTAATGGTGGTGTGGCGTTCCCTAATTCTTTAAGTTGAGGCACTTCTATGACTGGTGGTGCTAATGGTAAATAGCTATATTTCGAATCCTTAGATACTTTATCGATCTTTTCATTTATTGCTAGATCAATTTTTTCTGTTGAAGTCTTTTGAGGATCAGTGTCGATTAAAGTATTGGTGTGTTCAGGTTTGTGGTCCTGTTTGGTGTCAAACATATTCTCTTTGAAATCGATTTCATCATCCCGGTTTTTCAAGGTTTTTCTGAATTCTGTTCTTGAAGCCAAAGACTTGGAATGGATTGAGTACATTTCACGGATAAAATTAACTGAACCCAAGTTCCATCGAATATCTACCGTACCCCCGAATGTGGTCTTATATAAATATTCAATCAAATTAGAATTGTATTTTTGGAATGTCTTCATAGAAATCTGAAATGATGGGAATAGGAAAATATTACCGCCTCTAGCCTTACGAGCATACTTACTGAATTCATCAACTGTAGATTCATGAATAAAGTTTTCTGAAATTGGTGTATTCACAGACAATGACACAGATAAGTCATTGAATTGAATATCTAATTGATTGGAAATCCCATCGTTATATTCATTTTGTTGAAATTGGGCACTTGATTCGTCTAATTTAATAACTAGCACCTTTGAATCATCAAACGATGACGGATATACATGAATCAAAAATGTTCCTGCAATCACCTCGAATTCAGTTTCTAATTTCTTAACTGTCTCTAAGATAGCATTACCATAAGGTTTTTGGACCAAATCATTAACTTTCTTCTCCTTGTTTGAATCATGTAATGTTTCAGTATATGATATCTTATTTTCTTGGGTCATTCTTAAGACAGCATTATAAATATCAAACACATTGGAAGCTGTGAAAGAAGTCATATATAATTCAAATGTCTTGAATCTAGCAGCCGCAAAGAGCCGGTCTTTGCTAATCATATGTTCACTTTTTCGGTTGAAAAGATCAATCGAGAAATTCTCTATATTGGCCACGGCAAACATATGATAATCAAAAGTACTTTTCAATTTCAACGATTCAATCCCTAGAGATAACAATACTAATGGAACGTCTAGGGTACTAGAATCAACACATTTCCATGTGATAGCTGAATGGAGGTAAATGTCTTTAACAATCACCGTACCACCCAATCTTCCTTCAGAACTCAATTCCAAACGGTCTACACCTAGTTTCAACTGTTGAGACCAATCAACTGCTCTTTTAGAGACCATCCAGAATTGATCTAATCCCAACCTCATCACACCTAAGGAGGGTCCAAAATTGACCCTTATTGATACATTTGATAACAAAAACGTCACAAACCATGGCAAAGCATTCGAATTAGAAACCTCTGCAACTCTAGATGCAATACTTTTATTGGATGCGAGAACAGGTGGTTCCTCTGAACATGGTTCATTTTCATCAAAATTAGAAAGTTCAGATGTTTTAGGATACCATATATCCTTGAATAAATCCAAATCTTGATATTGTTTAACATTAACATATCCATCGAAATTTGAAATTGAGGCCACGGTTCTAATATTAATTTCCTTATCTAATTCAACATTTGTGGATAAAGAAACCGTATTGATTCCGATCGAACCACTAACTTCTCTGGAGTAAACATGCTGTAAGGACGCTGAAATGGTGTCTAAAACAGCGACTCCATTAACTGATGAGTTCAAACCAGAATTCACTTGGAAGCATATACCCTCGATACCTACTACAGCTTCAACTTTGGCGGTAGGCTCGCAACTGAAAGAAAGCCTTTGTTTATCGATTCGAAGTCCCAAATGGAAATCCACTTCATTTAATACAGAAGAATAGTCAACATGCTTCTGTGTTTGCTTACTTTCTTCTTGAGATTCAGGGGGCTTGTTTTTCAAATCTGTAGGTTTCATAGGCTTCATCATACCTTTAACCTCCTCAAGAATATCCATTATTACCGGTACACATGCGGCATAAAGCTTATTATCGGATGAAGAGGTTAACATTTCACTTTTAATAATATGCTTCTTAGGGCCAACCTTATCATGGACATAAGTTGTGATGGATTTAACAGCAGGAAAGTGCAAAAACAAAGAACTATTCTTGTCCTCTTCAATTGAGCCATTGTCTCCTAATCTGTGAAGCAAGACATTGGAACCGGCAAAGGTAGCCTTACACTCAATAGAAGAAAAGGTGGATCTTAAAGAATTAAGATAATCAACTTGCTGTTCTTCATGAGTTTTACTTTCATCTTTCCACTTGTCCATTGGTCTCACCCGCTCATTGAAATATGTTTGAATTCTGGAGGCTGACTTTATTCCTGATTCAAGAATATGGAATGCATCCGAAAGATAATCCACATCTAATTCATCACCAGTTATAGTGATTTTCATATCTTTAGAATCAACTGCTTCGTTGATTATATAGATGAACTGCATGAATGGTAAAAAGGCCCTATTAGACGACGCTTTTTCAGACTGAGAACTGAAGAAACTTGCTGACGAAGCACCATGTGCAACCGATAAATATGCTTCAATCAATGATAATTTACCAATATTTTCATCTGTCACAGCATAAAACCGCTCTGCTCCGAGAATCAACCCTGGGTAGTTTGGTCTGCGGTCTTCAAAAATCCATCCAATACAGAAATTATAAGATAAGAAATGAATACTAGTAATTTCACAGAATATTGGAAGTTTGCCCTCTGAATTCCTTTCTTTTGGTTTTGGCTCCAATGGATCTTTCTTCAAGTCTAGTCCAAAAACTTTTGTGATTTTCTTACTTATTATAGTAAGCTCATCAACCAAATACACAATTCTCTGAATAACTCCTAAACTCAAACATATACGGCAAAACTGTGACAGGATCTCCAACAATTCAACCTTTTCATTTCTTTCGCCAATTACGACTTTCAGCGATACATTGATGTCTACGAAATTCGAAAGACCCATTGGAATAATCCTATCCACAATCGAAAGTCGAGCAGTGGGAACTTTAAAGGTACCAGAATAAGGACTGGTAAATGATTTCCCTTGCTTCAGAACATTGTTTAATATAAGTTCAATATCTTCGGTTTCCAAAGAGTACTTGGTTCTGTCAGCTATAAATGAAAGTCCAATATAGTCATTAGCAAACTTGAAGTCGATGGGGATTGCAAAAATGTCA
Source organism: Yamadazyma atlantica (assembly GCA_030561325.1). Taxonomy (NCBI): domain Eukaryota; kingdom Fungi; phylum Ascomycota; class Pichiomycetes; order Serinales; family Debaryomycetaceae; genus Yamadazyma; species Yamadazyma atlantica. The sequence continues at coordinate 187,636 of JAKTXA010000020.1, forward strand.
ATCTTCTTGTTATCTCCTGACTTCTTGTCAACCTCAGAAATACTCTTCTCGCTTGTATCAGAGAGTTTGCGAATTGTGGTGCTTAAGTGATCCACTTCTTCCCGAATCTCAGGATAACATGCAAGAAATTCGTTAATGGACTTAACAAATTTTGGTACCATAACTTTGGAAAACCCAAATTGGGTGTCAACTTTAAACATGGGAATACCATTACTTTGTCCCACTTTTATATTTGTGAACATTTGGGAGTTTTCCAGTTTCAATACTTCCGAGTCCTTAAGCTTTATGCTCAAATCTGATTTTTGTAATAATGAACCAATGTCGGCAACACCGTCTGTCAAAGCCAAAGACCAATTGTTGTCATAAAGGGCACCATCAATACTAATGTATTTTGCTATTTTTATCATGAATGAAAAATGGTTTAACTGTAAGTTGACGTTAGCTTGAATTGTATCAAGAGCCTTAATCAAAGGTGCAAATGGATCCTCGGATTCCAGGGTTTTTGATTCACTCGGTTTGGTTTTACCATCTCCAAGAGTTGACTTGATCAAATCCAAATATTTCATATCAGTCTCAATGACCTCGTCAAGAGTCTTAGATATTTCATCACCAGATAATTCCATGAAACTGTTATCAATGGATAAGTTAAAAAGATACGTCAAATTAGGAGCCTTTCCGTTTCCATAGACTAGTTTAAGCTCTTCTACACCGCTTGTCATTATCTCTTTGTTTCCAGCGTGTAATACAAGACCCAAAATTGGAATACTGGCTGAGAACGATAGAAGTTCGTCGGACTCTATTATTTGGGATACGCCTGATGTGCTTAACTCATTGAAATGTATCTCAAAACCCAAGGAGTCGAGTGTTAATCGTTGTTGAAATTCGTTTACATTGATCATGAAAAAAGTGGCTGAATTATTGACCTTGCAATTGTCATCACCTTTAGTATCCGAATCTTTCTTTGGTATTACCCGTTGAAGGTCTCTGGTCAATGAAGGTAGCACATTTAGTGTTATAGGCGATATGTGCCCTCTATAAGCCCCCAAATTAACCACCAATCCAAAGTTCTTTACTCTAGCATTGAAATCTTTAAGGAATTCATCATTCAATTGGGAAAACATTGCATCACTCCTTTTGTCGGAGAAGGAAGCATTTATGTCTTGGAAATCAAAGTAGTCACTTTCCATATTATTTTCGCCTGACCAGCTAATGGCTGCATGTTTTAAAAGAATCTGAGCTGTAGCGGTCTTCTCTGTTAGTTGTTTGATGCCAAAAATGTCTTCAAAGAATTGTTCTCTCTCTTGTAAATTGGCTTCCCAACTTCTCCACTTGGAGAATGTCTCCCATGTTTCATCATAAGCAGAATCTGGAAGCTTCCAAGTACGTTCTCTCAAGCGTGCTTCTTCACGCAGAGACCAATCAGAACCAGCTGTTTCAAAAATGTGACGCAACCGAATCAAAACCATCCAAGAGTCATAGAATCTAATATGTTCCTTCAAGGATCTAATTAAATATGCTGGTTTGGTCAAAACTTCCGAATCATGGTCGATTTTTAAATCTTTACTAGCAACGCCCAAACGGTAGATAAAGCTAGCTTCTAATTTATCTTTTCTGTGCTTATTGGATTCAAAAGTTTTGAGAGCCGTATCTATTTGTTCCATCATCTGCTCAAAGTACGAGATCAACCAAGTGAATTGAGACTCGTTCAAATTAAATAAAACATCCTCTATGGAAACAGAAAAGATATCTGTTTTGTCGTCTTCGTTAGACCAAAACTCAACATCCTTAATATTCAAATTAATTGGTAGAGCAAAGTCTTTAGGACTTGAGATGTTCAATGAGATATTTTTTATACTGAATGCCGATGACAGTTTTGTTTCCATGAAAAACTCACCGTTGTCAAGTTTTGTCCGTAATGTACTTTCTGATAATGCAAGTGATGGTTCATCAATCAAGACATTTATAACTGGAACATTTTCAGCTGACTTTAAAAGCTCCTCTTGATTTGTCCCAGAAAAATTCCCAATTGATATATTCACGGAGGGAGCCACTATTCTAAAAGTGTCATGCATACAAATTTGCAACATTTGAGCAGCCAAATTCTTAACTGTTTTCCGCTCAAATACATCCATTAGCATTCTAAAATCAGTCTGTATAAGCTCTTCTTCGAATTGGGCAATAGCATGAAGTGATTCGGGTGTCGTATATCCAACCACGTCACTGAATGTCAAAATCATATTGTCATATTTGAATCTGTGGTCGTTTTGTGATTCAGGAGCAAAATCTCCTTCCTCGTAGTGTATAGTAGGCGAGACAAATAAATTTCCCAGCTCTATGTTCACTGAATCAGCTAATGATGCATCAGATCCCGATAGGGTCGAAAGCAAAGAAGCATCAGAACTATTCTTAGCATCGAAGATTCGCTTTGTGTATCTGTTAATTGGATAATGTCCATCAGGTAATGAAATCGTAACAAGCATACTACAATAGGCTTCGTTATAATTAGTGTCCTTGGTCTCATTGAATAGTAAGTATGGAACTCTGTGGAAAGGGGCATCATTAAATCTAATATGTTCTTGTTGAAACTTTCTGGTTTCCTGGAACTTTGGTTTCCTGGTGATATTATCCAAATTAAGGGAAGTCTTAAACATTGAAATCAATTGATCGGAGGTCCTATCTATAATCATCACCTCAAGAACCGGAATACTAACAGAAAGCTTACTAGTATACCTTATGTTATTAAAATCATTCATGTTGACTAATAAGGGCTCCATCTTAATAATGTGTGATTTACCAGAATCACAATTCAATCTTATTTGTAAAGATGGACAGTCAAACGTAAAACTGAGGGCATCATAGACTATTGGGATACTGGAATGCAAGGCGTTTTGTAAATCTTTGAACCCCATCACAAATACCCCAATCGATTGACCCAAATATCCTAAAAACTGAGGAGGAGAGTTGACTTCTATAGAATTTGTGGCAACTCTCCAATTACAATAGTAGGTGATTTCTGTCGGTGGAATACCAAACATTCTGTGACCATGTACCGATAATTCATCTAAAGTTATATGTGGATCTTCTCTTACCTTGAACGTCTTCACATAATTGGGGATGTCAAGTAGCATTGTGTCCTCATTATCACCCTCTAAATGTACATATTTCCCTCTCACTTCACTGAAATCAGCTTGCATATCCATATAGTAATTTGTAAACCGAATATCAGCGTCAAAATAATCAAATGATAATCCTATATGAGATTTACATCCATAAACATCATGAGGCAAAACCAACAATGCATTTCTAGCAGCAAAAGAGAAAAGAACATCAACATCATTATCTGTTTTTATCATGCCCCAGTAGTCATGTTCTTCTCTCAAAGTTTCATCGCTATCCACGCTGTTATTATTCACACTAGTAGAACTATTATTTTGAGTGTTATAGGTAGTGTCTTTAGGACTATTGTTTAGCAAGTCATTGTTGTATTCTTCAAATGTTTTAAAGTGGAAATTGTCTCCTAAATAGTTCTCTCTGACGACAAATACGTATTTGACTAAAGAACCATACATTTTAAGTGTCACATCATCTCCTTTACATCTCAACACTATATGATTTGCTGAATTAACCTCAATATCACTGTAGTAAGAATATGATCCATTAATGGTGAATTCACTTGCTCTACCAATAACATAAGAGTTATCAATGAATGCACTTGATGTATGCCATGGAGGTAAATCCAACGTTAAATCAAAGTATGGGGCAAAAATTTCAAACTCAACAGAGGTGAACTTTGTGAATTGTCCCAATAACGGCACCATCAGCTTGATCTTGAGGCTCTCCCCTTGAAATGATAGATATTTGTTGCTATTGAAATCCAAAGGATTATTGATAATATTCGAATCGTTCACATTCAAGTATAATTTGTAATTCTCCAAGTCCCAATCAATAAAGTATTTGAACGGTCTAAATTGTTCATAAGGTGTGGCAGGTCCTGATGCAAAGTCTGTAAAAATATCTGAAAAGAGTAACGTATGTTCTCTTAAGAAGAAGATTTTTCCATTTGAACTAAAGTTATTGAATCTCCATTCACATTCTCCGTTCCACTTTAAAGGAAATCCAATATCTGCCTCAATAGTATGAATATCTGCCATATATAATATATCATGATTGACAGATGATCTTAATTCTGGTTGCATGAAAACTGCAGACAATCCGTTTGGCCAGCCTCTTTCCTTCAGACTCAAAAATGAAGTGAACAGGGAAATGCTGGAATTGGGAGCCAATTTCAATTCTATCCAACCAAAAGGACGGGTAGATTTAGAATTAGAGCTTTGTTGGTTTTGATTTGGATTATGAGTTTTCAAATTTAATTTGTCTTTACTTGGTTCTCTGGTTGGAACTCTGAAAATTATTTCATCATTGGTAAGAATATTGACTTTAAATCCATCATATTCCCGCAATTGTCCCGGGGTTGGTTTCTTTGAAGGTTCAGAGTCTCTAGCAAATGGAGGAAAAAACATGTTTTGAATAGGTACTCTTTGCTTATCAGCCCAAGCTCCATAGTGTATGGTGGCCATAGAAAATTCAATATCGGCACCATATTGAGGATGAGAATTTAATTCAGATGCCCTTACAGGTCCTGGGATGTCGTAATAGTAACTGAATTTAGTAGAAACCGTATCTAGAATCAAACTGTATTTGGCGTATTCCTCATCTGTGGCCAATCCTTCGAAAAAATTATGCTGGTCCTCCCCCAGATCAATATAACGTCTTAACCCGGTCCATTTTCGGTATGACTCAAAGTCTTCTTTCGTCTTCGAAGGAGTTAACTTGAGTTTTTTAGAAAGTTTGCTAAAGACATTTAATGAGTTTTGGAATCTTTCAAACAATGAAAGACTATGCTTCTTTTTCAAATTCAGGGAGCTATTGTTGAACTGCATATTGGATTTTGAGTGGTCTTCATAAGCTCTATTGTATAGAATATTAGGTCGTATGGACGTTTGAAAGGTATCAAAATTGAAAAAAAAGAATTGTTTGTAGATATCACATTCACTAGCAGCTGCTTTTATATCTATAATACCAGTAGCAGTTTTACAGGAATTAATCAATAATGAAGGAGTGGAATTATTACCCAACACCATGACTCCCTTTTTAATGGCTATACTTAAGGGATAAAATCTTAATAATCTGGAAAGTCTTGTCTGGAGTTTTTGTATATCCACTTCAGGTGGCACACTTGAGTTGTCTGACTTGGCAGTAGAATCATTGGTGGCTGTGGATAAATTTCCATCTGCCGGGGTAGCGGTAGAATCATTACTAGTGAATCTATATCTTAAATCATTATGCAGTTGTGACGGTTTTTCATTAGCATTGTCACTTTCGTTGTTAGTGTTGTTGGACTTATCTTCTTTGGATAACGCTTCCATGATATTATCGTATGCAAAAGTTCGGTTGTACATAAATATTTCCAACCCTTCAAGGGCCACAAAAACTCTGGCCGGTAATCGCTCATTATCCGTCTTACTGATTCCAGTAGTTTCAAAATCCTTTGAATCGTTCGAATCAATATAATATTCTGGTAAACGAGTTAAACCCCACAACCAATATCGCCAGGTTAAATTAACTCGGAGTATAGATACCGTCTGATTTTCTGTGGTTATGGTAACATTCTTCATCATCAAACGACCTCCTAGTACCGACGCCCTTACAGACTCGATGCTTATCATGATATTGGAAGTTCTCCATATAATTATACGAGCTAGTAATGAGATTACGAACCCAATCAACCGATCAAAGTAAAACACAAAGGCTACTCCCAATATGAGTACCAAAATCCAGTCCACCAAGTAGATCCACCCGGAGACCAGGTCTGTCGAGTGGCTGGCTACTGAGATAAACTGACTCTGTACTGCCATTTTCTCACCTTTTGGTTTGTTTAACGGTCTGTAAATATGTTAAAGCTTTATATAGTGAGCCTAATATAGGGTGCGATCTTTTCGCGTGGGTTTCCTACTGTGCGCAAACCCAAACAAATATAAACAGATAAACATCACCACCTTTACAACTACCGGTTTGATCCATCCAGCATGTCGTTGCCTAGAACATTTGTTGACCAAGAGAATGCCACGCGTGATCTCAGTGCAACTAGAGTCAAGCCCACTGACGAAAATGGTGCTGGTATCAAAGGTGCTAATTCTGCTGTTTCCAAAGCAAAACAAATCCACCCTGGCCGCAAGTCTTTAGGAAGAGCTCCATTGACAGAACGAGTGCCCTTGGGTGGTAAAGATGGGAATGCTGCTCTTCCTACATTGAGCAGATCCCAATCGACTATCGACAGATCTAGTTTTAATCTTGGGAGACAAAGACGGCTCCCTACCACATCAAAACCTCCCAGCATGTCTCGATCCAGCTCTTCTTTAGGATTTATTCATCAAACCAAACCAAAGGAAGAAGATACTACCCTCAAGCATAGCAGAAACACCATTTTTAATCCTCGACTGGCAAGTAGGTCTCCTGAATTGCTACAAGATGATTTAGATACCGATTCTTTGAGGAAACAAATCATTCATGGAGATCGCAAACAAGATCTCAGTTCATCATTGCCTGAGACTTTCACTTCCAACACAGCTCAATTAAGTTCTACTAATGTCCCCAGGCGGAGACTTGTGAATGTTGATCCGGTGAAGAGGGGCTCTAATAAATCTAATTCTTTGAACAATTATCTAAGGGATCCTTCTAGACATAAATTATACCTCGACTTGATTAATGACGAAAACAGTATTGAACATGGGCCGGTACCTGTTCTTAACGATGATTATACCCCTATGGATGGTTCTCCATCTTTGTCAGAATCTGATTTGGCTACCTTGGCCGGAGATCCCGGAAAGAATGATGTTTACAATGATTATGAGGATAATCAAGACCTTGATCTTGATTTTGGTGGCATTAATTTCGATGAAGACCTCGAAATGAATGATGTTAAAAGAAAACATATCGAAGAACCGGAAAAAGAGTTGGGTTTAACGGAAGATGATTTAAATGATCTTTTGGATTTTTAAGCCATTGACTTAAATATGTGATGACTTTGAAATGATTGACGTTAAGCTCCTTGGATTCTTTATGTGCGTATGAGATGTATTTATGGTTAAGTTTATACACAAAAATATTGAAATATATACAGATTGGTGATTCAACTTTTTCCTGTTTATTGTTGCTGACACTCGGGTTGGCCACCTCTAGGCATTTCCTCGTATTCATATTCGGCATATGGATTAGCACCGCCATGTTGATAATCTCTATGATCCTCTTCGTAAGTGGGTAATTTATCCCCTTGTATGACTGAAAAGTCGGTAAGTAATTCGATATTCTCGGTTGTTATCGAAGGATCGGAATTGTTTACACGATTGGTATTATTAACCAAATCACTAGGTAATACATTTCTCAACTTCAATAAATCATTCTTTTCCAAGTACCAATTATCTTTTGGGAATTCAATTTCCACTTCAATGTACAAGTCACCTCTTGTAGTTTTTGAAAACCATGATAGTTGATTATCTTTTAAAGGCATTCCTTCGTTACTGATTTTAATAAAGTCACCAGGTCTAGTTACTTTTCCTTTTGGAGTTGAAATTTGAAGAAATCTACCATCCAAGTGTTTCACCATGATTTTATTGAACCCACATAAAGCATCGACCAATGGAATCTTGTAAGTACAATACAAGTCATTGTCCTTTCTAGTAAACAAAGAATGAGGTTTACAGTGAAATTTAAGATGGATATCACCAGTTCTTTTACCGGGATATTCATCTGATTCTTCTTTTAAAGTGACTGTTTCTCCACTGTGAGATCCTTTCTTGATCTCAAATTCCAATATCTTGGTTTCTTCGGTCACTTTAGTACCTTTACACTTTTTACAATGATCTTTTGATCTGAAAACTTTCCCATCTCCTTTACAATGCTTACATTCCACTGTTTCCTGGGAAACTAACCCAGGTCCCACTCTTCTTATCTTCGTAGTGGATCCAGACCCATTACATGTGGTACAAGTCTTGCTAATTGCATGTTTTTTGGCACCCGTTCCCTTACAATGAGTACAGATGATATTTCTGGTGGAAGTACTTCGAATGGTCTTACCCGCATACAACTCTTCTAATGTAACTTCAACTTCCATATTAGCATCGTCAGTTTTATACTTATTTGGAGGTGCTCTTCCCGATCTACCATTTCCATTCATGCCACCGAAAAAGTTGGCAAAATCATTAGCATCGAATTCATCACCACCAGCTCCTCCAAAAAAATTATCATATGGATTCCCACCAGCTCCTCCAGCTCCACCATTCGCAAATGGTGGGACCTTATCATCAGTAGTTCCATAGATATCGTAGTTATTTCGTTTATCTTCATCGATTAATATCTCATAGGCTCGTGAGATATCTTTAAACTTAATTTCTGCTTCTAACCGTTCTTCTTCAGTTACTTTGTCTGGGTGATACTTCAATGCTAACTTTCTATATGCTTTTTTAATCTCTATATTATTTGCAGAAGGTTCTACCCCCAAAATATCGTACAAGTCTTCCGCCATCGTTAGTGTGGACCAATTTCTGAAAAGAAATTACGCACTTAGAATTTTTCAGCTGTCTCAGAATAAACCTCTGTGATCAGTGGGACCCTGTGATACACTCGACTCAATTCTAGGGAGTGATCGATGTATAAATTCACTAGTCAAGCAAGGGCAAATTTTATTTGGTAGTTAAAAGAACAAGAGATGAAAAAAAAAGTATCAATCGTTAATGAAAAAATAACGACACGAGCAGGGTTCGAACCTGCGCGGGCAGAGCCCAAGGGAACCTGCATCCCTCGCCTTAACCACTCGGCCATCGTATCGTCAGGTTCCCTAAAACAGCTCAGAAAGCACCCCAAATTTGACCGAATTTTTTCAAAAAGCCCCAAAATTGATTTTATGAGCCCAAAAAAGGTATATAATGGTATTTTCTGGTTGAAATAAATGATTTGACTACTTTTTAGACATTTTTAATACCATTTTAGTGTCATTTGAGCAGAATTATACCAGATATTGGTTCATCTTTTAAGAAAATATGGAATATCCGGGTAACAATGGTGGTCGCGCAATCCCTTTCTTTCGACAAAAGGGTCAGGAAACGTCAACAGCTAACTAACTCTTAATAACAGAAATAATCTATCATGGTATGTAAGAAGAAGAATTGATGGACCACTCAGTACTTGTTTTGCTTGTACTTATGGAGAATGGACCTTTTAATTGGAATTGAGTTTTCGCGTCAGCTTAAAAATAGTTATACTAACATGTGTTATAGTCTAGATCTGGGTATGTTTTTCGATTATGAACTAGAACAAAGAAATTAATCTGTTACTAACAATTCTTTTAGTGTTGCCGTGTCCGATGAAGCTTTAAGTGCCTTCAATGACTTAAAATTAGGTAAAAAACATAAATATGTCATTTATTCTTTGAATAGTTCTAAGACTGAAATTGTTGTGGAATCAACTTCTAGCAACGAAGAATACGATGATTTCTTATCCCAATTGCCAGAAAACAGTGCCAAATATGCTGTTTATGATTTCGAATATGACCTTGGTGGTAATGAAGGTAAAAGATCCAAAATTGTTTTCTTCACCTGGTCTCCAGACACTGCCTCTGTCAAAGACAAAATGGTTTATGCTTCATCCAAAGATGCTTTAAGAAGAGCTTTGAATGGTATTTCCGCTGATGTCCAAGGTACTGACTTCTCTGAAGTTTCCTGGGAAACTGTCTACGACAAAGTCAGTAAAGGTGCTGGATCTCATTAGACTCGTCTATAGTATATCATAAAATGTACGCAATTCTCAAATCTTGTTTCTATTAACTTTGTACCATGATTTTAGTAATTATGTGTATTTAATGTAGAGTATTCGAATATTATACAAAGAATAGCTAAAGAATGGAAAGCAAAAGAAAAAAAAATAACACTGTTAATATTACAAGTTCAAAGTTGGGTGCTTTTTAATTTTAAAAGCTCAATCTTACCATTCACTTTCGCCTGTTGCCTTCTGGAAGATGTAATCTCTTCCATTGATACTGGCAATACCTTCTTTCAAACTACACTTCCATTTATTTTTAATTCTTTGAACCTTATCATAAAGACATAACATGATATGTCCATCTTGCTCATTATCTTCGTCGTCACTTTTATCACTTTCCAAGTCATCATCCAAATCCAGGTTTATATCATCTGAATCATTAAACAAATTTTCATCATCTTCATCGTCGTCGTCTTGATCATCGTCATCGTCAAACTCTCCATCAACTTGAGAAGGCTTTAACTTTTTTAATTTCTTCAATTTCCGAATTAATAATTTAGGATTATCGCTATATATAGTTAATTCAAAGTTCCCATCGGTTTGAGTTACAGTAGGTAGCATTAATCCCCCATCATCTTCATACTCGTCTTTTATCTCAGGATCGCCCATTTGTGGTAATTGAAGTCCAATATCATCGCCACCTTGATTTTGTGAATGGTGAACCCCTTGATTTTGTTGCTGACCTTGACCTTGAAAACCGGAAGAAACATTTGGATTTAAGGTGGTATTATAACTTAACTGGTTGTCATTTAAATCATTGAATGCCCCGTTGTTTATTAATAATTCGTCTTGAATTCCCTGTTGTGAATCAAGGCCATTATTAGGAGATCCGCTCAGTCCCATTGGCGGCATTCCTTGGTCGTGATCTATTTGATCATCCCATGGGAATTTGGCCACACCGGCTTGACTCAATTTCTCTTGCCATATCTTTTTCAATTCTTGTAAGGTAAATTCATCCACCCCATTGTTTTCAAAGTCTTCTCGTGAATCATTGATGACCTCTTCAATCACCGCCTCGTATAACTTGCTGGCTTCAATGTTTGACATCCTGGATTCTCTTTTCTATCGGTTTATACAATCAAATTGATTGCAAGATAACACTAAGGTATAAATATTTAACAAAGATATGGGAAGTAAATGCGTCTCTGACACTCGTTTGATTCTTCAATTTCTATTATCGGAAAACTATAAGAACGTGATTGTAACGTCTTTGGTTATGTTGAATATCCCCTTTGTGTCTCGCAGTCAATCAGTCCGTATGGTTTCCTGACTAATTGGTTAGTTGGTGCACAAAATTTTCATTCAGTTCTGACAAGTGCGAACGCCCGCGATAAAGTAAAGTTTAATATTAGGATACATCTATATAATTACACAAATTAAACTAGTTTTGCAATAATTGCCATATTGTTTCATAAAGACTCATCAAGATTTATCATCAATAATTTTCAAAAGATGTTCATTGTCTTTGACCAAGAATTGATTTTTCTTTTGTAACAGTTGAATATCTTTGATGAGATTCTTCTTTTCTTGTTTCAAATTATTTATCAAATTAGAGTAATTTAACTTGATTTGATTGATCTTAAACTCATGTTTTTTACTGTATTGATGAAACAATTTTTCTGATATGATCTCTATTTCTCTTTGTTTGTCATTGTTAAAATTACTCAATTGAGTTTTCAACTGACTAACTTCTGATCTCAAGTCACTTGATGGGGATACATTATTTATACTGCTTCGAGGATGTAACTCATTCGATAATTGTTGCTTCAATTGTTCGATCTGTTGATCCAACTTTTGCATTTGTTTAGTATCTCCTTGAATTATAGAATCCTTGTGTTTATTGGTGCTTTCCAATTGATCCACTTGTTCGACCAATTGATCTACTTTAGTAGAAATATGGTTCTTTTCTTTGATCAATTTTTGATTCATGTCTTGGTAGTAGCTGTTATCATTTGCCATGGCTTCATTGCTTGACTTTAACTGCTCCAACTCTTGAGTCATCTCTTGCACTTTCTTAGTTGCTTCTCCTGATTCACCGAGTTGCTGTTGTAAATCATTATTAGCTTTCATTAGACTATGGTATTCTGAATTTAAATCTTCATTCTTACTGCGCAATTGACTCATTTCTTGTTCTAATGATTTGACCTTAATATCTAGATTCTCTTTCTCTTTTTGACGCTGTTCAGACTCTTGCTTCATTTGGTTGATTCTTTCTTGTACCTCACCTAATTCCTTTTCGATGGCATTCAATGTTTCCAGATCTTCTTCGTGTTTGCGTTTCAATTCATTATTTTGGACAGACATCTCTTGTTCCTTCTGTGTCAACTGTTCAATCTTGAGGTTCAATTCATTGGCGTCGCCTCTTAATTGCCCAATCTCCTCCTTCAATTGGTTGTTCTCATTGTTTAGCTCATCCTTTTCTTTTGTAAGGACGGCTTTATCCTCGAAGAAAGCATTGTTTGCTTTCTTGGATTCAGCGACTTCTTGGTTCAAGCTTGAAATCGACTTTGTAGACTTAGCCAACTCCAATTCATTATGTTTCAATTGAATTTGCAAGTACTCATTATTATTACTCAAATCGTTATTAACTTTCTTTAGGTCATTGTTGGAAGTTTCATAAGAGATTAATTTGAAATTGTCTTCATTCAATTCGGTAGTCAACTTCAATATTTTTTCGTTCTTCTGGTTGATGATTTTATTCATATTACTCAATTGCTCATCATGTTGAGCTTTTAATTTCTCGATGTCATTTAATGAAAATGTCAACTTTGAATTTGTAGATACCAAGAACTTGACAGTAGGTTCATCCTTTTCAAGTACCTCTTCCTGAATTTGCGAGCAATTCTCTGATTTAGTAGGACTATTAGATTCTTCTTCAATGGTCCCGATTCTTTGGAGTTGGTTTGTGGCAGGGCTTTTGGCTACTGGTTCGGTAAACCTGTTGAGAGGTGTTATGTGATCATCGTCTTTTTGATCCTGTGACTGAGTCTGGACCAATTGGTTATCCTCTTCTTCTTCATTGTCATCTTCAATGACAGATTTGTGACTTTGGTCAATTCGGGAGGGACTGGTTTTCAATTGCCTAGGAGAGTTCTTAGCACTCAAACTTGCCACAATGTCAACTCTTTGAAAATCATCACCATATTCCTCGTCAGCACCTGTTTTGTGTTGATTGGTTCTGCCATCCAAGGTCTCTGCTGTTATATCTGTCGTCGTGTTATTGGCATTGGTCACTACTTTGGCCATTTTATGGGGCGTTTGGCTCTGAGGATTACTAGGAGAGTTGTCGTTACTTCTCTTCTTGTTGACAGGAGAAGAATTTAACTGACTATTCAATTGGGAGTTAATCATTTGGGAATTATTGGCTTGAGAATTCAACTGGGGAGAAGAATAAAACCATTTGTTGAAACTATCATTGAATTGGACATTTTCTTTGTTGGAATTATCATTGACAGTTCTATATGAATTTTTCACTCTTTGAAGATGTTTTGCACTATCTAAATTGCTAATATTCTCTGGGTGTTTCTTAATAGGTGAAGTCAAAGGGGCCTTACCGTTGAGATCGTCTTTAGCATCAATAGCTGATTTGATAGGGCTACCACTTTCTACTAAAGGAGTGTTGGTCAATGATTGTGAAGTCTTTGAAATGAAGCCATGTGGTTTCTTGCCCAATAAAGTCGATTGGTTTAAGCCAGAAGGCGTGGTTTGATCATTATAAAAATGACTATGATCTATCATTTCTTCAGTATTCTCCTTACCCTTTGATAATCCCGTATTTACATCGAATTGACTATCTAACCTGATGGGAGACAACTTTGATTGTTCCAACATTCTCTGATCGAAGTCTTCCATAGTTTTTTGTGAGTTTTCTATTTAAAAATGGAAAGATGTGTCGTTTGTTTTGTTTTCTATTTTCTGGAGCGCGTCTCATAATTTTGCTAGAGCTTGGGCCATACTATGGAGCTAATACTAGAGCCCAGCCGTTAGTACTAACTATGTTATGTAATATAATTGGTTGAATGTAGAGAAATTAGATGCATCCTTTACCTGTTGACTTATGAGAGAGACTAGTAAATGGAAAAGCTGGATTTGGGTTCTTAATTCAGTAACACTTACTTGCAAATTGTATCGCAGCTTGCAGCCTTTTATGTGAAGCTATCTGTGGGTCGTGTGTGTGCCCAATCTGACGGGTTGAAATAGATATCAAATGCCAGATTTCAGACTAAATAATACTCAGATGAAGCCAGTAAAGGTGTCAGTGTGTTCAGCAAGTCTTATTTATAGGGGGGTATGGGGTCAAAATATTTTTAAGAATTTTTTTTGTATTTTTTCTGTGGCTTTTTAGTTTCAAACCCACCTAAAAATACGATTTTATAATTAAAACAATCACTATATCCAAATATTTTGGTTGCAATAGTTTTCTGCTGGTCCAAGAAGGGTATACAGGTTGTAATTATTTGCAAATTTTATAAATAAAGTATTTTAGAAATGTTTGTAGAAACGTTGGCTAAATTTGTGAATTTCACGTTTTGAGTTAATCTGTTTTCGCAACCTTACCAGCCATTGAGATTTGAGCCTTGAGGTTCCTGGTATCATACATTGTCTTTCTAAAATTAAACAATAGAGGTGCAAAGAAAAACATTGTCCACTATGGGACCTGGAATTGCTACTTCTTATCACAGATAAGGGTAATGATTACAAGGGGGCATTAAAAGAATTATTATATTGTATTAAAATAATGAAAAAGGGCCATATTGTGCTATTTGTAAAACTAAAGGAAATATTAACAAAAATAAACTTAGCGTAAGATGTGCTTCTAATCTAATGACGTAGCTCGTATACACCCTACGACAGAGACACATGGACAAGCAAAACACCACAAACACACTCAGAAAGCCTAATAAATAAATATTATTGGTACTATTAATATCTCCGGTTCTCTCCCAATCAAGGAGTTGCGACCAGCGTTACATAATTGCTTCAGCTAAAATTGTCCCCTATAAATCACAAATATGTACCTCTGACAACACAGATTGATTCTACAAAGTGTATATCGAGCTACTACCCACCTATATAGACCATCTGTACTGTCTTGAGGTCCTTGGGCCAACCAAACGTCACCATAGGACTTAAAATACTTATCGAGATTTTAAAAATAGCTCTATTTACAAAAGACCTGTATGTGGACATATTACTTGCATTGGCGATTTTCTTTTTTTCCCTGGTTTAATTTGTATACAGTGTTTTCAGGATGAATAGCGCACCTTTGTCATTAGGATGTCGTAGTACTCTTTTTTAAATGTCGTTCTGATAGTATTCCAATATCGCCTGGGGCAAACTTGAATG
>JAKTXA010000021.1:0-200248 GCA_030561325.1 Yamadazyma atlantica
ACGTGATATAGGTGAAGAAGGATAGGTGAAGAAGGATAGGTGAAGAAGGATAGGTGAAGAAGGCTAAAAATACAGGGAAAAAGAAAAGAAGATGGGAATAAATAAATAAATGTTTCATTAACTATAATTCATTGATATACTTATTAAGTGTGTCTTTTGCAGAAATTGTTACAGCTACATTTGAGTCCCAGCTCGAGCTTAACATGGTGACAACTAAATTCTTTTCAGGGAAAATCGAAAGGATCTGTTCTCCTTGGCCAAGAGCCGAATATCCCCCGAAACCTCTGTAATGTCTATCATTTTTATGCAAGTGCCAGTATAATCCATACGGATACTCACCGTCTGGTGTGAATTGACTGGTGGAAACTTTGACCATTTCTTCACTTAAAATTCTATTTCCATTAAACACTCCACCTTGAAGCATCATTACCCCGATTTTAGTGAGATCATTCAAAGTCATATAAAACCCACCGCTTGTGAGAGGAAGATTGTTGCCATCAATAGATTTTTGTTTCATATAATTCCACAGATAATTAGAAATATCCAATTTATCAAACAAGTACTGTTTAGCAAAGTCTTCAATACTCATTTTGGTTACCAATTCCAAGTAGCACCCAGCAAGGGCAGGAAGACTATTATCATAATTATAAACAGAACCAGCGTCATGAATTTTTTCACAACCAAACACGAAAGACAGAATATCTTCAGTAAGCAATAAATCCATAGACTTTTCTGGTTCAAACTTTGAACCAGAGGTCATGGATAAAAGATGCTTTAGTAGAACTGGGGGTTTTTCTTTCCATGAGCCTTCAATCCCAAAAACTTGTGCCAAGTTGTCTTCTAGATCAGCCTTCTTTTGTTCAATTGCGATACAAATGAGAATAGATGTAATTGATTTGGTGCAAGAAGAAATCATATGTTGCTTATTAGCCTTCATCCCATAGAAATATTCTTCGAGGACAAGTTTTCCGTTTTTTACAATGCTTACCGCATCAACCCGAGGCTGAAGAGGTGAATAAGGGTCTGAATTCAAATGGATCAAGTCATTAACATATTCTTCCAAAACATTATTACTAATTCCTTGCTGAGAAGCATCACTCGTTTCATAAACTTTAGAAACTGGGGGTAAGTATCTATAATTAAAGTTTTTCAAGCTTTTGTAATATTTTTCATATTTATCAAAATGTCTGTCAAGTTCAATGCTTATTGAAGCAACTCCAGTCATGCCTTCCCCTTCTAAATTCAAAGTCAATTTAGAATAGTCACAAGAGAATTCCCCTTTAGCTGAAACATAAGCCGGAATACACCAATGCTTTATCTTACTTTGAAATTCTGTGGGTGCAGTCCATATGATCTCAAAAGCATCATTTTGCATAGACTGTCTATCATTTCTGACACCTAGTGTAACTCCATTTTCTTGGAAAATTCGGATTTCAGTAAAGTGAGAGAACTCTTTTTCAGACTCGCTACTGGTACCTCTCCAAATTCCAAGTGCTTGGCTATAGGTCATACCATATACTATGAATTTAAACGCAATTGCTTAGATTCATCGAAAATGTGTCAATAAGGGGTTTAATCAAATTAAATAATCACGTCAAGGGCCTACCATAGATTTTCGGATCTGATCGCGATAGGTTTTCGGGTTTGGTTTTATTAGAACTCGGAATGCCCATGCATATCTTAGACTGAAAAGGTAAAGTGAACCGAAACCGTAATACCACAGGTGAGAAATTCATAGTGTAGCTGCTGTATACGCCATAATTTGATTTTGTTGCCATGATGGTCCATATTTCGACGTTATGTAAAATAACTCAATCTAAAACTACTTCTTATATTACTTAACATTTAATTCAAAAATTACTAGCTAAAACATACCCAATTATATACTCTATAAACTAAATGGAATTTTCTTTCTCATTCACATTTACTGCAACATCTTTTTCTTTCGAACTCAAAATTGAATGAATCTCTTGTGGGTCATCTTCATGCTCCAAAATTTCGTTCACCAAACGTCTTCCTTCTCTTTGAAAGTCTTTTGTTGCAACCTTTTCGTCGAACAAAGTATCAATGACATTAAGTGGCAATTCTTTGACCTCTGGTAAAAGGAAATAGACATAAACAAAGGAAAAGAAAGATATAGACCCGTAGACAAATCCAACTCTTGATTGAAGATTACCATAACCTGGATTTTGCATAAATGGATTAACAAACGAAATCATCATTGAAATACCAAAAGTAAGGAAGGTAGCCAAAGAAAGGGACTTTTCTCTCAAATCAGCACTAGGTAATTCTCCTGCAGTTATATGAGCTAAAGGAGCCCAACTACAACCGTACAGAATACACCAAATGAACAAGAAGGCTAAACAAACCTGCTGAGAAGAATAAGAACCATCCCCGTAATAACCAACCCCAGCAACAATAAAGAAACTACAACCCATAACCAATGAAGATGTCATTAAAATTGGTCTACGTCCGAAACGGTCGGTACCATAGAATGAAAACAGATTTGTAACCAACAAAACTGCCATAATCACAACCAACATCATCAATGAGTTAGCAACCCCAATCTGAACTAAGAATAATACTAAGTATGACGCCATAAAACTTAAACCTTGACCGACCAATAAACATGGGACGGCAATAACAAGCATAGTTCTTCTGAAATTCTTCTTTTTGAACAAATCAAGATAAGAAACATTATGGTTCTCTTTTTGACCCATTTCTTGCATCATCATCTCAAATTCAGTTGCGTCACTCTTACTGAAAATTTTATTAAAACTTACCCTTGCTTGTTCGAGCCTTCCTTGTTGAAGTAACCAACGAGGACTCTCAGGTAAAAACACACTGGTACCCAACAAAACAACACATGGTGACATCAGACAAATGACAACAATCATATAAGACCATTTACTGTCAATATCAGCCGTTAAAAAACAAATCAAATAAGCTATAAGCTGTCCCAAGGTGTAGAACCACTGATACATCGAAGTGACAGTACCTCTAATTACACCAGGAGAACACTCAGCTAAGTAGACTGGAACAATAGCGTTAGCAATACCAGTACCCATATTATTGATAGCTTTTCCAATAATGAAAGCCCAGATTTGACCAAAGGAAAGACATTGCATGAGGGCACCCACTATACTAACCACAGCAGAAGCAAAGATAGCCCATTTTCTACCAAATCTTTCAGCAACAGGGGTGAAAAAAAGAGCCCCAAGCATGGTACCAGCAGCCCCTAAACCAGCCCCAGCACTTTGATAATCACTTTCAAGAACTCTAGCACCTGCTACCACATCATAGTGTCCATATTCACCAAGGAAAAATTGGTTAACTAAAATTGTTGAAAAGTATCCACCTTCGTAACCAGCATTAAGTGCCGCCAAAGATGCAGATAATCCAACAAGGATCATCTTTGGGGTAAGTTCACGAGAGATCTCGGCAATTCCCATTCTTATCTATTAATTTTCCCAGGATAATATATCAAATATCACAAAGCAAGCAGTAGACTTGAAAAGTAAAAAGACAAGAAAGTTAAAGAGTCTGAGACTTATTCTGAACCAATATGTTTTATTTAAAATTACGGCTCATTCACAAATATAAATATTTAGATGTTGCAGCTGGAAAATCTCGTTATCTGAGATAAAATTTCCATGCGACCATCTAATGCGACGAGATAGGAATGTGCATTGCGAAACCCGAAAAAATATTCGGGATGTACCAAGACTCTGGTTAACAGTTTCTTTTCATTGTATCATGACAAAGATAAACTGGGGTTAATCCCTGATAAGATTTAAATCTTATTGTGATTTACTTGGCCTTAGTATATATGGATGCTTGGTTTGGATTGACATTAGGGATCTTGGGTTTGGTGGCTGCAAAACGATTTACGGTAGCGAAAATGCCCAGGGCTCATTCAAAAATGTAAGCCAAATACCAGCATTCATTAAACTGCCTGATAAGCATTTAGAATTACTTGGACTTTAACAGTGAAACTAAAGCAGATAATAAGATATTCGAGGCGCCAGTAGATTTCTCATGATGTTTAATGGGCTGACTTTAAATGCGAAATGCGATGCTACAGTCGCGAAATGCGATCGCCGTTGAGATATCCGATTGCAAGATCTATAAAAGAGACTTGGAGCAAATTAACACTAAAACCACACAGCAAAATGAAGTACGAGTACCAACCAGAGAAGGTTTCCCTTGAAACAGATTTGGGAAAAATCAAAGGATTGGACTTTAAAGAGTTGAATGTGGTTCAATACCTTGGAATCCCTTATGCTACAGTGCCTGGTCGGTTTAGGAAATCCAAATTGGTAGAGAAATGGAATGGTGGATTCCATGATGGTACTCAACTTGGTCCTTTTATACCTCAAATCAAAAGATCGTTTTATCCAATTCCATTATTTGACAGGCCCTGGGTTAACACTCCCGGCCAAGATGAAAATGGGCTTAATCTTAATATCAGTGTGCCCAAAAGTGATACCAAAATGCCGGTAATGATCTTTATACATGGAGGTGCTAATACCTATGGTGCTGGTAACGCTCCTATCTATGATGGGCTTCAATTGGCCCGTATTTCCGAAGAATTGAAAGAACCAACTATAATAATTACCTTCAATTACAGATTAGGGGCAGTTGGATTTTTGGCTTCTCATGATATTAAGAAATACAACGAGAGCTTTGGAGAATCTGGGGTTGGAAACTATGGTTTATCAGATCAAAGAAATGTTTTGCTTTGGGTAAATAAATTTATCGAAGGTTTCGGCGGTGATAAGCTGAGAATTACATTATTCGGACAATCTGCTGGAGGTCAAGCTACTCATATTGCTTTGCTTCGGGATGAAAACTTATTCCAAAGGGCCATTTTGCAAAGTGGGTTAAGTCCTTTATGTAGTGTATTCTCAGTGGACCAGTATGATGTGGTTTATTTCAAGTTACTCAAATCTTTGGGAATTGACGTTGATTTATCACCAGAAGAAAGAATTCAAAAGCTACTTCAAGTCGATGCTGCAACCTTAACACAAGCAAATGAAGATTTGTTTGGCATCCAATTTGTAACTATGGCTTACACTGAAGACAATGATATTTTGCCACATATCCCTTCCTGGTCAGAAGTTGATAAGAAAATCTCTTCTTCTTTTGAAGCTATTATGGTCGGTGACTGTGTCAATGAGTGTATTATTTGGGGGAGTGCTTACAAGGATTTTAATGCTCCAGAGTTTGTTGATGTCATGTATTCTAAATGCAGCACTAAAGAGAACGCTGAACTATTGATGAAACTTTATGGAATAAATTCAGAATTATCAAAAGACGAATTGTATTCTAAAGTGGAAAGCATGACAACTGATGGAATGTACTTGCTTCCCAATTATCTTTTTTACAATTCTAACTCTGATAGTTTTGTCTACCACTTTGATCAACAGTCCAAATATGACAATGAATGGGGTGGATACGCTCATCATTCCTTAGACAATGCTTATGTATGGGGTTGGTTGAAAAAGACTTTCCCAGAAAACCTGTGGGAATTGTCTGAAAAAATGACTAAAACTTGGTTAGACTTTGCCAATGGTAAACTAGGATGGGAGCCTTATAAAACCAATAAAAAGGCTATGGTATTCGGAGACGAAGGAAATCTTGGAAAGTTAGTCACCGAAGAAGAAGATACTTCAAGAGTCCACAAATACTCTATTTGGAAGAAAATTATTGAAACCGGGTTGGTGGAAGAGTTTGGAAGAGTTTCGGAAGACATTTGTCTCCTTCGTACTCAAGACCATGGATATTGTTAATAAAATAGATTATATAGAATACTTATTATAGAGAAATAGACACTGATAGTTTCTGTGTTGATGGTAGTGTGGATTAAGTTAATAATCACAGACACAAAATTATTATTGTCGTATGTTTTAGCGATATCTTCGGGCGTATGCTTTGGAATGCCTTACAAATTGATTTGACCCAATAGCCACACGGAATCTTTGACCCAATAGCCTCTCGGAATGTTCTGTCGCATTAGACACGGAATGTTCTTATCCAGGATCGATCGCATTTGGCTATTGCCCATTGAGGATCGAGCAAATGCGGTACCCCATAAAGACAGCGATCGTTTATAAAGTTACAAAATAATGATAAACCAATCTCCAAGCACTTAATGACGTCCGATAAGTCTTTCATTGCACACAGAGATTTGAACGCAGACCCCAAGTTGGTTCTGAAGGCAAAGGACCAGTATTTGTACTTTACAGATAAACGGGTTTTAGATGCTTGTGGAGGGGCTGCTGTGGTATCAGTAGGCCATTGTAACCCACTGATTTATACTTCTATCCTGAAACAAATGGAGAAAGTTGCTTACATCCATACTGGAGAGTTTAACACCGAGGCCACCGAAGAGTTTGGTGACAGTTTATTGAAAGGATACGAAGATAAGCTTGGGAAAGCGTATATTGTGAATTCAGGAACAGAGGCCAATAATGCTGCTTTGAAGCTTTCGATTCAATATTTCAGAGAGTTAGGAATTGAAGGCAAAACTGAGTTTATCTCTCGTAATCAGTCTTACCACGGGAACTGTTTAGGAGGGTTATCATTAAGTGGCCATGTTGAAAGGAGAAAAGGGTTTGAAGAGATTTTGAATCCTCATATGCACAAAGTTAGCCCTGCTTTTGAATATCGCTACAGGACCCAAAATGAAACTACTGAAATGTACGTGGAAAGACTTGCAAAAGAACTTGAAGATAA
Organism: Yamadazyma atlantica; assembly: GCA_030561325.1. Lineage (NCBI taxonomy): Eukaryota > Fungi > Ascomycota > Pichiomycetes > Serinales > Debaryomycetaceae > Yamadazyma > Yamadazyma atlantica. Next base: position 6,739 of record JAKTXA010000021.1, read on the forward strand.
GATTGTTGAAATTGGACCAGAGAAAGTAGCAGCATTCTTTGCCGAAACGGTTGTTGGAGCCACCACAGGCTGCGTTAGTGCTCCTCCAGGCTACTTCAAAGCTGTCAGAGAAGTTTGTGAAAAGTATAATGTGTTATTAGTATTAGATGAGATCATGTGTGGAGCTGGAAGAACAGGGACTTTCTTTGCTTGGGAACAGGAAGGAATAGTTCCTGATATAGTGACTATTGGGAAAGCTCTTTCTAGTGGATACGCTCCTTTGGCTGCTTGCATATTCAGCACCAAAGTTACCAATGCTTTGAAAAATGGATCTGGGAAGTTCAGAAATGGTCATACGTACCAAGCATTCCCCTTGGCATGTAATGCTGGTACTGCTGTGTTGTCCTATATCCGGGAGAACAATTTGCTTCAAAATGTGAAAGAGATGGGAGAATATTTAAGAAGTGAGTTGAAGCGCCAGTTATCACCTCTTTCCATTGTAGGTGATGTCAGAGGAAGAGGATTGTTTTGGGGAGTCGAGTTTGTAAAGGATAAAGAAACAAAAGAAATGTTTGATCCTTCATTGGCCGTGGGATACTTGGTAAAAGAAGCAGCTTTTGAAAATGGAGTTTCTATATACCCTGGAGGCGGTACTTTTGATGGAGCTCACGGAGACCATATCTTGATTGCACCTATGTATACCAGCACAAAAGAAGACATAGACTTGATTGTGGAGCAAATGAAACTCTCTATTATTCAAGTTCAAAAGAAAGTATCAGACTAAAACTACAAAGTGTATGACAATAAATAACCAGCCTTTAATATGTAATAATTCCTGTAAGCTAAATACTATTCTTCAGAATGGGTCATGAATTCTTGCAAGATCCGAGCCAAAGACTCCTTTTGGTGAATGTCTATTCCCGACAATAAGAGATCCAGGGCAAAATCATGATCCAAGCTCATATAGTTTCTACTAGGGCTTTCAACAGCACTAATGGCTTCAATAAGGGATTTCCCGCTATCATGATCATGGGCCGTGTTGGTGATTTGAATAGAATCTTCAAGCTTGGAAAGCGTATGTCTCCCCAAATTTAATTCACTTGCCGTATCTCGATGCTCAGCTACCGCAGAGTATAATTCTGCCACCACCAAAGCAGTGTTTGACCATGATTTAGTTATGGGAGATCTAACAGCCTTTTCTTTGAGAAGATCCACCATTTGTATGGATGTAATACTAAAGTCATTATTGGCATCGTTCAAATATTTGGAATTATCTGGGTCCATCCAGTGGAAATATTTCCCGTAAAAAGCGGTGATAGTGGCTGTATAAACACTGTAGATGAAAAATGGAGAATTTATTTGACCCGAGCCAATCTCAAGAAACGCTGAAGCTCTTATAATGGAAATGAGGTTTCTGGTACTTTCAAACATAAGAACCGAATTCTGCTGCCAGTAATCAGCAGTTGGTGGTGAGGGCAACAAAGGTGCTTCTGTGGGTCCTATAGGTTTATCATTAGAATGAGGGAAAAATGGAGTATATTCCCTTGTTAAGTAAATGAAACAAAGATTATACATGGAATTTATCATCACATATTCGTTGTCTGTTCCTCTTAGGGTATGGATTCTTAACTTTTCAAGAGACCATTTCCAATTCTCCGGAAGTTTTTTGTGAATACCAAAGAGCTTTTCTTTGATGGAGTGAAATACTGACCTCTTACTCCAAGGAGGATCTCTATATGTTTTCCTTCCACCTTTTTTCAAAATAGTAATGATCTTGCCCCATACTTCATATAATAAGATAAGGAAAAGGGAACTGTGGTTTTTTGAACTAAGATCACCACAACTGTCAAAATTGCCCAAAGTAATATACTCCCTATTCTTATTGTTGGTGGCATTAATATACAAATACTCTTCTTCACTAAGCGGAAGAAGAAGAGTATAAAGATTCGACGTTCTGAAAATAGAATGGGTTGTGTCCCCACTTTCTATAATAGTATTAATCATAAAACAAGACCAGAACAGCCTGGTACACTGCTCTTCAAAGTAAATATCCCTTCCCAATATCTCGGGATCATCTTTAGCTCGTTTGATGGAATTGTCGAAATGGTGTAACATATTTATAGCAATAGCATTCAACATTTTACTTTTATAATGGTTTTCTCTTTCCCAATCCAACAACGCCAAAACCGTAAGAGCCTGAATATTCTCCAACAGCGGAGTGTCGAGGACAGCTTGAGGATTCAAAACATGATTGATCACAGCGTCATAGTATTCCCCTTCGTCTCTCAACCGGGGATGTTTAGAACCCTCTTCTTCAAAGTAACTATACAAAGCAAAAATAGAATTCAAGAGAGTCGACCCAACGGAATAGGTTTCAAATTGCAAGGTTGGAAGATGGAGAAACAAGAGTTCGGGGAACCATTTTTTGACCTTAAAGAAGATATTGTGTAGGGTTTTTTCATCAAAGTTAACGGCAATATGGTCATAAATCGTACCTTCTGTTCCAGAGACTGTTCCAGGGACTGCTCCCGTGACAGTTACAGGGACGTTTTTAATGGGAGTTGGGTCCGTATGAGTACTTTCTAGCTCATTGATACCAAAACCCGGTGTTTCATTAAAACTCGGGGTCTCATTTAAACCCGGGGTTTCAACCTGAAACCCTGGAGCTGGAGATTTCTCTTTTCTTCGAGGCTTGGATACCTTAGGCCTCTCCTTCTTCCCGGTGGCTTCAGGCGGGAATCCTAGTACACAAGAAGCTTCTTTTCCATTGTGTCTACATGTTTTGCAAGGGGCTTCACCGTCATGGACACATTTGGTTTTTCTTGATCTGTAGATGTTAGTACTAAGCTATCGGAATAAATGAATGAATCTAATGCGACGTACCTACAATATTGACAAGCCTAATGTGTTAGTAGTTGAGTGATATTTGACAGTAAATGGGACTCCCTGGGTCGCTAGTGGCTACCAGTAATTACTGATCCCCAGAAAGTACAACTAGTACAATCAATACAATAAATAAACACATACAATCACTCGTCTCATAGTTAAGTTCTACAGAGAATTTCGGGTTTCGGGATCGCGACTCTATAAAATCCATATATTAACTACTTAGCTTTAGAAAACCCAGCGAAATGGGGCGAAGAGATCCGTTTATACTGGTCAAACGTCTTGATTCTAAGCTTCTTCCCGAAGAGAATCATCACCACAAACGACCCGTTCAACAAGATCGAGATCATAAACAATAACCACCCAAGTAATCTCATTCCGCAACTCTCTAACCAATATTCAAACGTAAAGGTGAAAACCATCCCAATAAGATTTCTTATCACCAATATTAACACCATAGCTTCACTGGCCAACTTGGGATAGCAGTCGATAGCGTAAGTCATACAAATGGCCCCTGTAGAACTCATGGCAAACCCCATAAACCCGTAGCCTAATACGACCAAAACTGGCCAAGGTCTTTTGTCTTCAGCTCCAATCCCATAAGCAATAATTCCCCCAGCATTGACAATAGTAGGGAGAATCATAGCATATAATCTAAACTCCGCTTCCATTACCCCATTGTTTCTTTTAGCCAATTTGATGGTCAACCAATCGACAAATTTCCCTCCATAGAGCATCCCAAACAAGTTTCCTACAAGAGGAGCAAAACTAGTTAAGCCAATCTGCCCCGAACTGAAATTGTACGGAGCCAGGCCAAATATAGTGGCCTGAGTCGTAGCCATATAAGATACCCACATCATTTGGGCCCCGTATATAACACCTCCCCATACAACTGAAGGTAAAGCCAAGAGGAAAAACGGCATACTCCAAATATGAACCCAAGTTCTGGTATCATTATAGTCTGTTTGAATAAGTTTGAACTTCTGCCAATAAGTCTTCAAAGGAACCTGTTCCTCTTCTTGAGAGCTGGCTTCATCTACCACCACAGTACCAATATCTTTTTCATTAATAGTTTCTCTTGATCTGATTTGTTGTAAGATCTGAGTTTCCACTTCTCCAATATCTTCTCTTCTACTGAAAGTGGTATCTTCCATATAAAAAATCACTGCCAACCAAACGCTAACAAACATAATAAGTTGCAAATAATAAGACCATCTCCAACTTAATTTCTCCACAATATACCCCGAAACAGAAGGCCCTAAATAATTTCCAAGGTACAAGGCAAACAAGAACAAGGCAAGAAAACTAGCTCTTTCATGTTGAAAGAAAACGTCAGTAGTAGATATTTGCACCAAAGAATCACACGGAGCTCCAGCAATTCCTTCAAGGATTTTCACTGCCCAAAAGTGTTTGACAGACGTCATTTGGGATCCAACAATGTTTGCAACAATCATAATAAACGTACAAACCACATAGACAAATCTTCTGCCGATTTTAAGAGCTGTTGGCTGCATGCACATACACCCCAACGCCAAAAAGGCAAAAAGAAAAGCCACCCCATTGTTCAAATCACTGATTTCACATCCAAGATCTTCAGATAACACCAACCAAACAGGCGCCGACCAATTCCCAGCAATGGCAAGAAAAACTGCCAACCAAAATAAAAGGAAAAACTGTTTATATTTCTTGGATTTTGGCCATCTTAACGGATCATTGGGATTATTCTTGGAAGGTGGGGGAAGCAAAATAATATCTTTTTCAGAATCAGACCCTTTTTTAACCGCAAGATTACCTTCAAGGTCAACTAAATGGACCGTTCCCGGTAACGATAAAGGTTCTGACATTGTTAGCTGAGGAGGAGAATTTGGTGAAATATCGATTTAATGTCTGTATTTATATCGTAAAGATCTGTAGACTTATCTCAGTGGGCTTTGATCTATTGTCTTATCTCCATAAGTTTAATTGCAGGCCCTTGCAATTACTTTATCCGCCAACTGATAAAGTAATTCCGAACAGCTTATACCACTGCTGTTGCATTCTAATGCCAGATAAGCCCCATTGGGTAATTGCGAGACGATCTCTGCTGTCATTTAGATGTCAGATTGTCCCCATCCGGTAATTGCGAGAGATAGCGTTTTTTGTGTGCAGTTTGACACCCCGATAAGCCTGAATAGGTAATTGCGAATAGCTGCAAATGTGCTAGATAGCAGATTCTACCCCACTTGGCAGCCTTATCAGTTACTCTATCCTTGGCAAAAGGAGGGGGGTATCCTAGCGGGTTGAATGAGTTACTCAGAGGAGCAATTCCGAACACCCCAAGGCTTTTCAAACCTGTCCAATAAGTATAAATACAAATTGATATAACTTTACTGACAGATATTACCACAAAATGACCGTGACTTTCGAACAATTCTTAACTAAATGTGCTTTGGACACAGAAAACCCAGAGAAGTTTCTGGAATATGTTCCAAAACTTGAAGCTTACAGAGCCAGATTGGCCGAAGCCGTTAAACCAGAGCTTTCAGTCTCACTTCCAGGTCCCATTGAAACCTTGAGAGAAACCCAATTTGATGGGGTTAGTTTCATCGAAAAAGCACTTACTGCCAAAGAACTTGAACTCACCGGTCTTACTGCCCAACAATTGATTGCAAAGTATGCTTCTGGAGAATTAACTGTCACAGAAGTGTTCAAATGCTATGCCAAAAGAGCTACTATTGCTCACCAACTTACCAATTGTGCTTTAGAAATCTTTACTGAAGAAGGGTTTGAAACCGCTGCTGCTCTTGATGAACACTTTAAGAAAACAGGCCAATTAGTTGGTCCTCTTCATGGAGTTCCAGTGTCCCTTAAAGAGCATCTTACTTATAAAGGCAAAATCACCCATGCCTGCTATGTGGCTTTGATTGACAACGTCCAGGAAGCAGATGGGATAACCGTCAAGTTGATTCGGGAGATGGGAGCCGTGTTTTACATCAGAACAAGCCAGCCTCAAAGTTTAATGCATGGGTGTTCTGATAACAATTTTGCGGGGTTTAGTTATACTCCTCAGAATCTCAGTTTGACTTCTGGAGGTTCTTCCTCTGGGGAAGGAGCCATTGTAGGAGCTGGTGGTTCAGTTATTGGGATTGGTTCAGACATTGGCGGGTCTGTTAGAGTGCCAGCTGCTTTCTGTGGAGTTTTTGGGTTGAGACCTACCACAAAAAGAATTAGTATGAGAGGGAACACTGGTTCTCATAGAGGACAAGAAAGTGTTCTTGCGGTGTCTGGCCCAATGAGTAGAAATGTTGATGATATTAACTATTTCATGGAGTCTTATGCTGGTACCAAGCCCTGGAACACCGACCCAGATATCATCAGAATGGACTGGAAAACCGTACCACCGCCAGCCCCTAAGGATATTAAAATCGCTATTTTGCACGATGATGGAATTGTGAGACCTACTCCTCCTATAGTTAGGGGTTTAAAGGAGATTTCCACCAAACTTAAGGCCGCTGGGGTCACTGTGGTCGACATGGATCCCATTGAGTTTGAAAAAGTCAATGATACCACCTTAAGGTTATACTCTGCCGATGGCCACAAAGGGTGTAAGGCCAACCTCAGTAAATCTGGAGAGCCTGTTAAAAAACTTACCAAATGGTTTTTAAACCTTGGAAGTGGGGAGACACCCATGACTATAGGCGAAAACAGAGATGCTGTGCTTGAAAGAGATAACTTGAGATACACTTATACCAAGTTTATGAACGACAATGATATTGACTTTATCATTAGTCCAGTACATTATAATGTGGGTGCAAAACCTGAGAAAAACGTCTATTTTGGGTACACGGTTCTCCAGAATATTCTAGACTTCCCCGCCTTGACGTTCCCTACTGGCCTAACCGTTGACCAGGAATTAGATACCTGGGACGAGCTTAAGACTGTGGAGTTTAGAAGTCCTTTGGAAGAGCTTTGTCTTGCAGATTACCTGGCAGATCAGTACAAGAATGCCCCAATTTGCAGCCAAATTTGCGGCAGAAGATGGCACGATGAAGAGGTCGTGGCTGCTGGGAAGTTAGTTAGTGAAATTTTGGCCAACTAAACCATTAGACTAGACCCACCACTAAACTGTTAGTTAGACTAGACTTAGACTAGACTGTAGACTGTTAGCGTTAGTTAGCGGGACCAATATATGTTTCTTAAACTTAAGTCATGTGATCTGTCGTGTGTTGCCAGATCTTGATATGATAAGATCCGCGAGATTTACGATAAGTAATATCCAAACCACCATGCAAACGTACAACACGGTGAAGTTTGTGACGGCCCAAGTGTACTCCCGGGGCGGGTGCACCGTTTGCAGGGCCAAAAAGATCAAGTGCAACGAAGCCAGGCCCGAGTGTTTGTACTGTAGCCAAAGAGGATTAGAGTGTTTGTACAAACCAAGGAAGAAAGGAGCCAGTTCCGCCAAACCGAAAAGAATGGATGTACAAAAGCCAGACAAATTAGATGTAGTACAAACAGACAGAGTGATGGATCTAGCACAGACAAACAGTGTACTAGAAATCTCAGACAGTGTACTAGAAAACCCAGAAAGTGTACTAGAAAACTCAGAAAGTGTACTGGATCTAGGAAGCTCAGAAAGTCTAGATCTAGCGATAATTAGCAAAGAAGCCCCGGTATTTGACACAAAACTAGACACGCTCAACTTTGTGTCGCCCAGCTCCAAAACCTTCCTCATACTAAAAGATAAAAGTTTCTACATCGACTACTTCTATCGCCAGGTCGCTACGCTGTTAACTATTTCCTTGAGCGACAAAACTACTTTCAGCAGCTTTACTCAAGACTAGCGTTGTATGAAGACTCGTTTACATACTTAGTGGCCGCTTGGAGTGCTCTGTATTACAACGACTTCCCATTCAAGAACATTCTTGTGGCCGATTCGGAAGTCAAAGGATACTTAACCAAAGCTCTCACGAGGTTTAACAAATTCTTTAGGGAAAAGAATACTTGTTTGGACTATTTTTTCCAGATCGTATTTTACCTTGTGATAGTACAAATGATTTTGTGTTACGGGGGTACTGATATCTGGCGACATTATTTCAACAAAGTCCATTCTCTTGTGGCGGAGTATGGGGGTTTGGAAAAATTCTGTTCTGATCTTTTTTATGATAGAGACGCTAGGTTTATTGCTTCTTCCATTCAACATCTTGATATTTTATCTTCCAGAACCGTCAGTGAAGGGACTGTGATTCCTATTGATGAGTACCGGAACTTATTTGCGGTGTTAAAGTCCCAGGAAGGGAAGTTTAAATACGGAGTGGATCCCTTACAAAGGACACAGCAAACCATAGCGTTTACTATGGGAGATATTTTGAATTATAAAGTTATGCTTGAGCGGAAAGAAGCGGAATTGGCGTTTGCAAGCCTTGAAGATTATCCCGTTCAGAAAGCTTACCTAATGAAACTCACTGAACAGGTTATACGAAAACTTGAGACGGATTTGGATAATAGTTGTGCTGATTGGAGTGATTTTCCTGATACAAATGACCAAGCGATAATTGTTCCATACCTGGGCTTGTTTGAGATTCTTAAACGGTGCTGTCAGTTATATCTAGAGCTCTATATCAAGAAAGTTACTCCTAATAATTACAAGATTCAAACCATAGTTTTAGAGATTTGGGACCTTTTTGAGCAATTGCTCCCGACAAAAATGTGTCTTATCCTAGTGCTTCCACTTATTGTGTGTGGTATGTGTGTTTATCACGAACAAGACAAGGTTCGGTTAAGAAACTATGCTGATAAGCTCAAGAAACGAAGTGCAATTAGAAATATAGAAAAGGCTAGGGTATTGGTTGAAAGAGCATTTGAGCTTAATCCTACGGGGGAAACTATCGTCGATTGGTCTAAGATCTGTGACGAATTCGGGTGGGACTTGAACGTGTGCTAGAGCTAGATAGTTATAGATTAATAAATGTGATAAAGTAAAAAAAAACTGAGCGGTACGGGAATCGAACCCATGTCACCTGCTTGGAAGGCAGATATGTTAGCCACTACACCAACCGCCCATTTGTGAGCGAGGAACTTGCGGGAATGTCGCCCACACGCCCCTACTTTGATATGTATCCTGCATATAAAAAAGCATATAACAGAAAGCATATAAGCTCGCTAATTTTTCACTAGAAACCGACCCAAAAGTCATAGAAACATGTAATAAATGCCAGAAGAATGGACAAGCCCGCTGCCGTCCAGTCGGTAGTCAGAGGTTAGCCAATCCTACAACATTTCATAGAGTAAGTGTGTATTAATCTATTCAGTTTTGACTTTCTTGACAGATTTTACTGTAACAGAGCCTTTTCTCTTTGATTTGATCGTGGCCCCAACTGTCTCTTTTTTGACCGTAGTTGTCTCTTTTTTGACCGTAGCGGTCTCTTTTTTGACGGCCTTAACAGTCTCAGTGGCCTCGTCCTTGGTGGCCCCGTCGGTCTCCTGCTTGACCGAGACTGCCTCGACCTTGGTCTCGCCAGTCAAGTTAATTCCATTATTCAAATCCCCCAAATCAGACGCAAATAACACCAGCTGGGCCCAGCCGGCATACTCTCCAAACAACCCCTTAAAGTACTGTCTAATCTCATCATAAACCTGCTTATTCATGGTTTTCAAGTCCCGTTTTCCTCTAAATTTAAAGTCTCGGACCGCTATTTGGTACACATGCGTGTCCACTGGCACCACGTCGTGCTTGTCTAGGGCCATTAAACAGATACAATCGGCCACTTTTGGGCCCACTCCGGTCAACTGTAAGAGAAACTCGTGTGCTTCTTCAAAGCTCCGCTGTCTCATCAGACCCAAAGCTTTGATAGAAATATCAGGATACTCTGGGTCCACAAACTTACAGGCGGTATTGTAAATATACTTGGCCCTATACCCAAACCCAAACTCTCTTAAAGCCTGCTCTGTCCCCGGGCGGGCCAAAGCCTCTGGCAGCGGAAACGAATAGAACGAAACCCCGTTATATTCATTAATATACGTGCCAAACTCCGTACACAAACTGTCACACATCTTAGATATTCTCTTGACGTTGTTATTGGACGAGCAGATGAATGAAACCACGGTTTCCCAAGGGTCCTGCCTTAGGATTCGAATTCCTGGAAACATTTTAAATGGAGATTTGGCAGTGATTTTGTGGTATTTCAGGTCCACTGCCTGCCATTCATCGTATAAAGCTTCAAGGTTTGTGCCTAACACAAAGTAGTCGGAGATAAACTGCAACGTTTCATTTTGCTGGCGAGAGATGTCGTGGTTTTTGTGCCATTCTGCCATAATCCAGCCATAGTGAAGTTGAGTGTCGTCTTGTTTAAGGAGAATGATCCGGTCTTGGGTGGTAAAGGACCAGACGTTGTCGATGTTCTTCCACCGGAAGGTCTGGCCACACCGAAGGACCCGGGCTAGGGAGAGCTCCCTTGGTTTTAGGGGGAGGGATTTCCAGATTAGGTCGAGGGTCATGGCGTCGCTGAGCGTAGTTTAGCTGAGCGTAGCGATAGCTAAACTGTGTAGCGTGGCAGTAGCTGTTTAGCTGAGCGTAGCTAAACTGTGGAGCAGTGTAGCGTCGTGGTAACTGGTGCTACCGTGGTACTATCTAGGTACTAGAAATGGTACTAAATGGTACTAAATGGCACGAGAACTGGCACTAAATGGCACTAAATGGCACTAAATGGAGATCAAAAGTGATGCCAAATCGCGACGCGTTATAACCTCGCTACACCACCATTTGTACCATTTGTACCATTAGTACCACAATTAGTACTTTTAGTACCGCTAGTAGTACCACCGTACCAGCTAGTACCGCAATGGAGCAGTGCCCGATCTGCGCCCAGCCGTTCCCGGCCCGCCAGCTCGAGCTTCATGTGAATACCTGCCTCGACTCGCAAGAGAAACGACCTAAGCGTGAACGGTCTAGGTCCAAGTCTAGGTCCAGGTCGCCACGGCGCCGGGCCAAAAAGAACCCGTTTAAGGCGTTGGGGCTAAAGATGGACCTGGGGGACCGGGCCAGGCCGGACCGGGGCAAGGCCACGGCGTCGTTGACGGCGTTGTTGATTACAGAGAGGAGGATGAAGGAGAGGAATAGGAGGGCCAGGGCCAGTGCCACCGAAGGTGGTGCTGGTTCTGGTGCTAGTACCACTAGTCCCAATGCTAGTGCCACTAGTCCCAACTCCAGTGCCAATTCTAAGGCCAGTGGACCCAATTCTAAGGCCAGTGGTAGTACAAATACTACCAATTCCAGTACAAATAAGACCAGCCCTGGTGGTAATTCTAGCCCCAGTGCCAGCACCACCTTCGGTGGCACTGGCACGGGAACTGGCACCAAACAGGCCCTGGCCGGGCCTGTCCTGGAAGCACTCAAACTAAAACAAGCCGCCAAAACTCCCCTCGCCCAACGGCTCCGACCTAAATCGCTCGACGACTTCTTTGGCCAGGAAAAACTCGTGGGCCCCAACGGGCTCCTCCGGAACATGATCACGGCCCTGGAAATCCCCTCGTTCATTCTCTGGGGCGTCCCCGGCGTGGGCAAGACGACTCTCGCCCGAATTATCGCCAATTCCACCAATTACCGCTTTATCGAGATCTCAGGCCCGTCTGCTACCGCCTCCCGGCTCCGGGAAGTGTTCACCGCCGCCGATAACGACCGGAAACTCACGGGGAACCGAACGCTTATCTTTCTTGACGAAATCCACCGGTTCAACAAGGCCCAGCAGGACCTTCTCCTCCCGGTAATCGAACGGGGCACCGTCACGGTGCTAGGAGCTACCACGGAAAACCCTTCCTTCACGCTAAACAACGCTCTTTTGTCCAGAATGCACACATTTGTCATGGAATCCTTGTCACATGACGCGTTGGTGAAGATTCTTAACCGGGGGCTTTATTTGCTTAACCAGACTCGGAAATTGGTGTATAATCTTCATTTGATTTCGTTGAAACGGGACGCTATAGATTATATCGCCGAGCTTAGTGCTGGAGATGCTAGAGTGTCGCTTAATATCTTGGAATCTATTAATGCTTACTTGTCTGGAACAAAGTTTGCCCAAAAAGAGCCGGGGGAGGAACTGTTGCAAGTCCAAATGGGGCTAGGGCTGGGCCTAGGAGTGATAAAAATCGATAAATCCATCATAAAACCCCTCCTTTCTACCAGAAATTACCAGAAAATGTATGATCACCACGGCGAATCCCATTACGATACCATCAGTGCTTTCCACAAATCGGTACGAGGCCTGGACCCAGATGCCGCCATTTTCTACCTCACAAAAATGCTAAATGGCGGAGAAGATCCGCTTTTTATTGCCAGAAGAATGATCGTGATTGCCAGTGAAGACATTGGGCTTAGAGACAGCTCGTGTCTCCCGTTTGCCGTGGCTGCCAAAGACGCGTTGGAGTTTTTGGGGATGCCGGAGGGGGAAATCGTGCTAGCCCACTGTGCGGTCCGGCTTGCCAAAGCTCCCAAGTCCACCAAGTCGTACCGGGCTTTAAGATCCGCCCAGACGTTGTTTAATGAGAAATCAGACATTATGTCTTACAGAATTCCCTTGCACTTGAGAAATGCTCCTACAAAACTCATGAAAGATATGGGATATGGTGATACTTATAGGTATAATCCTAACTATGAAAACGGAGTGGTGGCTCAGAAATACTTGCCAGAAGAGCTTGAAGATGTGACTTTTGTGGACGATAAACATCTTGGGGAGTCAAGGGACCCGGAAGTTAGTGACCAGCAGTATGAAGAGGCGGATTTGGAGAGGAAACAGTACCTTGAGTTCAAGCTGAAGCGGAGACAATTGAAGGAACAGCTTGTGCAAGAAGCTATAGCCAAAGCTGAAGCTGAAGAGTACGATGAAACCTCGTCGATTTTTCCGTATGATGAGTTCTTAAGTAAGGAAGACCAGCCGGACTACTTTGACGGCCAGGAAAATGACCACTATGAGGCAGATGAGACGTTTTTGGAGGATGATTATAGTGAGATCATCCCCGACCTGTTGGACTGAGTATGTAACGATTAATGTATGATTTGTGTTTGTGTTTGTGTTTGTGTTTGTATTTGTGTAGGCATTGAATTCCGAGGGTGGTGAGTTGGGCTTGTGCACTTGGTGGGGGCAAAGAGTACGTATACGTTTGTGGTTTTTGGTGGATTTGGTTTGTGATCTTTGGTGGGGGCACTTGTTTGTGTCAGCTGGTGGGGGGATTTTGTTAGGAAAACCGGTTTTGAATTCCGGGGAACCCCTTCTTATCAGGAATTGTGGTCTTTGGTGGGGGCACCCAACACCACAAATACATTTGTAAACGTTTATATATGGCCTTTGTACTCTCAGATTTTGCAGCCGTTTTGGTTCATTTTCGGTCGCGCGCGAAACAATTCCCCATAGTTAAGAAAAGTCGTGGGATTGCCAATTTGGGTCGTCGGATTGCCAATTTTCAAAAAGTTCGAATCGCGGTTTTTCGAATTTAGTTTTCAAAATTCCCCATAGTTAAGCTTTTGTGCACCTAAAAAACTGTTTGTAAACGCCATTTTTCGTTTGTGAACATTGGATATTTCTACACAACTAGAATCCATGAGCGCTAATTGACTTTATAGGTATATATGTAGCTCTGTAGTCTCTAATAGCATCGAAAAACTAGAGAGATTGTATTGTAAGAATGGGTTAAAATAACCGTAAGACTGTTTTGAAAAGTATAAAAACTGTACTATAAAAACAATTGGGAGTTAAGTAAAGGGAAAAAGTAGCACATATTCATCTAGTAGTTGTTATCTAACCTAGGAAATATTTCTGGGGCATTATCTTTTTATTTAAAAAAGTTATAAGTGTTTTAAAATTGGGGTTAAAATTTAAAATCTTGACTTTTTTTGTGATTTGACTTGATGCACAAATTGGGTTTGTGCATCAAGGTACATATGCAAGCTGCACCTATAGTATCGAATTCCGGGAAACCCTTCTTATTGGGAATTGTGTCACTTGGTGGGGGCACCAAGTACATATATATTTGTGGATTTTCTGCTTGTACCACCTGGTGGAGGGCGCTTCCCTCCACCGATAATCATGTTGAATTCCGGGAAACCTCTCTTAATGGGAATTGTACACCTGTTTTACAAAGAAAAATTATGCATTTGCAGCCATTTGGCGGCTTGTGCATGATGCAGTTGGACCGCCGATCCCCATAGTTAAGAAAGTCGTGGTATTGCCAATTTAGGGTCGTTGGATTGCCAATTTTCAAAAAGTTCGAATCGCGGTTTTTTGAATTGACTTCTCAAAATTCCCCATAGTTAAGCTTTTGTGCACCTAAAAAACTGTTTGTAAACGCCATTTTTTGTTTGTGAACATTGGATATATCTACACCGAGAGAAGCTATGGAACTAGAATAACTTCATGGGTATATAAGTATACCTTGAGTCTCAATGTGTATCCAGAAACTTGAGATATTTTATCGTAGAAATAATTAGATATAAGCAGATTTGTATTTTTAGTTTTATAAAAATTGAATTATAAAAAGCACTGAGCCTAAATTGAACGAAAAAAAGGCATACATATGTTAACCAGGCTGGTATATATGTATAGAAATATTTCTGAGCTTTCAAAGTTAAAATTGACAAAATAATTAATGATTTAATTTTGGTCTTAAAGTTCAAATATTTCAATTTTTTTGTATTTTCCGGATGAGTACAAATCCCTGTTTGTGCATCAAAAACCACTAATGCATGCATGCTGCACCATATTAATGAGTTCCGGGAAACCTCTCTTAACTGGAATTGTAAACCTCTTTCTTTGTAAACCAAGGTTTCTATTTGTAATTTCGTGTCAATGCCAATTTTTGATTTTAAATTTTTTGAAATTTTTTTTTGGTTTCTGAATTTTTTGCAACCAGACAGAATCTCAAGGTCTGAAATGAGAGTTTTACGGGTTTTACATAAATATCACAGGTACTATAATGTATATAGTTAAGTGTATAGTATGAAAATGTAGCTTTTGAACGTGTTTATCTCCAGTTATCTTTCCGGGTAATTTTGACGGTTCGTACTCTTTAAAATATGACTTATAGTGATTTCTGCTGTTTTCTAAAACAACATTTCTCATTCTATTTTTTTTATTTTAGATCAAGTCACCTTCTTAAGTTGTAATTAGTATCTCTGAAGAGTCTTCATTCTATCTACGTAATTCATTTGACAACTTTGGGGTTTCTTTGCATCTTTTGTGTATTATTTATGCTCATATATGTTCACTTCAGGCTTTAGTCTAGAGACGAATTCTCTTTTTGCATGCTTAAAAGGGTTATGGTATCTCTTTATCCCTATATAGTTACCCCCGAACACTAAAATAATCGAAAAGATAAGTAATTCTGGCACAAACACTGATTCAAATAAAACATCCTTACACCCAGCATAAAGGATTTTTTTATCACGAACACGACCCTAAACATCCTTACACCACGCTTAAAACAACAAAACCACCATTTATCCCATTTAACAGCCAAAAAGACCCCAAAAAATTCCAAAAAAATCACCATAACACTTAGCTACCTACAGTTTCACTATAGACCCATACCACAGAAAATCCCTAAGAAATTACTTACCATAAAAATTCTGTTACTATTACTATCACCAGTCTACTCAATTGCACGCACTTTAAATAGCAGCCTTTGCAAAAATTGAAATATCACCAAACCTAATGTGTGGCCGGTACGCCATGAGCGTGGTATGTCACTCAACCCTCGACCCAAGTGTCGACCAATCCTCGACCTAACTCGTACTAACTCCGCAGAATGTGGACCAATTGCCAGGCCAATTCACCCGAACCGTTTTCCACCAAGAATCACACCAAACAGCACCAAACACTTACTCCCCCACCAACAACGAAGTCCAAATAGTTTTAAGGAACAGTCTTAACAAATTCAGCTCCTCTTACAACATCCCCCCCACCAAGAACTCGGTAATCATCTTTCGGAACAAAAAAGCCGACAAAATCGAATATGTATTTGAAGGGCTGGGGTTTGGGTTAGTACCACCTTGGGCCCAGCCTAAGGACCCAGCCCCGGTAAGTAAAGGGGCCCAACAGGGCGTCAAGTATTCCCGAGAGCTCCAGGCCCATCAGGCCAAATACTTCAACTGCCGGAAAGAAACCTTGGCCCAAGGGTCGCCCGTATGGAATTCTGTCAAGACTCAACGGTGTGTGGTGCCAATTGAAGGGTATTTCGAATGGCACAAACTGAAGACTGACAAAACCCCGTACTATGTCCATTCGTCTGAGTACCAATTGATATTTCTAGCGGGGTTTTATTCCCATAATTCTCACTATAAAGACAGTTTCCAAGACCCGGAGTCGGGATATTTGTCGACTTTTACGGTGGTAACCGGCCCAGCTACCAAAGAAGATAAGCAGGACTTGTCTTGGTTGCACCCCCGGAAACCGTTGATGCTTTTACCTGGAACCAAAGAATGGGACCACTGGTTGGACCCAGAGTTAAAGTGGTCAGACACGCTTTTGGACACTTGTTTGGACACAAACAACCCTGCTTACGATAGTATTACGAGTTATGTTGTTTCCAAGGACGTGGGGAATTCTGCCAATCAAGGAGAGTATTTAGTTAAAGAGGAAAGGAAGAGTCCTCAGAAGTCTATCGATAGTTTTTTTAAACCCAGGGCTCGCCCTGGGCCGGGGCCCGACTCCAGTCCCAAGCGCCCTAAGCACCGCCCCTAGACCCCAGATCTATACCACCACCACTACAAACACCATACAAACACCATACATTCACTATTCTGTAGACTCTCTTCTCCTGAGGCAAACTCCTTACTTATAGCCCGCGCACGACCAAATGAAAAATTCTCAAGTCTCAGCCCAATCTCAGCCAAATCTCAAAGCCAAAGTCAGAACAGAACAACCACAAACCAACATGTTAAGAGTAAGGGCTAGCACGAAACAAGTTCGGTTCAACTCGTCCACTCCCCTCTACCTCAACCCCCACGCCTGGCACGGGCTCCCCGCCGACCGGATCTTTGAGTTGCACAATCTCCGTAAAGATGCCTTGAAAGAAAACTATAACCCCAACGATGAAGAAAGAAGAGCCATTTTATCCACGTTCCAGTCCCTCGGCAAAGTCCGGCCCGGCTTGGATTACGTCTACGAAATCGACAACTTCAAAGAAAAGTATATGAACAACACGCCAGTGAACTTAAGAGGTCTTCCTCCCAAAAGAAGTAATGTTAACGTGGTGGCCAGTGGAAAAACTGCCCATGATTTAAGAAGACGAGAACATTTGAATAGAATCAGTGCTTTTGAAATGCCGTTATTGGCCAAGCTTCGCCAGCCCTACGTCCCCAAATCCGACCAAGAAACCCCGGTTAAATTGACTTACCATACCGATTTCAGTAACGAATCGAATTCTTCCAATAGAAAAGTCACGGTCCAAGTTTTACTCAAAGATTTGGACTTGAATGAAAAGCAGCAAAGAAAGTTTATGATCTTAGCAGGCAACAAGTTCAATCATAATACTCAAACTTTGAAATTTAGTGTGGATGAAAATGCTGAACCTACGCAAAACGCCAGATTAATTATGCAACGGTTCCAGAGATTAGTTACAGAAGCTAAGGATTTGACAGATGATTTTAGTGACATTCCGGTTGATACTCGTCACAGTAAACCTAAGGCTGTTAAGGCCCAATTTCCTGAGGAATGGAAGAGACCACAAGATGCTCCCGTGGTGCAACATAATATTGTGAGGAAATTGGTGGACAGAGTTAAGGAGAAGAAGGATGAAGAGTATGTGAAGAGATTTACCCCAAAACTGGATTAGATTGGACTAGACTAGAACCAGCCCAGCTAGCACAACACCAGCACTAGCACCTTGTATATAATAAACATTACATATTTTGTAGTCTAGACCCATCCGACCTGCCTCCATAGTGAACCCATAGTATTTGAACTCCCATAGTTAATTCTCAAACTCTCATATTGAGTCTCATAAGTCTCATAGTTAATTCTCATAGAATTCTCACACACATAGTAAACTCAGTGCGACACGCTGAATGTTCAAGCCAAGCAAAGGCAGAGTATCACCTTAATCCATCCCGTGCCATCCGTGCCATCACACCGTACTAGCCGTACTACGCCCGTGCAAGACTCGTGCCATTTAAGTGATCCTTTTGAATCCTTTGAATCTTTTGAATCCTTTGAATCCTTCTGAATAGTCTGTCTAGCTATGCCAGGCCATTTGGCATCCACCACACTCGATGACATCATCAACGAGTTGAAGTTGACCTACGACTCGTCGGTCGGCCTCCTCGACGGCGACAGCGTGCGAGAGGTCCCGTCCCTTAACGTGTTGCTCAATCTAAACAAACTCTTCCAAACGTTAAAGAGTGAATTAAACGAATCTGAACAAACAGATGCTCAGATTCTAGCGGACATTAAAGCCCGGCTCGACCAGCCGGAACCCATAGAAGTCGATGAAGACGTGAAAGAAGTCGAACTGATTGAAGAAGACGCTAAACCAGACGAAGAGGACGCTCAAGCCGTCGAATCGGGGTCGGAACCCGAGGAAAATCACGACGAGTCGGCTCCAAGAGGCGTTAAAAGAGGCCCTGAATCACCAGCAAACGATAAAGAAGATGAAATCGTCACCAAAAAGGCTAAAACTGATAAAGAAGAAGACGGAGACGACGAGCCGCTAATTAAAAAGGAAAAAACCGATAAAAGAGACGAAACTGAGAGATTGAACTCCCCAGATGATCCAGTGCCTCCCGTACAAACCGGCCATTTCACCCACGGGCAAGACACTCGGTTGAAGAACCCGAAATCCGAATTTGTGTCTTCCCAAACCATTTCTAGTTCTGCTATCGCCGAGCTAGGACTCTTTTCGGAAGATAACAATGGATTAGAAACCCAGGGGAAAGAGTACTTGAAGAGAAAGTATGCGGTGGCGTCATACCCTGATAGTGATCTACTAGATTTATTACCGGGAAAGATCCCTGACGTGGATTTTTCTAAGAATAAACCTCCTTCAAACCAAGTTCAATTCACCACTTTCCAATCATATATCGAGTCGTTTTACCGGTTATTTCTGACGGACGATTTGAAGTTTTTGAGTGAAAAGTACGTGCTTCCTCCGGGGTTTGAAAAAGAAGATTATGATCCCGATGTGAGTCCTTATATAATCCCCAAATTGGGCCGGTTTTACGCCGATAGCTGGGCCGAAGAAGACGTGAGTTTGGCTAACAAACTAAACACTCCAGCGTTCCAACAACCATCTTTGGACTCGTATAGGGCCAAAGGGTCTATTGATAATTTATCTGATGATAAATTGTATACGGAAGACGTTTCGTGTGGACCCCTTTCGAGCCGGTTATTGTCTGCTATTTTGAGTATCCACGAAGAAACCAATGAAGATGACGAATATGAAAATGGAAGTTCGACTCAAGACATTAATGCTGACGAGGAAGTGGCTACCCATATTTCCAAAGGAGAAGATTATGAACTTTCCTCTGAAACCAACGATTTCCATTCCATAGAAGAACGATTGAAACGAGAACTTAAATATATTGGGATCTTTATGAACCTACCGAACCAAGAAGATGATAAAACCGGCAAGTCCCGGCCCAGATCTGGTAGTATTATCGATTCAGATGATTGGATAAAAAACAAAGAAGATGATGAGGTTAGTGCTGAAATTAGAATGTTACAAAAAGATTTAAAAGAAGCATCGGCCAGAAATAGACTGAACAAAAAGAAGTTGATTCCCGTGACAGAAGAACAAATTGCTTATCAAGAATATTGTACGATATTAGAAGATTTAGACAAACAAGTGGATCAAGCCTATATGAAGCGGATCAAAGCTAAGAGTAAAAAGAAGAAGAGTGACCGAGCTGAGGTTAACCCAGCTCAACAACAAGCTCTGAACACAGGATTGAAGTCGTTACTTGATAAGAGAAAGCGGTGGATTGAAAATATTGGGAAATTGTTCAAACCTCCTGAACTTATGAAGCGAGTTCCTTCGGAGTCGGTACTAGATGGAGAGAACCTTGACGACGAAGCAGAAGAGGGCGAGGACGTTGCTCAAGATATGATTGAAGAAAAGACATAGATAGTGTACTAAGTAGTAATGGCTATTCATAGTCAATGTATATTATGTATTTACAGGTCATTATTGAGCCAAAGCGGTTTGGATCTCTTTATGAGGAGGCAAGCTCTGAACATTCCCAAGAGCAGCCAAGGCCACTGGTTTATCTTTCAATCGATAATTGGCCCAGTTGATCACATCTTCTCTGGTCACAGACTCTACTCTTTCAAACGCTTCTTCAGGACTCAATCTGAACCCAGTATTAACCAATTGTCTGCCAATATCTTCTGCAATAGCAGTAGAATCATCAAGGGCCAATAACAACGAAGCTTTCAATTGTGATTTGGCTCTTTCCACTTCTTCTTCAGTGATTTCTCCCTTTTTAAACCGATTCCACTCTTTAGAAATAGCATTAATAAATAACTTAAAGTCCGCATCTTTTTCAGCTGTAAAATAAATCCCCATTAACCCAGTGTCAGCATAAGAAGTAGTATATGCCATATAAGAATTAGCAATAGGAGTTTGGCCTGGCCCACCGGTAGCAGCATCAGTAGCCAAAAACGAAGGAGAATTCGACCCCATTCCAATAGATCTATCCCAATGCCCAATAATCCCACTGGCCACAGAAGCCGTAAAGAAATCAGGAGCAGACCAACTAGCACTTTCTACCCCCAACGCCACGTGAGTCACCGGCATCGTACTATCTTGGATCCGAACTTCATCGCCATGGAATATCGGAAGGTCGTCGCCACTTTGTTTGAACGGAACTTCGGATGCTTTAATACTTCCGAAATACTTCTTTGCTTTCTCCACCAATTCATCGTGATTCACAGCTCCTACTCCAATAAGAGCCATTCTATCTCCTTTGTAATTGGTGGAAATATAATCCACCAAGTTGTCTCTGTTAATTACTTTAATAATCTCCCTAGGCCCCAAAATGGTTCTGCCCAAATCTTGGTTCTTAAAAGCCACGGCATGAAGATGGTCAAACACAACTTCATCATACATTTTATCCACCTCATCACTTTCCTGGAGAATCACGTGCTTTTCGTTCTCGATGGCCCGGGGTTCCAACTTGGACTTGGTTAACAAGTCACTCAACACATCGATGTTCTCATCTATCTTATTGGCTAAGCATTTGCTATAATAAACGGTGTTTTCTCTCGAGGTATAAGCATTGATTTGGGAGCCCATGTTTTCGATCTCAAGCTCTAAGCTCAACTGGTTTCTGCGGTCGGTGCCTTTGAATGCCAAATGTTCTAAGAAATGGGCGGTTCCGCTGGATTTTGGGTCATCGGCCCGGGATCCAGCGTTAATCCACACTCCTACGGTGGCAGTTTTGGTTCCAGGCATAAACTCACTGGCCACGGTTAAACCGTTGGGGAGGGTAGAAGTTTTGAACCGTTCCATTTCTACGGCCGTGCTAAGGCCTCTTGCACTGGCACTGGCACTGGGCAGGGCTTTGGTCACAGCCCTAGTCACAGTTTTAAGTCCGTTTAACATTGTGGTTAGTGGAGTATTAAATGAAAAATGATCATTATATTGCGAGGGATGTGCACGACCCCACTAGCACAAGCGTTAGCGGTGCTGCTACCAATGGTATTATTACCAGTGGTATTATTACTACTAGTGCTACTACTACTACACTACCACCAGCACAAGTGCTAGTGTTACGCTACGCTAGGCTACGCTAATACTTATACATTACACAATGTAGTGCAGGTCCTATCCTAACTCTCACTTACATACTCATGATGATGCAATGGTTGGTCAATGTTTTCATACTGGTACAATGATTTCCTAAGTGGGGGAGGCATCTTAATATGCTGGTTCACAAAGGCAGAATAATCTTCCATTTCTTCTGCTGCCAATTGCTTGGTTTGAATCAGAAGCCGGTAAGGATTATTACTTTTAACCAACGGAGCCTCAATGGAGAATAAAAACTTCTTTTCAATCTCATGGGTTTCAGTAATGTCTTTGGTTTTATAATATTCACATAATAAATCAGCGTCTTGTTTTAACAATTTAATGATTTCTTCTTCTTCTATATGTAAAATCAACCGATCCAATTTAAACTTATCCGTTTTCACGTTCTTACCATTCATCATTCTTTTATAATCATTATCATCAAACACGCTTTGGATTTTATCCTTGTGAACCCAAAGATTGATTTTGGGGATATAATGCCAGTTATTATATTCGGCTTTAATCATTCCTTTTGGATATTCAAATAATAATAAACTGGCAATATCATTAGGTAAATAAGCTGGAACTCCTCCAATTCGAGAATATTTCAAGGGTGAGATTTGACTATACTTATGGAAATGTTTTCTTCTATCGTTATAAATGGGGTCGGGGTTATCGGGTTTATCCTTTTGTTCTTGAGAGA
Source organism: Yamadazyma atlantica (assembly GCA_030561325.1). Taxonomy (NCBI): domain Eukaryota; kingdom Fungi; phylum Ascomycota; class Pichiomycetes; order Serinales; family Debaryomycetaceae; genus Yamadazyma; species Yamadazyma atlantica. The sequence goes on from JAKTXA010000021.1 coordinate 29,057, forward strand.
TTTTAATAATCGCTTTATCCTTTTCATAATTATCAGGAATTGAAACATCACTAGTACTAATCCCAGTAATATCAATATAAATCCCTGAATCCACATCAATAAACCGGGCATCAATATGGTTTTCTCGTCTACTGATATCCCGATTATGAATAAAGGTCCCCACATCAATAAGATACTTTCCAAACCCTTCTTCCACATCTTCAATCACCAACGTTTGGTTATACAATTTTCCTAACCGAACTAATTCTTGTATAGGCATTTGGATATCAATATCATTATCAAAGGGGAACATTAATCCATCCCAATACCAGGACAATAACGGTCCATGCATTATCCAACTAACAAATCCTCTTTCAGCAGAAAACCGGAACCAATTTCTTGTCAACCGGTCTAAAATCACTTCTTGTCTTAATTTCAATTCATCGTCAGTCCATCCTTCTCGAATCCCATTAAGGGTTCCAGTAAAGAATCTCCAATCATAATGCCAACCTCTATCGTTATCTTTATTCTTATCATCATGATCATACCATAAGGTGGATTGTCTAAAGAAAACCCATTCTTCATTGGTTTTCCGATCTCTGGAGTATTCTAAGGATTCTAAGAACGATTGTTGAATGTACCCCAAACTCTCTTCCAAACTTTTGTATAATTGAATTTGAGCTTCTACATTTTCAGGCCCATAGTTAAAGGCAGCTTGAGGAAGATCCAAGATTTTAGGGTCTTTTTCATCAATAGAATGAGTTTTCCCATAAAGTCCATAGTTATCAAACTCTTCGTCGATATAAATCGGTTTCACCATATCTTTTAACGCTTTAAACTCTTTTACCGGATCCAAATTCAATTTCTTGGGAACTTCACCCCCGGTATTGGTCTGCAAATACGTGTCCATCAAATCAGAATTGATAATCAGCTGTTTGGGAACATCATGGTGCACGTTAACCTCATAAGTTCCGTTATCACTGTTCAAAAACACCAATTTAAACGGTACAGGCATATGAGTCATGACATAAGATCTAGCTTGAGCTAACCGGACATCAATAGTCCCCCGGTTTAACGAGTACCCATGGATGACAAACCCGGGCAACTGGTCATGGCGAGAAAACCCCAAATTCTCCACTTGTTCTGGAGTCAACTGATTATTATTAAAGCATCCCAAATGTCTCATATTGAAATGTTTCCCCAAATCAATGTGATCTTTGAACCATTCACAGTTTCTCCGTTCCGATAACGGTACCGCCAAGTCCAGGTTCAACGCCGTTAAATCTATCCAATCGACCCAATGGAACGGTACCAGGACTTCTGTCTCATCCTCAGGAGCTTTCTCCCGCAACGCATGCTTGATATGATTAAGGTAAAGGGCCAACGTGACCCGGATATCATAAAATAACGTGTTTTTATTGGACCAGGCGTCTGGGGAGTTGCTAGAACTTAAAAAAAGATTGGGGTCTACCGAAACTTCTGTGTTGGTAAGAACCGTATCTTTTAACCAAAACTTATTATCCTTGTTTTGTTCCACCAGGGCCAACAAAAGGTCCATCTCTTTCTGGAAGTCGACCGACGGCTCGTCCGACTCGCTCTGAATGTTAATCACGCTATAAGTATCATCACTTGGGAACATATGATTCCCTACTGACGAAAGGTCATGGCGGAAGTATAAAAGGCACAGGAAAAGATACACGGCATTCACAGCAATAATCACCACAAACGATCGTTTGATGATGTAGGCCACCGACTTCATACTATGCTACCCTAAGCAACACAAATCAAACACTGGGTGTCTAACAAACACTTACTATTTGTGTTTGTTGTTTTGGTGTGATAGCAAAAAACTGGTGGGTGGATTTATTGAAATAGTTATAATCCCGTGAAATCTGCGTGCGCGTACCGATTGTCCAAATATAACCGGGCGAATAAGGCAGGACAGGAATCGGGCAACAATAGAGCAAATCAGTTTTAGGCAGGTACCTGTGTCTGAAATTCGTGAACAATGTGGTGCTAGATAAGCAAGACTCACGCGAGGTTAAGTTGTACCTGGATCCGAGCGACAGCGAGGCAGGCCAGGCCAGGGCGGCCCTAGACGGAGATTGGGCCCATTGGGCCCATTGAGCCATAGCGAGGCAGGGCGAGGCACGGCGAGGCTGTGGATTGGTTTATATAACTTTAACTAGTAACTAGTAACTAGTAACTAGTAACTAGCCTCTAGCACTAGCCACTAGTTGACAGCCATGTTTATTTCATGGCTGCTGTCCATAGATGTCATCACCTAGACAGGTTTAGTGTCGGACAGAATTTCAGTAGGTTATGGGCCAGACACAGAGCAGAACGCTACAAAAAACCAGATGAGGATACACACCCGCCTGGGCTGATGGTCAGGGCACTAGAACCCTTACTAGTGTTTAGTATTGAGTTTAGGGTTGTGGGATCTCGGTGATGGGACTTTAGTTGGTACCTTGATCTGAAGCATCTGGGAAAGTTTAACTATGACGTTAGATGTCGGGCGAATGTCGTCACTCTCACCAGAGAAAAATGTCGCGCGCACACTCGTCGCGTTATTTTGATTCAGATAAACATAGCAGAGGCCTGAGACACATTGCACTACACCATTGTAATTTGGTCCCTTTAGGTCCACTTATTTCCAATTGTTACCGCTGCCACGGCACTATATCGCACGGTACCACCACAACAATTTATCTTTACGGCACCACGGCACCACGGCCCCAATTCGTCCCACACTTATTTAACTAATTTATGATAACTCCATATGGCAAAACGAATAAGTCCCGCCGATAGACAAGAGATCATCCGATATCACCGGGCCGAGTCCAGCAGAGACCCGTTCCACAAACAGGTCGATACCATCAAGCATTTCGCCCATCGGTTCCCTATAAATAAGTCTAGTTTAAACCGATGGCTTCTAGAGGATTCTCAATTAACAAAGCTTGCAAAGCCCGGGAGAGTAAAGCCGAAACATCCATACGGGTCTCAGCATGGCGCCAGAGCTAGTGCCACTCCTGGCACCACTCCTGAGCCCACTACTAGCCCTGGGGCCAGTAACAGCCCTGACAGTAACAGCCCTGACAGTGACAGTGAAAAAGATGAACCAGAACCCCAAATTGAAGCAGAAAAAGACAAGTCTAAGGAAGACAAGGACCTTACAAGTCCTCACAAAAGTCAAGACCCCAAACCCCCCGCCAAAAGTTCCAAAAAAGTACGATATACCGAAAAAACAGATGAATCGCAATTCTCAATGCTTATATCAATGCTTAGCGAACTGTTTTTTCTAGAACGACAGATGCTACGGGCCCCCACCTACGATAAGCACAAAGTCAAGCAACTTCTTGGGGAAATCAAACACAAACAAAAAATCCCAATTCCGTTCCGAGCTCAGCAGCTAGTAGACAGTTTAAACACCAGCCAATTGGATAAACTATGGCAGCAGCAGGTGGAGGTAGAACGAAACCATTTGACGCTAAGTAAAGAGACCATCCGGCTCCGGAAAGCCTTCAATGGGTACCACCACGACAACATCTACCAATACGTCGAGTCTTCTATTGATGTTAATGACTTAATGGAGTATGTTTCACCTGGAATTAAGCCCCGACACGAACGGAATTTGACATTTGGGATTGCCTATAACTACTCTGCCACGGAATTCGTAGCCCCCTTTGTGGTATCAAACTTTTCTGATTTGGGTCCAAGAAATCGAAACGGGCACGGGTCGAACTATCTTCTCAAACGGTATTTGGAGCTGATGAACCGTCATTTTGCCGCCAAAAAGAAACGAATCCTATTGATTCTCAAAAGAAGCTCCAGCACCTTGATGTTGAATCAGTTTTCAAACATCACTATCTTGTATAATAGTTATCCCATGTTACCAAGTGATTTCGGGGTCCATCCCATGTTTTTGAAAAACATAAAATTGCATATGTTGGACTTTTTGGTCAAAGGATGTTCGGTGAATTTACTACCAATTCTCGTGGATATTGCTTGTAAAAACTTGGGACTTCGACTCCAAAATGATGTTATTTACAAAAACTTCTTTTTCCATTGTGTAAGGTTATCGATGAATCCAGAGAACTATAGTAACCTCAATGCTTTGATGAGATTAGATTTGGACTCAGAACATTTCCAGTATTCTCGGGCTAAAAACTATTTATTTTTGAATTGTGAAGAGGCGTTTCTTAATAACTGGACCCGAATTATTCGATTAGGGGTTTTGAATGTGCTTGATCAGGTGATCCACAAGATCCCGGTGTATCAGAATGTATGGGATGCCAATTTGGTGGAATCAGAACCGGTAAAAGATCAAGAAATAGATAGTAAAGTCGAGGAGCTTGTGAAACTTCGGGATGTTTTAACCCATCAACAGGAAATAAACCCCAAAACCGTCCGGTTATTTGACCAGTTTTTCGAAGCTTATTATCAAGATATCACGGGAATGACTCTGAAATATGGAATTCGAAATTATAAACTGGATTATAGTGATGAGAGTGATCAGGAGATGTCTGAAAGTGAGGAAGAAAAAGATGAATTTAATGATAATGATGCTTATATCAATCTGCAATCGTTTAAGAGGGGGACGTTTAGTAGAGGGAATTGGTTGAACAATGTTTATGAGGATATTGACACAGAAGTTTCTGTGAGTCCGCCGATATTTGGGGCTCTGGACGAGGGGCTAGAAAGACAAAGACTGGACGAGGGATTGATAGAACAAACGGGACCGGAAGGACTAGACGAGGGGATAGAAGAGGGGATAGAAGTTGGCCCAACAGGACTGGAGTTAGTGCTGGAGTTAGCACCAGAGTTAGCAGAGCTGGGCCTGGAGTTAGTACCAAATCTGGCTCCTGTTCTGGGTCCAGAGGATCCAAAACAGGCCGGGTCAGACCAAAATAATGGCATTACCAGCCACCAACCGTCCCCCTGGTCCCTTCAGACCGCCCCATCCCTTCAGACCGCCCCATCCCACCAGGCAACCCAACCCTCCATAAGTGCCCACCAAACCCCCGGCCCAAGCCCTAAAAAAACCACCTATTCCATCCAATTCTCGTCTGATAGTCTGGACCAAGAGTCTCTGGATTCTCAGGACTCTCTGGATTCCCAGGACTCTCTGGATCTCGAAGACATCGACAGCGACACGTGACCTGTATTATATAGTGTATTATATGTGTATTATCTAGTGTATAGTAGTATAGTGTACTAGATGTTAGGTACTAGAAAGTATACTGGAGAGTGTAGGTCAGTCTAGCTTGGCTGCAAATCGGAATATCTCGGGCGCCTGTGAGTTTCTTTTTCTCATTTGGTCCGAAGTATAAAGAGCAGCCAATCCGCAAAAATTATTCCTTACGCCATGAAGTTATTTGAAAGCACCCATGATTTCCACTATGCCTGGGAACAAGTCACGGCCGCCAATTGGCAGAAGTACCCCAATGAGCTTTCAACCCATGTGGTGTCGGTAGATATCTTGAGTCGAAGTCTTAACAAAGACACTCAAGTGTTAAGAACTGAACGATTAATTGGGTGTAAGCAGCCAATTCCTGGCTGGATCACCGCCATGGTAGGAGCCCAAGATCTTTCGTACGTACGAGAGATCAGTGAAGTGGATTTGATCAATAAAACTTTGGTGATGAAAAGTCATAATTTAACCATGAACCATTTGTTACAAGTACACGAAACCGTGATGTATCGGCCCAACCTTCAAAGTCCAAGTACCAGCACTCAGTTTATTCAACAAGCAGAAATCACTGCTTTCACGTCTTTTTCACGGGTGTGTGATAAGATTGAAGATTGGTCGGTGGAACGGTTTGGCCAGAATGCTCGGACGGGAAAGAAGGCATTTGAGCTTGTATTGGATTCTTTAACAGATAAATGGGAAGAGTCTGGGGTGTTTACGTCCCAGTTATTAGAAGATTTGAACCAGGTGTCCCATAAAACCACCTCTGTGCTTCAGGAAGTAACGCGTTTGGGGGTATTTAAGTAGCATTGTATTATAGAGTAGGATAGGACAGGTAATATAGAGTCACAGGAACAGAGTACACTACAGCAACAGAGTATACACTACAGTAACAGCGTATAGTACTATAGTACTAAAGTATTACTCTGAGTGTAGCACTAAACTTTTTCACTACTAACTTTTCACTAAATAGTGTGAGTATACTTTTAGTATTGAGAGATCTCAATCTTCACGCGTCATGAACTCCCAGCAGCACCAAATCCTCCTTGAGCTCCAAACAATTCTTCAGACGTGTCGTAGTATCGACACCGACTTGACCAAGACCATAGAGCTCCTTGAAGACCCCACGGCGCCAGTTCCGTACGATTTGGTGGTACAAGAGAATATTGATACTATTAAACAGATTCTTCAGCTTCTTGATAGCTTAGAGAATTGATTGCCAGTACATCCTACACCAGAGCATCCACCATAGTAAGGTACTATAGTATTCCCATACTAATCTTCCCATAGTAAGGTTTCCATAGTTAAGCTCCATAGTTAAGCTCCGCTTTCCATAAGGTTTCATAGTTAAGCTCCATAGTAAGCTCAAGAGATGGACATCAAACAGGCACAGCTTATAGAAAAGTACCAAGATGGGTATTTAAATGAAGAAGAAGTAGACGAAGATGACTTGCTCGACCAATTGGATAACGACGATTCCATAATGAGTCAATACCGGGAAGCCAGAATCCAACAACTCACCAAAGAGTTTAAAAGAATTGATAATTCTATAGATTCCAGTACGGGGCAGATTGCCGATATCTCCGACGAAAAGACCTTAATGGACCTTGTTAACAAAGCAGAGGTTTGTGTGGTCCATTTCTATCAACCCCATTTCGATAAGTGTCGGAAAATGTCGGAAAAACTTCAAGTATGTAATTAAAAATGCTATTTTTATTGTGATTTTACTAACAATTCTAGATACTAGCACAGAAACATTTGCCAATTAAAGTATTGGCCATCAAAGGGGAACTAGCCCCGTTTCTCGTGACTAAGCTAAAAGTGAAAGCGTTACCTTTTGTGGCCATTTACCATAAGGGGAATGAAGTAGATCGACTTGTAGGGTTTGAAAAACTAGGAAATAACCCCAATGATTTTGAGTATAGCGCTATGGAATCGTTGTTAATGAGACACGGGTTGATCAAGCACCGGGCAACCAATCCCGGCCAGACCCTGGTCAATCCTATTCGTCACAATGATGATGATAGTGATCTAGATATTTAGAGATTCAATTTACATGTAAATACTCTATAGAGAAGGGGGAATATATTAACTCGACTAAGCTGTCTCGTGACCCGTTTGGTTGTGACTGTTTTGGTTGATTCAACTTCTGAGGTACTACTACTCTCTTGGTCATAATACAATTGGTACCGATTTCCAAGGACCTTATCTCCTAACATATTCTGTTGCAATCTATTTGAGCACAAATGAGATTTTGCAGCTGTAAAGGGTCACGTGACCCGTGACTGCGCGGTCCTTAGGGCCAGGGCTGGTGCCAGTATCAGTACTGATGGCGCGCGTGTCCCTACCAGCTCTGCTCATTTCTTCACTGGGAAACCAAACTGAAAATTTTCCTCTTCATCAACCAGGTAAGAAAGAAGCATTTTATTGCAGACGAACCAAGATGCAAATTTTCGTTAAAACCTTAACTGGTAAAACCATTACCTTGGAAGTCGAATCCTCCGACACCATTGACAATGTCAAATCCAAGATTCAAGACAAAGAAGGAATCCCACCAGATCAACAAAGATTAATCTTTGCTGGGAAACAATTAGAAGATGGTAGAACTTTGGCTGATTACAACATCCAAAAGGAATCCACTCTTCACTTGGTCTTAAGATTAAGAGGTGGTGGTAAAAAGAGAAAGAAGAAGGTCTATACCACCCCAAAGAAAATCAAGCACAAGCACAGAAAAAACAAGTTAGCTGTCTTAACTTACTATAAAGTTGATAATGATGGTAACGTTGAAAGATTAAGAAGAGAATGTCCATCTCAAACTTGTGGTGCTGGTATTTTCATGGCCAACATGGGTGACAGACAATACTGTGGTAAATGTCACACCACCTTTAAATTAAACTAGGTTATAGAAATATAAGTGTTTGATTAACTACTCGATATAACTCTAAGTACTAGCACTACTTTTTATTAGTACTACTTTTTACTAGTACTTACTTTACTGAGTTTACTAGTACTTACTCTAAGTTTTGCTAGTACTATACTTCTCCACTTTTACTATGAGTTTTGCTAGTACTTTACTTTACTAAGTATTGCTAGTACTACTGAGACTCAACTGTCTTGCTGAGTAAGTACTGAGCTTCAGTACTGAGTCTACTAAGCTGAGCACTTATTTCTTATTTCTTTGTATGAGATTTGGTTTCATTTCATGGGATTGGTTTCATTTCATGAGATTTGGTCAATATGTGAAATTCACTGAAACTGTCACTTCTTCAATTAGTGAACTTAACCAGAACTATACCACAAGTATTACACTACAAGTATACAACTGGTTCCACTAGAACTAGAAGTAGAACCACTAGAAAAAGTTCCACTAGAACTAGTAGAACTAGTTTAGTCTCTAGTGAAACTCTACAATTGGTCCAAAGCCCTGGCTGTTCTGGCTTTCTACAAACAACCAGACACAACCTGCTCTACTCAAGAATTGAATCTATACATTCACCTCCTACTCTCAATCTAACCCCAACTCCTATACTCCAGCTTGCTATACTATTCTCCATACTCCATCTCCATACTCCATTTCCTACTATATATCTCCCATAGTAATACCTAAGTAGTTAGTCTCTTAACTATGTATCGCACATTTATCAAATCCGCGATATCACCAAATCACCAAATCACCAAATCAACAAACCACAAAACACCACCACCACAATGAGCTTCTCGATCTATGACCTCGACCAGGAGATCAGAGACTTGCTCAAGTTGGACGACTTCCTCGGCGGCTTGACCGTCAACCAGTTCATCGAGGAATTGAGTAAAGACCATTTTCTTAAAGGAGCCGAAGTCAACAAGCTAGAATACCTCGACCCCAAACCGTATATAAGAACATTTGAGTCCACTTTAAGGGAATTGAAACAACTAAATGGCGACGCCAATGCCCAAAAGGCTCATATGGAGAAACAAGTGGACGACTACGAGTTGAAACACAGTCACAATGTCATGGAATTGAGTGATAAAATCGAACAAATCACCAAACAATTCAGTAATTTGGATTACCGAATCTCCGATGTTTCAACCCAGATCGATCCCTTGAGCAATGCTTTGAATAAAATCACAAATTCCAGAGACGTTTCCATAGAAACCATTTTTTTAATACGGGCTTATCACGGGTTTTTCACTAAAGAGAAGTATGATCCTTTGGATCTCTTGAGAGTTAGTAAGAGATATGATGATAAGTTGAAGTGTGCCAAGACCGTCAACAATCTTTTGACGTTGGCAAAGAAAATAGAGACCCCCGAAATCGCCAAATCCATTCTGTGTGTCAAATGTATAGAGAAGTTTAGTGAAACTATGGAAAAAGATTTCTTGACCACGTTTGAAATGGCATTAGAAAATGACGAGTTTGAGCTTATGAAGGAGATCTCCAACGTGTTGATTGAGTATAATGGAGGTATGAATTGTATTCAGACATTTGTTAATAAAAATGATTTCTTAAAAGAGTTTAACGAGGAATACTTATCGAAATCTATATTGGATGACGAGGCTATTTGGAGTAATTTGTCAAACCCAGATTATACTGATACTTTCACTGACGAGCAAATGGAGGATTTATTAAACCATTTGAAGGTTACTATTAAAGGAGAAGCTAGAATCGTTAGCCAGGTGTTTGAAAACCCTAGTCCCGTGTTAAAGATATTTATCCAGAGAATGTATGCCCAGTTGATCCAAACCAAGGTTCATACGTCGTTACAATATTCTTTATCAGTCACATCGCTAGCTCACGTGAGAATCTTACAATCTTTGTATCAAATGATTAGTGACTTTACCAAAGATTTAAAAGAGTTTTTTGTCACCAATGAGCTTGATAATGAAAATGAATTGGCCAGTATATTGGACCAATCATTTGATGATCTCTTCATGGAATTTACAGGAGATAACGTTTATTTCAATCGGGAAAAGAAGAATTTGGAGGAAATCATTTATAATATTGTTTCTAAATTTAATTCATATAATGAAAGACCATTAGCCACCAAGGCCTTGGCAACCACAATTGAAAACCTTAGCAAATATGACCACCAGAATGATAACAGCCAGTCTGGTGATAAGTTTGGGTTTATGTCATCCGAAAGAAAACGGTTAAATCAATTCAAAGATTTCATGAAATCTCAAATCTCCGATATGAGGAATCGAAACTCGGTGGAATTGGATGATCTGCAAGAACGGAAAACTTTCAGCACCTTAAACCTCAACCTTGTGGAGACTGTTATTAGGACCATCATTGAATCTATTGCCAGAATATTGGAACTAGAACCAAATAGATCTCCAGAACACGCATTGGAAATCTTGGAAATTCTTTTATTTGATTTCGGGAAATTATATATTGAAGGAGGATTAGAAATCATCTACGATAACTTAAAACAAGAACAAAACTACTCCAAACTGAACTCCACCCAACCAGTCAACTTTGACTACTTGAATACTTTCAATCTAGTTAATGATATCTTGTTTTTAGTGTCGAATTGCATCAAAAAAATCATTATTCCTTGTGCGGTCAATAATCCAACCGTCAGAAATAGAATGATTAACCTTACCAATAATTATATCCAGCGGTGTGAAATCTCCATCAACATTATTTTAAATGATACTTGTCAATTAGTGTCAGATAGACTCGTGTTTTACTTGTCAAAGCAAAAGAAAAAAGACTTTTTGGCAGATAATATTGCCGAGGAGGATACCGAAGCTTGTGAATTGGCATCGGGATTTATTTCTACCATTCACGACCAGTTGGATAAATCTTTAGATAATACCAACTTGTTAAATGTGTTGGATAAAATCGGAATGCAATTCTTAAACTTATTACAAGATCATTTCAAAAAATTCTCCGTAAACTCCACTGGTGGTATTATCTTGACCAGAGATGTTATTCGGTATCAAACAACCATTGATGGGTGGGAAATTCCTGAATTGTCTGAAAACTTCCAAATTATAAGGGAAATATCGAACTTATTCACAGTTCATCCTAACTTGATCAATTCATTGGTGGCAGAGGGACAATTAGCAAACTTGAAACCGTTTACTATACGGCAGTATATTTCCAAGAGAACAGATTTCAATCCTAGCTATCTTGAGAGATTCTTTAGTTTCAAATAGAGTTTAGATGTCATGAATTGATGAATGTATGTATTTATGCTAAGGGTGGTGGGTGGTGACCTTTTACACATTATGGTAATAAAGACCTAGGATAATATATACACACACCAACAAAACCCCCAGGGAAACAAAAAAACCCCGAACGTCCCTGTCTCTATTACTGGTCTGGGTTTTCGATGTGGAAGTAAAAAACGGTAACGATACCTCTCTGGAAAATGTCTTAAAGTATACCAGGATATTATCAAATAATTGCGGCATGAGGAAATTAATTGCCAACACCAATATACAAATCACTAGCCAAAGGATATATATAGTAAGCCCCAAGTAAGGGCTAGGTAAAAAGCACATTTCTGTTTGCAAAGTAGGACCATTGGCCTGAATGTCTGTAGGGTTATTTAGCGATAATAATTGAATCGCAGGATATTTAATTCCAGCTGTCATTGAAGTAGATTTAACGGTGATTTCTCTTACCAAACTGCCATCTTTCAACTTATGGTTGACGTCACAGTAATCATGATCATCTCCACTGAACACTATCAGAGGTTTGACGGTTTCCAACATTTGTGAAGATAAATCTGTCAAGATAACGGTTTGATATTGAGTTCCCTTTTGAATAGGAAAGAGCCCGTTTGATTCCCGTAACGGCCCACACAATTGCTTGTCGTTATACCTATAGAGCGGCACGTGAGTCAAAAGAATCCTGGGGTAATTTTCATTGATCAAACCGTTGACAGACTCCAAAAACTGCTGAGGCACTTGTTTAATCTCAGGATCTTCTGAAGAAAGTGAAATAGAATCCACCAACACAACCGTATGGTTTCCTAATTCTATAAAGTCATTAGGGGGCCCGAAAAAGGCAGCAAACCGCTTCAACCGGCTCTTATCAATCGTCTCAAACCCGATATCGTGATTCCCTGCCAAAGATTGAATAGTTCTTCTATTGGCCTGTTTTGCGAATATCTGATTAAATCTTCTGTACTCTTTAAACCAAAGTTCGTCGTCCCATTCCCGGCCCCCGTCGAACAAATCTCCAAGAAATAACACGGTATCTGGGTCGAGGTAGTGCTGCATTACTCTATAAGTCTTATGGAGGTAGTTATCACTTAATTTTTTAATGAAATAATTAACAATATCAGGTCTGTCTGGGTAGGTATTCTCATCCACCAATTGAGGGTCTGCTAGTAGGGCGATTCGGTGAGGAATGGTTCCTTTTATATGGTCCCAGCGTTCCCAGTGCCGCCATTTACATTTCAGCATTGTGTATTTGACATGAGTCCGTTCAAAAAAGTTGACAAGAATGATCCAGGATATTATCAAAGATCCTAGCACATTGAGATCTTTGGTGATAGGAAGCCTAGGAAGGCCAGGGTTTCGGGCCAATGGCCACACGGGACTGTTGGTGGGCCGGTCACTGCCTCCGTCGTTGTACCGGGGAAGCGAATCTTGTTTCTTCCCTCTAAAAGACATTGTTCTATGAATTTGAGCTTTTGACTTAGATCTCAACTTTTGATATTTTTAGCTTATCTTACGCGTGAGATCGCGTAGCCAAAGCCAGACCATTAGCCCCAACTCAGCACTAGCTCACCCCCACTAGCGCCAATGACAAGGAAACTCCGGTCCAAGGATACCGCCGCCGACGTGGGCCTGCTATTCAACTTTGACCATGTGAATCCGTATCTCCACAAAAATAAACCGTTCCAAGTCTCATCAGAACACAAACCCACCAGTCAAAGATCAATAGAATCTCAACTACCACCCCGTCATTTGACCCATAGAACCGTTGATATCCACAAATACGTCAGGACAAAACTGCTGCCCCGGAAAGTAAAGCTCCGAGACGACCCTCTCGCCGATTCCGTCTACACTCCGTTCCATAACCGGATGACTAGAAGAGAAACCCTTATGGTGAATCAAGACAAGTCCCGGGTATTATCGGACCTCGAGACTCTTCAGAGCCAAAAGAATCAGTTATTGCAACACAACTGGGCCCGTGATCTTCCGAAGATCACAAAAATCACAAACCCTAACGATGTTACTGAATTAACTACTAAGAGAAACTTGACGGTAATAGAAATTAACAAACGACTTCAAAAGTACCAGGATTGGAAGAAACGTCTGGAAGATTTGAAGAATGAAATGAAGTTCTTGGAACACTCTCTGGTGTCACATGACCCCCAGGCAGAGTATGATTTGCCGGTACGAGTGTTGAAACAGAAGAGAAATGAGGAGAGATTAAAGGAATATGGGCCTGCGATCAAGTTAAGGTTGAATAATGGGTATAGTCTTTATATTGACCAATTTGCCCCGCCTAGGGTTGTACGAGAGTCGCCGTCGCCGACCCCGACCCTTGGCCTGGAAGAGGCTTCACCCATTCCCAATAGTTCCACTAAAGACACCGAACCTAGCTCTAGTACTAATTCTGGTCCTAGTTCTAGCACCAGAGCCATTGGCTCTGGCTCTGGATCTGGCCCTGGGTCCAACATCCTGAAGAACCCATTTAAAAGAATTCGAAAAGCGGGGTTACAAAAGATCTCCAAAATTCCACTCAAGTTCCAGAAACAATCTACCCTTGACCGGCTAGTGAACAAACACACTAGTCATCCTGGCCAGCACTAGTGTGAGAGACACAGTATTATAGCATTTCAATACATAGCATACTTACTATATTAATTAGCACGGTACCAGTCGTTTCACTGATACTGATAGCACTGACACGCTAGCCATGGCACTGACGTGCCAGACTAGCGTCTAGTTAAGCACATACTCATTCATTGCCGCAAAATACTTTGCAACAATTTGTTCACACTTCTTTACCTGATACTCATCCACCATAACATCACTCATATCCACCGTATACTCTATTTCTCTCATCAGCTTTGGTTGTTGTCTGAACTCCACATCTACTCTATCGGGTCTATAAGAAGATATTTGAGCCCGAGTAATCCCATACTTTACCAGAAGATAATTGTTAAACCCAATTAATGCTAGCACTGCTGTAGCATGAATACAGGCGATTTTCCTCTCCTCAGTTTGACTATTAGAATCAGAATCTCTAAACATATCGTATAAATCCAATCCTTGACGAGTTAAAGTCTTGGAAACAGCACTCATCAAAAGAACCACTTCTTCTACCGTACGAAATTTGATCTGACTAACATTTGAAACCGTATAAATGATAATATCCCGATGGAAAATCGCTTGTTGTTCAGACATCTCGGTATTAATATCAATTTTAAACACTTTGACCAATGATTGAACAAATTTTTTGGTAGAAGAGAACGACTTGGACACAACCCCATACACTTGTTGCAAAAAAAATTGCTCAGTAAAGAGATTGGTGAAACTTTCATACCGGTACAACACCGCCAATTTGATGGCTTCAAGGTAACTAGAATCCACCAAGCTTTCATGTTTGTTGAAAAGTTGTTGATGTAACCCCACAGCGATGGTTCTAATATGTCTATTCCCACTAGACTCCAATGCTAATATGGTAGGAATAACGGTTTTAGGATTTTCGAATCCCATTTCCACTACCGTCTTAAGAAGCTTTATAGGAGTGAAAGCTGAGGGCCCGTCATCTACAAAACAAAGTTTCAAGACTTTATCGATATATCGTTGGACAAGCGTCGTACAAACTCCATCGTTGACATAACCTTTCCCGGTGCCATGGAACTCCTGAAGGTCTAAGGTTTCAGATGTAGACACTTTTTCATCCATCCCATTTTTCTTTCGGGTTTCCCTTTCTACCTTCAACAAAAACGTATGAATACATTGTAAAATCACCATTTTAATCTTCAAAGACTTCTCGTCCACCCCTTTAACCTTAGTGGCCTGAATTTCTATATCTGGATCTTCATCCATATCTGGTAAATCAGGAACACCTTCATCGCTATCACTGTTTTGGGATAGTTCCCGGTCAAGAATCCTCAACACTGTTGGAGCTACAAACAATTTGGGAGCCGTACAACAAATCCCCAAAAGATTCTTAATAGCCACTGACCGGGCATTGAAATCCATGGTCTCTTCACAGAACATAAGCACAAACCGGGCCAAAAGACTGGTAATCGACTCCTTTGGTTTTAACCCCAATGAACTCTTCATAAAGATTTCTCTATTGTCATCCATAGTGCAGAACGACCCGAATGCTCCCGTGAGATTTAAGAGTCGAAGAAGCCTCGAGTCTACCGTGACGGTGCCAGTTTTCTGTAATTGTAACACATATGTTGACAAATACTTCAAGATCCCCACCACCGTGTTAGCAACCACAGTGGTGGTCCGGTTAATCTTACAAAGTTCGTTAATACACGGCACCGCTTGGTACAAATCTGTAAGTTTAAGCTTACTGATCTGGCTCAACAAATACGTGACGGTTCTATCGATAAAGGCCGGGTTAAGGATTCGAACGTGGGGCAACACATCCTTCATTATCCGTAAGCAGAAATGTCTTACGGGTAAATTGGCAGGAGATTCATCCATAATATACGGCTGGAGTGAAGTGAGGTGTTTGGTAGGGAAAATGGCTCCATCACATTGTACCAATATCGAAATCAACTGAAGAAATGCCGCTTGTTCACTGATATTATCCCCATTGGCCACCATAAGATGTTCTATAAGCTTTTCAATCATCACCGTAAAGCTATGAGTCATCCTAGGATCTTTACGGGCCATTATCTCTGACACCACTTGTTCTAGGGCTGGGATGGTCTTAGGATTCTGGGTCACACAAGCAGCCAAAATCTGGCCCCGGCCAATGGTATCGCCCGGTTGCAGGGTATTTACTTGTGGAAGCACTAGCTCCAGCAAGTACTTTCTAACCAACAATTGCATCAGAGTATCTTCATCATCCACGGCCAGGAGAAGTTTTGCAATGATATGGGATTTTATGGTAACACTTTGATTGGAAATAAACATAAACCTTGAGGTAGTAGCAACTCTCTTCCGAACTTGAACACTTTCATCGGCCAAACAGTTGGTGATAGCCATATAGAATTGGGGGATACTAGCAGGTCGAGCCTGGACGTAACCACTGATCAATTCTAAGGCCGAATGCCGAACCATGGCCGACCCATCTGCTAACATTTGGGCCACACTTTGGGAGATTTTGGGCATAGATAACAACAGTTGATTATGATTAATTAATCCTGAAATGGCCTTGATAGCTTTGGCTCTAGTTTTGATCCGAGGACTTTCCAAATAGCTGACTAAATTATTTACAATATCATTATAGCAGATATCAAGCCTCAAGGCAAGTAGTCTTAAGTGGGCAAGAAGAACTTCTTGTCGGTCAGGTTTGGTGCCAGTAGAAGGAATTCCTTCCGTAATAAACTTGGTGAGTTCTTTCATAATAAGAGGATTAGTAATATTGTTAACCAACTCTAGACCAAGAGCTGCTAGGTCCACATTGTCTGGGATCCTTACAGGGGAGAAATAGAAAAGATCTCCACACAACATATACTGTATCATCCCTTCATTCCTAAAGGTTCTTTTGACATATTCAAGCACAAGCTTATAATCGTGAAGGAATTCCAAAGATTCCTGTTCAGTTAAGCGTGAAGTGGTTCTAAACCCGGGCCGGTAAACGGCATCTAGTTCGGCGATAAAGTTCCCAATAAGACCAAAGATGCCAACCATCGTCGTCTCAGATTGTTGGGGGACTTTTATCGGGGGATCCCGCAGCTTAGAAAGCGTACCAGCAATATTCATTACAAATGAATTGAAAAAATCTCCCACTACCCTTAACCCAATAGTCTCTGATGCCGTGAACAAATCGGTTACAAACCCTTCGACTCCAAAGCTACTGCCTTCTATCATATGCTTGCATAACCGTTTGACGATCTTATCGATTATTCGAAAGTTAATATCATAGATGTTTGCGGCCTCAGTAGCTATTTTAACGTCAGTATCACCAACCATACTTTTCAACCGGGTAGTATCAGTAAACTGAGCAAAATGCATAAGGTTGAAACTAGTTATATGGATTTGAGTTCCTTGGTTCAAGATATGGGACCGAACATATGGCCCACTTGGGTCCATATTCTCCACGATATTAAGGGTTTCGTTCAATAAAGCCGGTCGCTCTTGAGGGTACCGGTCATAAATGATGGTAACAATTCCAACACAAGCCGACACAAATGACGTAAGCACCTGATCATTAAGATTATTGAGATTTTGCAGAAGGTGAATACATGCTACCGTGACTTTTGTCACACATTTATCCGGTACCACGATATGTTCAAGAAGCACTCTAATGGCTCCATATAATTGGGCGATCCAATTAAGAAGAGCACTGATTCTGGGGTCTCTAACCCACTTTGATAGTTGGCTAGATAATAATCGGACCATATTGACAGAAGCATCGACAATACATGATATTAGCGACAGGAGGGTCTCGGCAGAGGTGAGGACTCTATCAAATCTTTTGACTTTCATACAAAAGTAGGCGATTTTGGCCGCCAAAAGTTGTTGTCGAATGGAACCAATCCAGTGTTCTTCATTTTGGCTATAATTCTGAATGGAAACCGTTTGGTTCAGGTAATGATAAACAAAGCCTATGGCACTGCCCAAGATGGATCTAGTTAGTAATAGGTCCATGTTGTCGGCTTCGGGGGTGCCGATTAGCTGTTCGAGTATTTCGCTGATGTTTTTGAACGTATCAAACAGGGAGTCAATGGACTGGGATTGCCTGGTGTTAACAAAGGTGAGGTATGTGGTATAGAGGCGAGTGATAATGCCTGTGTCTGGTTTGTGTCTTTTGGGACCAGGACTAGAGCCACTAGAACTAGGGCGAGAACCAGCAACAGGGCTAGCACTGGTTCTAGCAACAGGGCCAGCAGCAACAGTTCCAGGAGCAGGGCTAGCACTGGTTCTAGCAACAGAACCAGTAACAGAGCTAGGGCGAGTATTAGATCTGGCTCCAGAGCCAGAGGCAGGGCCACTATTAGAACTAGCAGCTGTGCCTGAACTAGCAGCCGTGCCAGTGCTAGGCCCCGTGCCAGTAGTACCAGAACTGTCAGCAACAGGGCCAGTACTCGCCGTACTGCCATTATTCTCCTCTATTCGCTCAGCACCTTTATCAACCACAATCGGAATCGTAGCATTTTCATCCTCTTTATCATTATCCGTAGCCTTAGCAAGTTCATTCTCGTCCCATTCACCGCCAAACAAATCAGGGCCTCGTAGTTCTTGGTCTTGGGCCTGGCCGTGGCCCTGTTGCTCTTTCAGCTCAATTCGTACCTCCTGTTTCCGTAGCAAATACCGCAAATTCCCTGGAATCGTTAGCGGTGGAACCTGTTCTCCCTCCTTAACTTCCAATCCCTTAGGCGGCCTGAAGGTCAATTCGTCTAGTTCCGGGTCCTGGAACTGTTCCAAAGCCTTTATCATATCAGCATTCCGAGTTTTCCCGATTTCTGCTGCTTTTTTGTACTCTTGAGGACCAAACACCTTCCCCAAATCCGAATCATAATCAGCAGCTAAGCTGAATCTATTGGATTCAAGACCCCAAACCACGTCTTGAACGGGAATCAAGTTGTCAAGGGGCCGTCGAAGGAAGTCGTTAAGGATGGACTGCTTTTTGAGCTCGTCCTGGCCTTCGGGCCGTGGTTCGTTGGACATTGGTGATAGTGATGAGTGATGAGTAGACGCGATCTTGTCTGTGCGAATGATTCAGATAGTCTAAGAGGAACTTTGGTACCATTTCTGGTACCATTGGTGCTACCATTGGTACTACCAATGGTGCTAATGGTACGACTACTGGCACTACAACTACTACTGACCTTTGGACTACTCTCTTAAATATACATTATGAGACCAGCTCATTCTAACTTTGGCACACTGTGCATTCGAATATCATCAACATTATACTCTTCTCTCACTCCAAATAAAGCTCTTCCCCGAGTCTTGCCCACCCAATTGATATACAAATTCCTTAGAACCGACTTATGATCAAATACGTTCACAAACGCTTTATCGGGCCGAACATTGTTCAAATACTCTCTTGTAGTTAAGTTCTGGCTGGTTAAAACCATATGGAGAAAGAGTAGAAGCAATGGGTATATAAGGAGTAAGCACGATAAGATTGCCAAGAAGAAACTGGCAGGGTAATTGGAAATCGACAGGTTAAAGGAATCGAACTCATGGTCAATTCTATAGTGAAATATTTGCACAAAAGATGTGACAATTACTATAACACAACATAAAACTGCCGTGAGAATAAACCAAAGAAAGTACTTATAATTCCTTAGCCCCACACAATTGTTCAAATATTTACAGTGGTGATCGTGGTTCACCACACACACATTGCACGTGCCACAATGACTGGTCCTAGGCGGTCTCCACACATGACAGGTGGGACAATATTTGACAGTAACTCCTTTGGTTTGTTGCTCAAAGTATGGAAGACTTATACTATTGAAGTATTCGGTTGGAACCGGCTGGGTTTCGGGACTTGAGTTCCGGAGATCAAATGGAAGGTGGATGTTTCTAGGAAGGATTCCTGGGTCGGAATATCCCGCTTTTATATACATTGTAGCCATCAACAACCACAAATAGGAAAATATAATTGTTACGGCTGGACTGATATTATCCCATACCCATTTGGCTTCGTACACCCAAAAAAGCACTCCCGTGACTATTATGCTAAGGGCCACTCCCACGGTTATGGGGGTCTGTTTGGCGGTTCTTAGTCGGCCCCCAAACAAATATATATACCTGAATTGTTCCTTTGGTTGGGCTTGGTATGTTTTTTTTGTGTCTTTTGTAAAGTTAGGGTCTGCCACCAACCAGTTGGCGATAAACCAAACGAGCCAGGACCGGTTGGGGTCTGGCTGAGGCTCTGGATCCATCGGTGGGGCGTGGGCGTCGTGAGTGTCGCTGGTTCCAGTGCTTTCTATGCCTTTGGTTCCATCATCTTCAGACCTCATTAGTGATAAAATGCGAATATCATCAAATTGAAAATTAGACATGTTTGGCCTTAGGAATACTGGTCTAAGGGTTGTTGGAATTAGGGCTGGTGGACTTGTGTCTAGTGCTAGAGCTAGTACTAGAGCTAGTACCAGAACACTTCACAATTCTAATTTTGGTACTAGAAACCTTCGACATAGCCAAATACCGTTTGCAATCCCTCGTTCTTTCAAAAGATCATTAAACCTTTCCAGTTCTCAGCTTCAAGCAGCTAAAGGTTGGGGCACAATTCTTAACATCCTAGGTGGAGCATACATAGGAGGGCTTCTCGTGTGTCTAGGACTGTTATACTTAATCTACAACGATGCTAACGACAGACAACATATCCCATTTGAATTGAAGTTTCAAGACCAAATCACCGCTGTCAAAGCTATAAGTAAAGATGATGTGTTAAAGAGTCCCAAATACGCCGTCAAGCATTACAGAAGACTCTTGATTGAATTGGCTAAACAAGAAGACCCTGACTCGCAGTTTGATGAAGAAGACCCGGAAAACAAGTACCGAGTCCCATTATTATCCTCAGAGAAATTACTTCACTCCAAATCAAATGCTTTCTCGAATTTCTACATTGATATTGTGTCTCGGTATGCCAAAGCTTTACTAGCAAAAGGAATGTTGGATATTTCTCAAGAAACTTTGAAGAAATTGGTGTACAACGATGATATTTTCTATAGACTTGGAGATGCAGAGAGATTATCTCAATGTTGTAGGTTGTTATCCAAGATTTCTGACTCACCACAAGAAGGGGAAATGTTGATAAGAAGATCGATTTCTATGATTGAAAAAACCTTTTCTTCGATTGCTTTGGATCAAGAGTTTAGATTGAAACCCCAATCTCGAATTACAGATGAGTTGATGAATTGTTTGAATGATTTGGCTTTTAACTATGGGCTTCAATCGAAACAAGGTGACAAACAAAAGAACCTTGATAAAGCAATGAATATCTACTTATCTAATCTTAAATTCCTTCAAACCCTCCACAAAAACCTTGACAATGGCACCATTTCCCAAAGTAAATATCCGTTATTTAATTGTCAAGACGAAAACCTTATTATGAAAATCAATGAAATCAGAGGCCATTTAAGTGAGGTGGTTTGGGCTAAGGGGTATAAAAAGAATGCTATATCCTGGGCAGAAGAGATTGTAGATGATATATATTATCAAAGATCCACTTCCAAGAGAGCCAATCAGATTCTATACAATGTATTGGATAATTTGGTATTTATGTATAAAGATATTAAGAACTCAAAAAGTATGGACCGGTGTAAACTGCTTCAACAGGAATTGACTTTATACGACATGAACCAACTGTCGTGGTATGATAATTTAATCAATCGGTTCTGTAAGATTATATATCATAAGGGGCCTTTGGGTGTTCTTGAAAAGGGATTGTTGGAGAGGTTTGGACCGTCCAAGAGATTACTAGAGATTGAAGAATTTGAGGAAGAGGATAAAGAATAATCACCTGACCATTATGTCACCTATGTTTCATATATTTTGATAGCTACTAGTATAGATGTAAATAGAACAGTTCGTATAGAACCCTCGTATATATACTCCTGGACCATACGGTCCCAGGCATTTCTTTATATGATTTCTTAGTAAACTTGTCTCCCAAACTTCACTCTTATTGCTTCCCTAAACCCTCCAAGTAACCCCAATAGAGATTTGATCTGGGTGTCCTTTTCTTTGTTTTTCTTTTCCATTTCTTCGACCTTTGCAATCTGCTCTTCACATTCCGTTCTAAGCTGAATATATTCAGCGTTTTGTTCCTTTTGTTGCTTGATAAGCAGTCTAACCATTGCGCTCAATTCCTTATTATGTTTGGTGTATTCCTTTTTCATTTCCATGAAATGTCTTGAGTTTTCCTCTTTCATTTCCATGAAATGCTTTAGGTTTTCCTTGTATTTCTCTTGGAGTTCACCGTATTCTTTTAGGCTTTCAGTGCATTTCTTTTGGAGTTCACTCTTTTCTTTTAGGGTGTCACGGTATTCGGTTAGGGTTTCAACATGCTCCTTCTCGAGTTTGAAGAAGTCTTCTCGGTACTTGACAAGTTTTTGGTTATCTCTGTGTAGTTTGAAGAATACCGGTGTCGCTGCTTGGTGTTCGACAAGCACCTTCATGTCTGATGGAGAAATATTCTCTTGGAGGTATACGTCATTTGAGTCACTACACTTTTTATTGTCCATCCGAGATACTTCCTTATTGTCAATCCGAGACGCTTCCTTATTATCAGCCTGGGGCCCTTTTTTAATAGTCAATCGAGGCACGTCAAGCTTCTTTCTATTACTTTTTTTGGTCATTTTGATGTTTTGTGAAGTCAATTTTGGTTGCAAATGAAACCACAAAGCGCGAACTTAAATGCTGCAAAAGATTTGATAGAAACTGGATGATTATGATATTGTAATTCTTTTTTTGTTAGCCAAACTAGGTTAAGTGGTCTATCTGATAAGATGGATAATTCCTTCCCTTTTTCTTATCTTTGGCTTTAGGGGTTTTTTGTGCCAGTCCAATGGAATAACCACAGTATTGAGATCGAGGACTCTCTGGTAATTCTGGTCAGTATTCTTTCACTATTATGTCGCTCGATCCATTAATACAAAGAGGTATGGCAATACCAAACAAACTGATCTCTGGTATCAGTTTCCGATCTCAGGTCTATGTTCTGATCTGAGTAAATGGGTTTCCTTCATGATTCCACAGCTTTCACCATAATAAAATCACAAACATGTAAAATTTCACTCAATAGACTGTTCCGTGTCAATCAGACCTATGTCTATCACTTCCATCCCCTTCATTCCTACTACCATATTACTCCACCTTTATTACTGACCCATATCACCTCCTTCACTATATAAATTAGTACTAGCAAATCTGGCCAATGAGAGCCCGCGAAAGTCCCATTATGCGCGCTCCCCAGGTTATCCTAAACATTCACATTTATTTAACTATCTAAACCAGAATGCTTTCTTCAGTAACTAGAATCGGGTTAAGACAACCATTAACCGCTGCATACAAGCCAACATTGATTCGTGGAATCAAAACCATCCCTCAACCTCCAGGGTTCGTTGTAGGAACCGTTAATGATGCATACGTGCACCCAAAACCTCACAAAACTCACGGATCCCTTCATTGGACCTCGGAAAGAGCTGTGGCCCTTGCTTTAACTCCTTTTGTGGCTGCTCCTTTTATCACTGGTGCTTCAACTGCTATTGATTCCATCATGTCTGGATTATTAGTGTACCATTGTTACACCGGATTCCAAGCTTGTATTATTGATTATATTCCTAAAAGAGTTTATGGAACTTACCATAACTTAGCCATGTACTTATTGACCTTCGGAACCGGGGTTGCTGCTTATGGGGTCTACGAAATCGAAAACAAAGAAGGTGGGATCACCAACATCATTTCCAAGTTATGGAAGGCTTAATATTTATTCGTCATTAATATATGGATTTTAAATAAGTGTGCCACTGGAAGTGGACCAGTAGCAGTAGTGGTGCTAGTACCTAGCACCACTAGTTTTCATCTCTCGTCCTAACTAGTTCCCGTCCTAACTGGTCTAGTTTCTAACTCTGTAAGTTATCCGAGGTCTTTCTCTTCCTAGGTCTATCATTATCATTATCATTCTTCTCGTTCTCTTCAGTCTTCGGATAAGTCTCGGGAATGCTTTTGATATTTCCCGCTAGCCATCGACCTAATTCTCTCTTATAATCCTCCAACGTGCCAATGTCCTCAGGCTTTAAAACTCTTAAAGTATACAATTGCGAATCAAACACATCTCTCAATTTGACCATTTCTTTCACTTGAATAGTCCCCAGTTGTTGATCTATGACCACACTAACTAATTCCTGGTTCATTTCCAATAATAACGCCTCTATAAATTGGTCACAATTCGTATACTCTCCTAATTGTTCAATGGTTTCTCGTATGGTTTCATTATTTGCAAGGTCCAGTATTTGCAACTCTCCTCCATCGTATCGGCTCAAAACGTCCCATACCGTCAACTGTAGAAGCTTATGGACCTGCTGGTTGGTTAAAGTGATATATTTGTCGTTGTATTTCTGGTAGGAAGCAAGATCTCCAAATGCAAATAGTTCTAGTGTATTCATATACTGGTGTAATTCCTCGGTATCGCCAGCGTTGGTACTAAACTCAAGCAATTGCTGGAAGTAATTGATCCTATACGCTTCTACTAGACTGTTTTCTATGGACTCTATCATTATCATTCATCAAATAAACTATGCTAAAGCTATTATGAAATACCTAGGTGGTGATTTCCCCATACAAATTCGCGATCAAATTATCCCAAAGCCTTACTACTAGTAATTGGTTGAGCTTAGAACTATCGGCGTCAGGGTCCTGGTGGGATTTTTCTGGCTGGAAAATGGCTAGCACGGACTCAATACGGTTTATCATGTCATCGTCGGTTTCATGGGCGTATTTCATATATGGCAAGACCTGGAACGGGAGGGCTTTGTGGCACAAGATTTGGTGTATTTCTCGAGCCATTTCTTGCACGCTAGGTTGTGATTCTGTAGTAGGTGTAGACTCTTTGGACTCTTTCTTAGATGGTGACAGTGGCGGCGTTGGTGACCGCCTGAATATACTCACTCGTAAAGTGTTCAACATCTTTGACATATTCTCGTCATCCATTATACTAGACTGAACCAACGTTTTAAAGAGATTTTTCTTAGCAATCTCGTTCACTTTATTGGATAAGGTGATATTACTATTAACAACAGACCTTAGTGTTCCCAAGATCGTGGCCATCAAAGGTTTCCGGTCAGAAAATCCACTTAATGTATTGAGAAGTTTGAATATATTATTCTCAAGAATATTGTGAGTATCTTCCTCATTACTGGTGTTTTCTGTTTCACTTTTGGTGTTGTAGTTTGTGTAGATCATAAGGTAGCTGATATCTTTATAAGAAAGCGTAAATAACTTTTTAATTCGATCTCTAATGGATACTCTGGGACTGGCTTTTAATAAGAGCCTGGCATCTAGCTTTGACTTGATGGAAGTAATCACTTTGTTAAGAGTGGATAAAATAAAACTAGGAGTTGCCAACTTGGTGATAACTTTTTCCACCACTAAATCTGCCACTATAATGTTAACAAAGTCATAACCAATTCTGGAATTAAGAAGTTCATTTTCAGGTGGGAAAACCGTCTGAAGCAATTTGTTCACCATTATTCGGAAATACAACTCCCTGGATTCCGTGGATTCGAAAATTATATGTTTCGACATTAAGTATTCGTTGATTGTAGCCTCCTGGGTCTTTTCTTCGTCAAATAAAACCGTATTTCTACTGGGTTCTAGTATTTTTAAAGTGGGTCTCCCCCATAAATCCACCAAATGCCCATCAATTATGTCTGAAATCTCGTCTATTCGAACCAATAAGTTCTCCTTATTCAAAATCATGCTGAATCTACTGGCAAAATCCTTGATAAATTCACACAAAACCTGGTAAATGCTAGCGATAAAGTCCAAATTATCAGTGTTAAGCTTGCCCAAATACCAACTGGCAACATAATTGGTCATGATACTGGCAAGGAACATATGGAGTTCCAAATTGAGCTTTGGATAGGCGATATTGGTAGTTTCATTGGAGTGTGGGATTAAAAGCGGAAGGTGGTTTTGGAGGGTTTTGATGGTTTGAGCATTATCCATAGTTAACGGAATCATATTTTGGTTTTTCTTGGGCACAAAGAGCTTACAAAGCAACTTGAATTCTTCGGTATCAACCAATGGGTTTATGGTTAACCCATCTTTTAATTTCTTACTGTTTAATGGGATCTTTTTTACAGGTTTTTCCTTATCTATTATGCTGTAGAATTTGGTGGAGGTGGAAGTGGTAGGAGATGCTTTGGAGGACGACTGGGTACCGCGGTATTGGAGATCCGTGCCGCTGTAATTCGTTAGTTCCTGGAACGGTTTCTTCTTTAGATCTGTCATAGTTGACGATTGTTATCAGTTTAGTACACAGTTAAAACTTCACGGTATTATGGTGAGGGTCGTGTGTGGTTCATATGATAAGACATTAAACTATGGCGATGCCGCACATTTCTCCAATTACTACTAAACATGTTTAGGAATCTAGCTAGAGCTAAGACTCTTGGTCAAATCAGAAGCTCTAGTACGTGCACAAAGTTCGTGCCGCTTATAGAGAATTACAAAACCCTTAGACATGTTCACTTTGAAGGAGTTACCCCGTTCCAAGACGGCCAGAGAATCCAACAAGCCATCTTAGATGCTAATTTATCATTCAAGCAAATCGAGTCCAAGATCAAGAAAAACCAGGTGGATTTAGAGAAACAAGGGTTTTCGGTGTCTGAATATGAAAGGGAGCTTTTGGATAAGATTTTGACCATGAAACCAAACCCCACCTTGTTAACGTTCCAGTTTAATAACGTTTACACCGGAGGCAAAAAGATGAAAAAAGATCCTCAGATGGAATCATTACAAAAAGCCATGGAAGATATAGGATGTGAGTATCATCAACTAGAGAGAGGTGGTGATATAACCTGGCATGGAGAAGGTCATTTGGTAGCATATTTGATTTTGGATTTGAAGAAATTTGAAAACTTGACAGTAAGATGTTTTGTAGACTCTGTGTTACTAAAATCCATCCAAGATTTGTTACAAAAGAACTATAAACTTACCAGTTATCTAAATGAAAACCCTGGTGTTTGGATGGAGCGTGAAAATAAAAAAATCGCTTCAGTGGGAACTAATATTCAAAGAGGGATCACGACATATGGAATCGGATTAAATGTCAAGCCAGATCTTAAATTCTTAAACCAATTCACCATGTGTGGCTTACCAGAAGCCCAGCCTACGTCTTTGGCTAGTTTGGTTTCGGAAGAGTTGGATTTAAAAGACATAGCGTATAAGTATTCGAAAGAAATAGCAAAGAACTTGAATATGGAAACGGTAGAGCATTTGAGTGGGGAAGAAGTAGAACAGCTCAAGAACATGTAAATACAATAAAACTAACAGTATAACAATAAAAACTAATAGTACACGCTACAACTAGTAGGGCAATAGACAATAATGTGTATTGGTAATCTACAATAATATACAATAAAATACACCCTACTCTTCAGGAGGTAAGGAAGGAGACAAGCCCATACTTAAGCGGTCTCTATTACCCTGTAACTTCACCCGTGACAAACTATACTTCAACCGGTTCTTTTTATTTTGTAAAAGTCGTAACCGGTGGATCTTTTCGTCACTAATATTCCCTGTACTTATACGTTTTTCATTTGATTTGACCGATTCCAACCGAACTTTCTGTAGTGCAATCTTATTATTCAACTGGATCTTTTTCCGGTTAAGTTTAGTGATTTCCAGCTCCATTTTAGACTTTAACACGCCGATTTGTGGTTGTAAGTCATCTTGTAATGTTTTTGTAGCGTGATCTAGGTCCAGTTGTGGGATAAGTCCAAACACTTTTTTGGTGGTAAGGATAGATTCGAGTCTGGGGACGTTTTTGGTGGTGTCTTCGATAAGGGAAAGGGAATTGTTTAGTAATCCTATGGAAGATTGGAGGGAAGATACGCAATTGTTTAAGATCTCGTTACTCATTTTCAACAAGTTCTTATTTCGTTCTTGTATTCCGAATGGCTATTCAATGAAACTGTGTTACTATTCTGGTGCTGTTTTCGTACGGTTCTGGTACTACTGGCACTAGCGCTGGTGGTCCTCTTATTAGTGTTTGTGTTGTTACTCTTTAGTGTTTTGATGTTTCGCGAAGAAAAAGATTCTCAAACCTCCACCATGAATCAAACCGATATCCCTATCCATTTGGATCTATCGAATCTAGATACGCCGGGCCATCAGTCCAGCCCCCGGACGGCCGGGCCTGCCAGCAAGTCCATTGACCGAAAACCCCCGGGTGAAAACCATCTACTGGTCAAGTTTGATGAGACTTTGAGCAACGGTGCTAATAGTGATTCTAGTTCCGATCACGATGGTCATAGAAATAATAGACGACGGTCTAATTCTCGAAGCCAGGTGGTAGCTACCCCCAACCTCAGTAGTTTTGGCGTACAAGGTCTCGCCGCCAATGGGTCTGTCCGGGAAACTAATGAAAATAATAATCTGTTTAATGAATTTAGTGGCGATTCCAGCCCCATTCACCCCAAAATGGCGGTGGAAGACCCCAAAAAACGGAAGCAAGTCCAATATTTTGTGACCCTTTCTTCTTTGAATGAAACTTTTGCTCAAAAACATTTGTCGGTGCCGTATTACCCCGATACTAGAAAGCTTGGGAGACCTACTGGAGCTAAAATAAAGCCCGATGTGACCAATGGGTTTTTCGATTCTAGAGTGTTAAGTAGAAACCACGCAGCCATGTATGTGGATGGCAATAGCGGCAAGTTGATGTTGAAGGATTTGGGGTCTTCTAATGGAACTTTTGTTAATGATAGAAAGCTAGATACAGAACCAGTAGAGATTAAGGTGGGTGATGATATTTGTTTTGGGTTTAATATTCAAGTGGGAATCAACCATAAGCAGATTAATGCCAAGGTGGAGAATATTAATGTCATGAATGATATTTTAAAGCCTAGCGGTGGCAGTTCTGAGTTTCAATTGAGTAAGAATATGGATCCTGCGGAATATAAGCATTATCAATACATCCAAGAGTTATATAATAAGGTCAAAGCATCCGCCGAGGATGAAAAGACCATTGACAAGAAGAGTCATCAAAGAGGGGACGCTAGTTTTGAAACGGCATTATTTAGTGATGTTAACCCCGATATAGAGGAGAATTTATTGGGTTTATACACCAAAGCTAATAATGGGATCTTTAAAAACTCTGGTACTTCATCCACATCTAAACTAGAGTCTTCCATCAATATATTGGTCAATTGTCTCACCCGAATCAAACAACAGAACAATTCTTTAAGTTCGTTAGAAGAATTTCTAGAATCCTACAAGTCTAAATTAAATGATTTAAATGATTCTTATTTGAAACACCAATATGATACAAAGTTATCAGAGACCATTGAATTGATTGAACAAGAAAAATCGTCACAAGAAAAGTTGAAGGCTGAATTGAAGGTAGTTAAGGATGAGAATTATAAAAAGACCAAAAAACTAGAAGAAAAGGTGTTTAAGTTGAAAGATGATAAGCAATCCTTGAATAAACAGATCACAGAGTTGAAAACTAATCTTAAGGAGAAGGAGGATAGATTGGTAGAACTTGAAAGTAGTACCAAGGAGATTAATCTTCCTGTTTCATCTAGTAAGATTAGTCTGGTGGAAGATTCACTGAGATCCTTAACTAGTAAGTTAGATATTGGGGATTTACAAGATTCTGGTTTGAATGCCAATATCACCAACAAAGGTGATAATGGATCTGTTAAGACTAGTGAGCTTCTGGACTTTGATTCTAATCCCAGTTCTAATTCCGATACCAATTCTAATTCTGATGCGAGTGTGGATAAGCCTGAGAGCAGTAATTTGAACACCACGCCTGTTGATTCGGGATGGGAGGGGGGAAACGAGGGCCAGGGAGGAGCTGACGGGAGAGGAGACGAGGGCCAGGAAGATGAAGGCCAGAGAGGAGGAGATGAGAGAGAGGGTCAGAGCCAGGGAAACCAGGGCCTGGCAGGAGGTAATGAAAGCAACGACAACAATAATTCCAATAACAACAACAACAATCCCAACAATAATAACCACGACGACGACGACCCCAGCATTCCGTTTGTCAAAGTGCCGTCCACCGTCAATGACGCCGACATCGACCTGTACGACGCCGACAATGATCTAAGGTATAATAACGGAATGGTAGCCGTGGGACTCGTGTGTATCATTGTGGGGATTTTTATTCATAAGTTTACATAAGCATAATAAATTGGGAGAGATATCTATAGCGATTTAGCGCCTGTAGTGACTATATAGTACTTCCATAACCTTGTGGTAGTGATTACGCTATACTGTTCATTTTATGGTGATGTTTTAGTGTGTGCGAAAAATCACACCATAACATGAACCTCTTGGTCAAAGCGATGCCTCCAATGGCACCAGCAAGGCCCCACACGGTCGGGCTAGCACGGACTCGGATCAATTCCCGAACTTTTATGACTCCGTTAACAATCCTTGGTGGTTTAATGTTTAATGAGAACAACCGGTTGGCCAATAAAATGGCAGCAGGCAAATTGCACTATAAAGATTCTAATGAAGTGTTCAATAAAACCAAAAAATTAAAGTTCACAAGGCCAGATCCCAACTATCCAGGCCATGTTCCATTATACACTTATGAGAAACTTTTGATGTTTCTTGGTTCTAGTATAGGATCCTACTCCCACCCAGAACGGAATGAATTCATTGTAGGATTAGGAGAATCCACTGCGATTCCGTATGTGTTGAAGAGGTTACAAAAAACCATGTTGGCAGACCCTGTGGGAAGACAAATCTTAAGAGAAAGACCTCGGATGACCTCCAAGTCTCTTGACTTGACATATTTAAGACTGTTACCTGAAACATCGGTGGGACATAATTATGTCAAATGGTTAGACAGAGAAGGAGTTAGTCCTGATGATAGAGTACCGGTAAGATATATTGATGATCCTGAATTGGCGTATATTTTCCAACGGTATAGAGAATGTCATGATTTCTATCATTCTATCACGGGGTTACCGATTATTATCGAAGGAGAAATTGCTGTTAAAGTGTTTGAATTCATGAATATTGGAATTCCCATGAGTGGGTTGGGGGCTTTATTTGCTCCTTTACGGTTGAAACCAAGTCAAAAAGAACGATTATATAACATATATTACCCCTGGGCTTTTAGAAGTGGGATTAATTCCAAACCTCTTATCAATGTGTATTGGGAGAAGATTTTAACCAAAGATGTTAATGAATTAAGACAAGAGATGAATATTGAGCAGCCTCCAGACCTTAGAACCCTTCGAAAGAAGTATTACCAAGAGTTGAAGCAGAAAAAACTCGTCGATTAATGTAAATAGCGTTGTTAATGTGTAATAAATAATTACCAGAGATGAGCTGTAGTATTAATTGCTGAGAACTACAATAGAGTAAGGAATTACTATGGGATATAATTACTGTGGGATATAATTACTACGGCACATCGTAGACTAAACTACTGGTCAAAGTCTATAGTGCCCTGGCAATTTGTAAGGCTGTAGCTCGTCTGCCTCGTCTGTCATTCGAGCATGGTTGCAATTGCTAAGCCGCATTCAAATTTCACTCTATAACATGTCCCAGTTAGTATATAAGTACTTCCTCCATAAGGTATGTGTTGAGTAGGAAGTATATACTGTAACGGTGGTGTAGCTGCCTGTTGTTACTGTGCCTGTCCCTTTTTTTGAACTTTCAATGATGTTTTTTGCCTGTTTATTGCCTGTTTACTAACAATTTAGACCAACTTGGATTCCTTGATAACATCAGGACCCAAAGAAGATCCATACTTCGAACCAATTCCCGAGGAGGAACTCCATTTCTACCAGAGAAAAGGTGCCAAAAGAAAGAGAAAATTGCCTGGGTTTATTCCTGAAGATGACTTAAGGATCTTAAATTCCGTCAAGCGGAAAGCTTATAGGTTAGACTTACAATTGAGTATTTGTGGATTCCGGTTAGGGTGGGCTGGAGTGATTGGATTAATTCCATGGCTTGGGGATATTATTGCTGCGTTCTTTGCCTTACAACTTGTTCATAAAGCCGAGACTATCACTGGCGGATTACCTGCTGGGATTAGACTGAAAATGATGGCTAATATCATTTGGGATTTTGCCATGGGACTTATTCCTTTGGTGGGGGATTTTATGAACATTTTATATAAATGTAATTCCCGAAACTTTATTCTATTGGAGAAACATCTAGTGGAGAAGTATAGTGCCCTTCAGACCACCAACCCTGTGGAGACGAAGCCTGTGCCTGAAACAAAGTCAAAGGCTAAACCTTCCAATGAACCGGTTCAAGAAACAGGAATTATCAATTCCAAATCAGACTATGTATAATATATACTTACCTACACTGTTACTAGACCCTAACCTTTATTAATCCTAAATATACAATTATCTCAGGAACTCCGTTTCCAATTGCAGAACTCGTTCCTTAAAGTCCCCCACAAATACCTTCAATTGGTCCACTTTCATGAACTCAAGCTCAAGCTCAGAGCATTTCTGAAGAAGCACATCCACATCTTCCAACTGCTGGGCCAATTGTAATTGGTCACCCAAATATTCTTGCGTGACAGCCCGTTCTTTCGTACTAACTGCTTCGTAAGTGTCTTGCGAAAGCCCTGCTATATGATCATTGATTCGATAGATAAGATAGTCATAATGAAGCGCCAATTGTTTGAGTCCCAAGGGATCGTCGTCATTCATATCCTTGGATCCGGTTCTCTGCTGTTATTGGTCAATTGCGCTATTGGTCAATGGTGTTACTCTCTTACCTCTATTCTCATTACTCCTATTGCTCGATCTTATCGCACAAAATTCTCGCCCACATTTACTCCCTAACCAACATGTCGAGTTCTGGATCCTATTCACTTTCCAAGATCAACCCGAAGTTGTTAAGACGGATATGTATGTAATGAAAGTGGTGCTGCCATTGGTAGTTCTTGTGTTTCGGTGCCATACCAGGCGCCATGTTTCCCTGTCCCGTGCCGGGAGACGGTTCTAGACACGGACCCTGGGAATCGCCGCCCTTGATTTGTTAATTGTACTAACCTTTAGACCGTGCTTGTAGACCTACGTTGGATGAACCCAACTTGGCATTGAACTTGGAGATCTGTGATTTCATCAATGCCAAACAAGGGTCTGTTCCTAGAGAAGCCGCTATTACTATTGCCAAATTAATTAGTCAAAGAGACCCTCAAACCAGTGAATTGGCCTTGTCTTTATTAGATAATTTGGTGAAGAATTGTGGTTACCCATTCCATTTACAAATCTCTCGGAAGGAGTTTTTGAATGAATTGGTTAAACGGTTCCCTGAAAGACCTCCATTAAGATACACTCGAGTCCAACGATTGATCTTGGCCCAAATTGAAGAATGGTACCAAACCATTTGTAAAACTTCTAAATTTAAAGAAGATTTCGCTTATATTAAAGATATGCATAGATTATTGACTAGAAAAGGATATGTGTTTCCAGAAGTTAAAGTAGAAGATGCTGCTGTATTAAACCCTTCTGATACGTTGAAATCTTTTGAAGAATTAAGAAAAGAAGAAGAATTGGTTAATAGTGCCAAGTTACAAGAATTGGTTAGAAGAGGTAGACCTCAGGATTTACAAGAGGCTAATAAATTGATGAAGATTATGGCTGGGTTTAAAGAAAGTAATAAAACTGAAGAAAATAAGCAACAGATTTTAGATGATATTGCTAGATTGAAAAGAAAGGCGGAGATTTTGGATGAGATGCTAACTAGTATACAAAATTCTGGAAATAAAATCGATGATTCCAATGAAGCCGTCCATGAATTGTATGGATCTGTTAAGAGTAACCAGCCAATTATTAACAAGATTATTGAAGAAGAGGGAGAAGATGAAGAGAAAGTTAACCAATTATTGGCTCTTAATGATAATATCAATTCTTTGATTAATAAATTCCAATTATTGAAAGGAGGGAACCTTGAAGAAGCTTCTAAAATCAACCCTGCTATGAACCAAGAATTGAATTTGATTGATTTCGACGATGACGAACCTATAAGTAATGATCAAACTGGTAAAGATTCTCAAGGATATAATGATTTATTAAGTGATTTATCCAACTTATCATTTGGTGGGAATGCTAACAATTCTGGTGGGGCTGAGAAAAGAACCAATGATGATATTTTGAACTTATTTGGATCTGGTGGGTCTATTGCTTTAGGAGGTAGTACTCCTCAACCTCAATCGCAACCTATTCAACATCCAAAACCTCAGACTCTGAGTGCTAATAATATGGATTTATTGGGTGATTTAAATTCTCCTTCTCCTCAATTACAATCTAATACTCAACTTCAAGGTCAAGGTCAAGGATTAGATCCTTTCGGACTTAATTTCCCTAACAGTACTCCTACTCAAGTACAAAATACTGTTTCTAAATTACTCAATCAATCTGATGTGTTGAAGGTTCTGGCCGATATTTATAGTAACAGTAATCCATTCAAGGGGAAATTCAACTTTAGTAACATTTCATCTGGAACTTTATCTAACTTCAAGTTTATGGTGGCCGCCCCAAAGAATTGTAAATTAGATTTAAGTCCTCAAACTAATGATGTTTTGTATGGGTTTTCCAATAATGGGGTAAGTCAAGAATTTTCGATTCAAAATGATTCGAATAAAGCATTGAAAGTGAAATGGAAGGTGGAATATACCGTGAACAATCAAACTAGAGAAGAGACTGGTGTTAGTAATTTGACTGAATAGAGGTACAATAGCTTAGCTTAATTCGTTCCTTAACTTTTATAATAAACATATACTATATCACCTGTTATATATTAGCACCTATGTAATATATACTTGAAACCAAACTTCCCTTTCCCTTTTTTCCATTATTCCTTTTTAGCTTATTCTGGTTTAATTAAACAATCATCAATAATAAAAATAAACCCATTTTCAACTTGTTTTACCATTTCCACAGGAATAACATTCCCATCTACGGCCAATTTGAATTGTTCAGCATTATCTTGAAGGATTTCAATTACTTTTCCACTCAATAACTTAACAGAAATAGTATCTTGTTCAACCTTCAAATCGTTGAATCCTAAAGTAAGATGATTGGCAATGAAATAATTCAAATTAGAATTAATAACTTCATCTTCATCAGCACCTTCAGTATCTAAAGACTTTGGAAATTCCCAAGGTTTCATGCCGTTTAATTTATTAATGATAGAGTTATCAGTAGGAGCAATAACCAACATGGATTCATCAGCCAATTCGGTTTTGTGGTTGATTTCTTGATTATCTCTGATATAACCAGCGAAAATCGAAATTGATTTGAATTGGGGTAAAATACTTTGTAATAAGTTTTTGTTTCCCGTGTCCATCACGACCTGGTCTCTCTTTTGAGCTCCTTGTTCTTGTTCTACTCTGTGCTTGAAGTCAGCAAAGTTGACGACATTTTTGGCATCTCTCTTCTCGTAGTGCTGGACTTCGATATCGTGTCTTTTGTCGGAGGGTTTGATCTTGAAGTCAACAACGTTTTTGGCGTCTCTTTTGTCATAGTGACCTTTGTCGTCTCTCTTGTCAGACACTCCAATCTTTAAGTCATCCATATTAATAACATTCTTAGCGTCTCTCTTGTCAATATCCTTGTCAGGGTGGAACTTCTTGAAGTCAAATACATTCTTTGCGGCCACACTGGCGGCTAAGTATACCATTAAAACACCTGCAACTTTCATGTCTTCTGTGTTGTTCTTAGTAGTTGTGGTAGTTGTAGCTCCTGAGAAAATTGTATTTGCTCAATGACCGCGGGGTCGTGTGTGGCCGCAAATCGTGGAATTGCAAGTTACCGTAAAATGCAAATGAGCCTGGTTAAGTATACGAAGTAATACGAATTGCAACCACCAATTGCACCCAACATACGAATAACTACAAACCAAATAATAATACAAACGTTTATTAGAACAGTTATAAGACCAAGTCTCTACTTTTAAACAAATCAAATAATCACATGATATCTTTTACTTGTACAATAAAACAAACTAACCAGTTCAAATATAAAAATATCAATTAAGCGAGTCAAAGACTCTGTGGGAAGGTCTAGTGGATCCAGGAGACCTAGACTAGGGGGCCTAATATAAGGTAAGACCTAAAGCAGCAGCACCCATGACAAAAGCCATCACAGATCCAGTCATAGCCACACCAGCATCTTCAGAACTAGAAGAGTCAGAACCAGAACCAGAACCAGAATCATCGTCACCGGTTTCAGAAGAACCAGAACCAGTAGAAGAAGAGTTTCTAGTTTTAGCAGAAGAAGAAGAGGTTTCAGCATCAGCACCAGAACAGTAGTATTTGTCACCTTTAACATCACCATCTTTGTTTAATTCATTGAATTCTTCACAAGTTAAATCACCAGAAGATCTTAAAGAGAATCCACCAGCAACTCTGTCTAAAGAATCAAAAGTACCGTTATCAAAAGCACCACTAATGTTAACAGACCCACCAATTTCAGATAATTCTGGGAATCCAGAGAAAGAAGTTAATTTATCATTATCTTCAATAACTAAAGCCCCACCAATTTTGGTCAAGTTAGCAAATTCAATTTCTTCTAATTCAGAATTGTCATCAATAGTTAAAGAGTTACCAATTTTACCCAAAGAAGAAATTTCAATAGATTCAATATCATTGGAGGAGAAAGATAAAGAACCAGTAACTTCAGTCAAGTTAGAAACAGATAAAGAAGAAATGGATTGTAAGTAAATACTCTTAGCTTTAGATAATTTATCCAATTTAACTTCAACACCTTCAGCATTATGAGAAATAGAAATAAGACCAGTAACTTCTTGTAAACCAGAATCAATGGATTCAATGTTACCATTATTGTTAACATCAAAAGTTTGTAATTTAACCACATTAATACCAGAAATAGCAGATAATCCCGTATCAGCAATAATCACTTCTTCAGCAGAAGTAATCCCAGTAGTTAAGCCAAGGTTTTCTAAAGCTGGTAAAGCATTTAATTTTAAAGAACCCACAGTAGTTAATTGAGCCAAGTTAAGACTAGCTAAAATGGTATTACCACTTAAAGCTAAATCCCCAGCCACTAATTCTAAAGTAGCAGCATTAAACACAGTAGCTTCAGTAACATTATAAACGTGTAAGTTCCCATAAACTTGTTCCACTCCATTTAATTCAATGGTTCCGAAAGCATCCCCTTCAATGGTAATATCCCCCACGGCAGTAGGACAAGCAGCAATAGAAGCAACGTCGGCCGATTCCGTAGCCGTGAAATCGTCAAATGAACAAGCAGATTTAACATCTGGAGTAGCACTAGTTAAAGTGGAATTGTTAGCAGCCAAGGCCACAGCAGCGAAGGCTGACACTCCCAACACACTTTTGAATTGCATTCTATATAGTTAATAAAAAAATTGTCTCGAAAAGATATAAAGAGAAAACAGATCAGGGGCGACGAAATGGGCAGGTGGAGGTTTATTTAAATCATGGATCAAATCCGGCCGCAAAATTTTTCAGCGACATTCGAGGGTTCGGAAGTGCGCGAGGTGCTAACCATGGCACGTGCGCTGGGGTAGCGTTTTTTTCCACCAATGTAATCAGACACCTATAGAGGAGGGGATACTATGGTCTGCCCTAGTGTTACTGCCATAGGCCTGCTAGTTATTGGTGGTACGCTCTACTCTCTCTAGTTCAATTGGTTCGTGTAATATTGAGGAGGCGCGGTTGCGGACCCGTCGTCGTATAATATTTTTTTCGCCCAAACGGGACAAATCAAACCAGGACTTCCGAGGGTGCCAGCCATTTGTTGATCCAAGAAGAGGGGACAGTCTAGTGCCTGTGGTGGTGCTTGCACCAGCCTGGCACTAGTACTACTACTACTACTACTTCTACTTCTACTGCTGCTGCTACTGCTACTGCTACTGCTAGTTCCTAGCGGAACTAGCACTAGTTATTAGACGATCTTTGTTGATCAAAACACTCTCAATTAATTATCAATTTTAGGAAATGCTTATCTCGGCCAATAACTGAAACATCGGTGCGCAGGGTAACCTTGAGACATCGTACTAAGGTTTGGTGAGGGTTCATAATGTTAAGGTTCAGTTCCGGGGTTTGTTATTACTGTTCCATTTTAAGTAGGTCCAGCTTGTCACATGAGCTCTAGCTCACAAGAGTATACTAGAAGAGTATACTAGAAGAGTAACTACAAGAGTAACTACAAGAGTACAAGAATATACTGGCACCCCATTGGACAATACACTGGCATTGACACTGGCACTAGTGCTAATACGCTGACATCACTCCACTGTTTGAGCTAAAAATAGATCAGCCAAGGCGCTGATCCCGCCCCAACTTAACAGAATGTCATCAGAATGTCGCCAGAATGTCGCCAGGGCATCTCCAGAATGTCACAAGACCTACTCTCACTTACAATAAATATTATATTCAATACATACTAATCAAAGTTAAACCTTTTCAGCCAACTCTTCTAACAATTTATAATCTCTTTGTTCGATTGAACCGTTCCCAGGTAATCTAGAAGATCCCATCAAGTAATTATCCACTTGTCTAGCACATTGTCTACCTTCTTGGATCCCCCAAACCACTAAAGATTGTCCTCTTCTACAATCTCCAGCAGTGAAAATGTTTTCAGTGCCAACTTTATATCCATTTGGATCCACAGTTTCAATAGTACCTCTCTTGGTTTTTGCCACTTCCAAGTTATCGGCTTCTGGTCCAATGAATCCCATAGATAAAAGCACCAAATCAGCTGGGAAGAATTCTTCACTACCTGGAGCTTCAGCCATTTGCCAGGCTCCATTATCAGATCTCTTCCATTCAACTCTTACGGTTTTAATCCCTTTAACATTTCCATTTCCATCATCAACAAATTCTTTAGATAAAATCGAATATTCTCTTGGATCTTTACCATAATGAGTATTAACTTCAGTATGTCCATAATCCACTCTAAAGATTCTTGGCCATTGTGGCCATGGATTATCTTTAGGTCTAACATTTGGTGGTAATGGTAATAATTCGAAATTGGTGACGGATTTAGCTCCATGTCTGGTAGAAGTCCCCAAACAATCATTACCAGTATCACCTCCTCCAATAACAATCACATCTTTTCCTTCAATTTGTTCTTTAATATCTTCCAAAGTTCCATCAAGTAAAGCTTTGGTGTTTTTAGATAATAATTGCATGGCGAAGTTGATATTGTTCAAATCTCTACCAGGAATTCTTAAATCTCTGGCGATGGTAGACCCCACAGCAAGAACCACGGCATCATTGGTAGTTTTTAATTCATCAACAGTAATATCTTCACCAATGGTAGTAGAACAAATGAATTCAATACCTTCAGCAGCCATTAAATCAGTTCTTCTCTTAACAATTCCTTTATCTAATTTCATGTTTGGAATACCATACATCATTAAACCACCGGCTCTGTCACTTCTTTCATAAACCTTGACAGAATGACCAGCTTTATTCAATTGGTCAGCTGCGGACAACCCAGCAGGTCCAGATCCAACAATAGCCACGGTTTTCCCGGTTCTAAAAGTTGGTGGTTGAGGTTTAATCCAACCTTGTTCAAACCCGTGATCAATGATAGCACATTCAATGGATTTGATGTTCACTGGATCTTCAACGACCCCTAAAGTACAGGCTCCATTACATGGAGCTGGACAAATTCTCCCGGTGAATTCAGGGAAATTGTTGGTCATCAACAATCTTTGTAAAGCATCATACCATCTGTCTTTGAACACCAATTCATTCCATTTTGGAATAACATTGGAAATAGGACACCCAGTATCAGAAGTACAGAATGGGATACCACAATCCATACATCTAGCGGTTTCATGTTTCAATTCGTCCTTGGTTAATCTTGTAGTCATTTCATTCCAATCACTAGTTCTATCCTTAGCGTGTCTGTATTTTTCATTTCTTCTCCTGTATTTCAAAAATCCTTTGTTTCTGTCCAATTTGGTCACAGACTTGGTTTCTTGCTCCAAGTTGGTGATGGTATCTTCAAGATCCAACACTTTAGGTTCAGAAGGTCTGTGGATATGTCCTTGTTTGATCTTAGAAGCTTCCCCATTAGTGGCATCACATTCTGGATCTTCTTTAATGGCTTTTAAGAATTTATTTCTTTCATTCATCTTGGCTTCTTCTTTCTTCTTCTTTTCTTCTTCCAAAACAAGCTTATAGTCATGAGGTAACACCTTGACAAATCTTGGTAAGATTCTGTTGAAATCATTCAAAATGTCATTGGCCACTTCAGAACCAGTGTAGTGACGATGGTCTTCAATTAAACCTCTAACAAAAGCGATTTCACTTGGATCTTCAATGGCACTTAATCCAATAGTTCCTTTATTGACCTTATCACTGAAATCTTGAGCCATATCCAACACATAAGCAATACCACCACACATACCGGCAGCAAAGTTTCTTCCGGTACTACCTAACACAATGACTCTACCACCAGACATATATTCACATCCGTGGTCACCAGTTCCTTCCACAACAATGTTGGCACCAGAGTTTCTAACGGCAAAACGTTCGGCAGCAACCCCTCTAATGAAAGCGGTACCAGAAGTGGCACCAAAGAAGGCGGTGTTCCCAGCAATGATTTGGTCTTCAGCTTTGAATTTAGATCCTGCTGGTGGGTAGACAAGAATTCTACCCCCAGAAAGACCTTTACCAATATAATCATTAGCATCCCCTTCTAATTCTAAAGTGATCCCTGGAGCTAAGAAAGCCCCAAAAGATTGACCAGCTGAACCCTTGACGTTCACGTGAATGGTGTCATGAGGTAACCCTTGTTCACCAAAAGTCTTGGAAACTCTGTAGGATAAAGTAGTCCCCAAAGATCTATCGGTATTAACCACATCACAATCAATAGTCACAGGTAATCCTTTAGCTAAAGTGATTTCAGCTTCATCAATTAACTTGTTATCGATTCTAACGTGCAATCTATGGTCTTGTTTTCTCACACAGTGAGTAGCAACACCAGGTCTAATACTATGAGCAGGAGTCAAAATTGGCGACAAGTCAACATTAGCATTCTTGGTGTTTCTAAAGGAGTCTCTAACTACCAACTTCTCGGTTCTACCAATCATTTCATTGACAGTTCTAAATCCTAAGTCGGCCATGATTTGTCTGAAATCATTTGCAACATAATAAAAAAAATTGATCACATGTTCGGGAGTACCTTTGAATTTTTTTCTTAATTCTGGGTCCTGGGTTGCAATACCGACTGCACAAGAGTCCGTTTGGCACCTACGAAGCAATAGGCACCCCATTGCAATCAACGGAGTGGTAGCGAACCCCCATTGCTCTGCTCCTAAAAGAGTGGCGATGGCTACATCTCTTCCGGTTTTAATTTGACCATCAGTTTGCAAAATTACTCTTCCCCGCAAATCGTTCAACACCAAAGTTTGGTGCGTCTCGGCCAACCCTAACTCCCATGGTAACCCAGCATGTTTGATAGACGTCCATTTGGCAGCACCAGTACCACCATCATGTCCAGAAACCAAAATGTTTTCAGCACCAGCTTTTGCGACTCCCGCAGAAATAGTTCCAATTCCAACTTCAGAAACTAATTTGACTGAAGTACGCGCTCTTGGGTTGGCGCACTTCAAATCATATAATAATTGTTTCAAATCTTCAATGGAATAGATATCGTGATGCGGTGGTGGGGAAATCAACCCCACACCAGCAGTAGAGTGTCTGGTTTTAGCAATGGCAGCAGACACTTTCTTCCCTGGCAATTCACCCCCTTCACCAGGTTTGGCCCCTTGAGCCATTTTAATTTGTAATTCATCAGAATCAGATAAGTAGTAGGAGGTAACCCCGAATCTACCAGAAGCAATTTGTTTAATAGAAGATCTCATGGTATCACCATTGTCATTGACCAAAGACCGTTCAGCATCTTCCCCACCTTCACCAGTATTGGATTTACCACCCAATCTGTTCATAGCCACGGCAATGGTAGAATGAGCTTCCATAGAAATAGATCCATAAGACATGGCACCGGTAAAGAATCTTCTAACAATTTCAGTCCATGGTTCAACTTGATCAATAGGAATGGCTTTGGAGTTGTCATAGTCAAAGTCTAATAATCCTCTTAAAGTACAGTTTCTCATGGCTTCGGTTTCCTTCTTCTTATAGGCTTCATAAGCGCTTTGGTTCTTATTTCTAACTGCATCTTGCATGGAAGCAATGGCAGCAGGTTCATTGATATGGCTTTCACCACCATCTCTCCAGTTGTATTCCCCAGTTTCTGGTAATCCAATTGGTTTAACGGTTTCTCTGTCAGGGTAACCTCTTTCGTGCATTGAAATGGAATCTTGAGCAATGTACTCAAAGGTTACACCCTTGATTCTGGAAGCAGTACCAGCAAAACATCTATCAATGACAGAATTATCAATACCTAAAGCTTCAAAGATTTGGGCCCCTTTATAAGAACTCAAGGTAGAAATACCCATCTTGGACATGACCTTCAAAATCCCGGAATCACAAGCGTATTTATAATTGGAAATAATTTTTTCCTTGGTCAAAGCTTCATTGGACAATAAACCTTCATCTTTCATTCTGATTAAGGTTTCAATGGCCAAGTATGGGTTAATGGCATCAGCACCATACCCAACTAACAAACAAGCATGGTGGATTTCTCTGGCTTCAGCAGTTTCAATAATTAAAGCCACCTTGGACCGTTGTTTTTGTCTGACTAAATGATGGTGGACAGCCCCAACTGCTACCAAAGCAGAAATTGGAATGTTAGTGGCATCAGTGGTTTTATCAGATAACACCAATACGGTATGGTTTTCATCAATGGCATTAGAAGCATCTTGACAGATTTTATCTAAAGTATTGATGTAACCTTGAATTCCATCGGCTTTCTTAAAAGTAATATCAATGTTAGTGACAGACCATTTAGGATAAACCTTGTTCATGTTTTTAATGGCATTCAATTCTTCAATGGAAACAATAGGAGATTTCAACAATAATCTATTACATTGGTCTGGTTTGATTTCTAACAAGTTACCTTGAGGACCAATGTAACATTCTAAAGACATGACAATTGATTCTCTAATTGGATCAATAGGAGGGTTAGTGACTTGAGCAAATAATTGTTTAAAGTAATCGTATAACAATCTTGGTTGTTCGGAAATACATGCTAAAGCAGTGTCATTTCCCATAGACCCTAAAGCTTCACCCCCTTCAGCCATTGGAGCTAAAATCATCGACATTTGTTCGTGAGAGTAACCGAATGCAATTAATCTTGGGTCACTTTGCACAGTAGTCTCAGGAGCTGGAGCTTTATGAGTTAAATCAATGTTTTTATTGTTTAATCTTTGAGCCAAATCTTCCATGGTAATCATATTGGCCAAAATCCAGGATTTAAAATCAAATTTGGATGAAACTTTAGCCTTTAATTCCCTATCGTCAACGATTCTACCTTCTTTGGTATCAACCAATAACATTTTCCCTGGTTGTAATCTTCCCTTTTGTAAGATTTTTTCTGGTTCAACATCAATGACCCCAACTTCAGAAGCAACAATGATTCTATCATCATCGGTCACATAATATCTACAAGGTCTCAAACCATTTCTATCCAAATTGGCCCCACAATACCGTTCATCGGCAAAAGTGAACAAAGCAGGACCATCCCATGGTTCCATAAGACAAGCAGCCCATTCATAAAAGGCCTTTTTCTTTGGATCAATCAAATTATCATTTTGCCATGCTTCAGGAATCAACATCATCACGGCCTCAGGAAGAGTCAAAGTACCGTTAATAACCAATAATTCCAACACATTATCAAAAGCAGCAGAATCAGATCCTCCTTCTTCAATGATAGGATATAATTTATCCAATTCATCACCAAACAATTCCGATTTCATCACCCCTTCTTTAGCTCTCATCCAATTCTTATTCCCTCTCAAGGTGTTAATTTCCCCATTATGAGCAGCCAATCTTAAAGGTTGAGCTCTATCCCAACTTGGAAAAGTATTGGTAGAGAATCTGGAATGGACCAAAGAAAAATGGGCTTCATATTCACTGTTAACTAAATCATGATAATAGGCAAACACTTGATTAGGAGCTAATTGCCCTTTATAAACAATGGTTTGATTGGAAAGCGAACAGATGTAAAACCAGTTGTGTAAACCAATGGTATGAGTGGATTGTTTTCTTAAAATAAATAATTTCTTTTGGAATTCTTTATTATATTTGGATCTAAATTCTTCGTCTGAAATGTCTTTGTTGTATAATTCAGATAAAATAATGGCAGGTTGTAAGATTAAAGGTTCTCTGGATAAAGAAGCAGGTCCCAAAATGGAAGAGTCATGAGGAACTTTTCTCCATCCTAAAACTTTTAAATCTAATGAGTTGGCAATATCTTCAAAAGTTTGTTTTGATTTTTCAAAGATATTTTCATCTTTTTTGAAAAAAATGTTACCAATACCATATTGACCAGAACTAGGTAAGTCAATTTCACAATGATATTTAAATTCTTTTTTCAAAAACACATGAGGTAAAGAACTTAATAACCCAGCACCATCCCCATCTTTTGGGTTCAATTCCCCACCTCTATGGGTCATGTTACATAATAAGTTTCTAGAGTCACTGACAATCTTATGGCTGGCAATACC
Source organism: Yamadazyma atlantica (assembly GCA_030561325.1). NCBI lineage: Eukaryota > Fungi > Ascomycota > Pichiomycetes > Serinales > Debaryomycetaceae > Yamadazyma > Yamadazyma atlantica. Next base: position 73,617 of record JAKTXA010000021.1, read on the forward strand.
TTTAAGATGACAAGTGAAACCCACCCCACAAGCATCTTTTTCATACTCTGGGTTATATAAACCTTTGTTTACAGGTAAATTAGATGCCCATGATTTATTTTCTGGCACTTCATCATACTCATAAACTTTGGTTTCAAACTGATCTTGAACAAAAGAAGTCATCCTACTATTTATTTCACCAAATGCTACAAGAACAGACCAAAAAAAAGGTTAAAGAAGAAAAGAAGAAGAAGAAGAGAAAAAAAAATCTTTGGATGATTCAGGCAGATTCTTGGGGGTAATTTTCAGAGTCATAGTGTGTCAGGAACAATTAACTGATTGGGGAATTACGAAACAATGTCGGTGTTAGGTAATCCGGTACCGGTGATTTGCTCTAGATAAAAAAGGAGGAGCACTGGGATGAGGCAGCCAATGGGAGCAAGGATATTACCCATTTTTTTTGTCTGTTGGTGCTACAACGTGGTCTATAGTGGTCTACAGTGGTTTACTAAGTGTATACTCTACTTTTTATCCTTTAATCCATCTCTACTCTTTGTATTTAGCCCTCAATCTAATCTTTAATATCGATTTTTCACTATGGGTTTAATAGGGGCCGCTTCGGTATATCCCACCGCGGTGGTTGCCGAAAAATTCGGGCCTATTATCTTCAACCAATGAGATGAGCTTTTTAGTCATCGATCTGGCACGGGGTAAGCACGAGATATGATGCGACGGGTGACATGGGTCACGGCCAATATCCGGGTTACTAGACCTTGCATCCGGGTTACTGGAACACAACTTTTTGACCGGTCAACGTCGGCGACCTTGTCACCTGATATGTCATGTGACTTCTCATTTTGAGATTTGAAATCTGCGATGCTTTTGCGATGCTTAATACTTCATCCACTATGGACCTGATATCATTTAAACCACAGATTTTGGACAGAATCGTCCCTGATGTATCGCTAGACCGCCACCTCCATGTGGGGATCCGTTCCCACGGCCGCCAGCCTGAAGAATTCAAACCCCTTGAGGTGCTTTCCACCAAAAGTGACGCTTTTACTACTTCTTCATATATTCAAAACGGAAATACTATGATTATTTGTACCATAACGTACGGAATTAATGAACTTTCCACTGATTGTGACCAGTATACTTCTGTATCTCCTACAGTATCCATTTCCCGGGGCCGGTCAGGTGCTCCCACCGATGAAGAAATGAACTTATCTCAACAATTATATGAACTTGTGCTAACCAATAAGCTCTTGCCAGTCAACTCTGTCAAGTTTCAACCTAAACTATTGGTGGATAGAACCCTTGAGAACGTGGAAGATAACAAATGGTTCAAGTTTAATCTATTTGTACACCTTAAAGTGTTTGACCGGTCTGGTCCACTTTTGAGTCCATGTTACTATAGTTTGGTGAAATGCCTTCAGCAAGTTCAACTACCACAAATTTACGTCGAAGACTCGTTTGGTGGTGGTGCTAACACTTTCAGTAAACTTACAACAGAAAACTTGAAAGTATATGAAGAAACTCTGCCTTTAGAGTTGAACCTACAAAACTTTCCTATGGCTTCTGGCTTTGGGATATATGAACTTGATGGAGAGAATATCGTGCTTTGTGATGTTGAAAATGAATCTGAAGAAGTTAATGTGTTAACAAGGGGTCATGTGATAGGTACTGGGGATAAAATGACATATTTTAGTTTGGTTAATGGGGGTTTATTGGATGTTTCAAGAGATGAATTGAAGGAAATGATATCTCGTTCAAGTTCCAGGGCCGCCCAGTCCCTGACCTAGTCCTTGGCCTGTTAATCCCAGTTCTGGCTATTCTAATAATCTATAGAGATTCCTTACCTACTGCCCAAACATCCTTACACCCCGCGTAACTCCTGGACTAGTTCTCAACAAAACATCCTAACTCCCCGCGTAACTCTGGGCTGGTTCTTGAAAACATCCTAACACCCCGCGTAACTTCTGGGCTAGTTCTCGAAAACATCCTAACTCCCTTACATTAAACTAATTATATCCTACTCAAGCATATTGTCTATAGATCTAGATTGTATATTAATTTATATCGCTATTCCACTTCTAGCACCGCTACTCACTCCGGCTTACTCAATAACCGTTTCTTCTTATCAAACGAATCATCTTCTAATGGAGACCGGGACTTCTTTCCACTGGAAATACTTTCCTCGTCACTGGCAGGCCCTGGGGTTCCTGGAGTCCCCTCGGTGGTGGCCCCCTCGGTGGCCTCCCGGGCCTCGTCCCAAGCCCTTAATTGCTCCCTAACATTCATAATATTCTGCTTTTGTTCATTCAACAATCCCAGGTATTCTTCCTTTCCTTCTCTGATCATGTGATTCAACTTTTCTCCTCCTAAAAACTCACTCGACCTCTTCCTATAAAATAACAAGTAGGCAGCACTAGTAACAGTACTCTTGGGGTCTTCGATCTTACTGACTCTACTATCGTCAAAGTAATACCACTGGCCGTCCCGGAAATTCAACGCCGACGCCGTGTAATGACCTCCTCCAAGCCCTCCGTAATGGTTATCGACTGCCACCAAATCATAAACGTTGTCCTGATGGTCAATATACTTACTCATATCGAGTCCCGTGATCGGGAAATCTATAGTAACATCGATTTTATCACCAAAACTCCGAGCCATTTGAAACCTTTTAAGGTGGATTGTAAGAATATCTCCGGTAGACCAAATTTTGATGGTTTTGGTGGCCTGCTTGTGGTCTTTACACCGAGGACAGTACCATAAGTCCTGGTCTCCTAACACCTCTGGCTGGTAGAAGTTATCCAAACAATCATAAAGAGAAATGGTGGACTTTTGTTTGGCAAGAAGTTTCTTTCTATTAGCTTCAAGCTCTGGGTTGGGGATTTCATTCACGTTCTCCCAGGTATTATTCTCTTGGAAGAGCTGAGAGTAAATCTCAGGATTCCATTGGAGAACAAGAAGTGTGGTGGGTGTCACAAGGACAGGGTGGTTGTCTGTATTGTCCTGCTTGGGGTCTTTGGTGGTGACGTTGGTGGTAGCAGGTTCTTGTCTTGAGAGGGTTCCGACAGAGTCGAAGAGAGACCCGAGCCGGTCATTGCTTCCATCCAGAGCTGCATCAAGTCCATCCGACCCTTCTGACCCTTGTTCTGACCCAGGTGATGGCTCTGGGCCTAAGTCCTCGGCTGGTCCTAAAGACTCTACTGGTGCTAGTTCGGGTGCTGCTTCATTCTCCACCATTACAAACTCTTCTGGATCCCGGGACTCTCCCTGATCCTCTGTCTCATCCTGTCTCTCATTCTTCTCGTCCCGATGGTGGTAATAGTTGTACTTGAGTTCTGGTAACTTATCTGCCAATTCGGGCAAGTTGTTAATATTTGGTTTCATATGAGGTACGTGAATAGTCCTTTCCGACTTGGCTTTATCCTCGTGAAACTTAATGGTGAAACCATAGTCAGCGCTTATTTCAGGGTCTGCTAATGAGACGTCGGAGTCATACCCATCGCCAGCTTCCTGGTCGAGCTCGCCCTCGCCAAGCTCTTGACCCTGGAAATGATGTTTCTGGTAATAATCTTGAGCTGGTAATTGTTTCAATTGCCTATAATGGTCTCCGATATCCACTCCCGTCAACACCTGAACTGCCCGTTCAAGTTTTGCCCTAATGGCACCAAAAGACCGGATCTCCTCGGCTCCTACCGTAATAAATAACGGAATCCCAAAAAGACTGCTGAAGTTATAACTCTTATCTGGTTCCGGTACCGCATTTAATACCGGCAAAATGATCTCATCACCGTGTGGAATCACATAGATAAGTATTTCATCGTTTTTATTGATGATTTCACTGATAGGAATAAACTTATACTTGTTAGCATTGGATTGGAAGTCCTGGTAGAAGTATTTGTTGAAGAGCTCATACACAAAGATATCTCCTTTGGGTACGCCCAAGAAACTGGCCAAATAGTTTAAAAGGTCATCGAAATTGGAGGACTTGTTCAACTCAACCTGAAGGGTACTTATCCGTTCACTAGTGGTCAGGGAAAAGTCCAAGTTAACCACCTTAAATGTATGGTACCACTTCTTATCTATTGGTAACGGCAACGTCAAATCATTAAATGGATCATAGGTAATAGACGTTTTGGGACAGTCAGGACACACCAAGATACTCTGGTATAACCCGGAGAAAAGGTCGATAATTACCGAATCATTTCTCTGTTTATACTGATTCCAGCTTATATCTGCTAGTTTCTTTATTGCCGCCAAATTATCGATATCTTCATCACTAAGTTCTGGTTTTTCCACATATGGCTTGTCATAGATCCGGTTCAAGTCTTCATGCAAAGCATCAAGCAACCAACTCAAAAATTCCTGACTATCTTGCTGTTGGTACCCATGAAACATTGAAGAAAAATGGCCCACCGTGTATTTAAACTCTCTGGGAGAGACTGAGGTAAGCGTCAGAGGCTGGAAACTGGACTGATTAAATAGCTTTTGAAGTAAGGCCCCAAATGTCTCAGCCATGTTCCCATTGTACCCCAAAGGATTTGATTTGTTCAATTCCTTCTGGAAAAGATTGAAAAAAAAGTAATAATTCACTTCTGGAATGTGAACGAGACACTGAAGGGCACTATTCATGTAACAGGTGTTACCAAGGTTGATGAGTCCTAGATGTCCATTTGTGGAAAGGATGTCATCTATACTCAAGTCTTCAATATTGCTATAGTTGTTTTCAATATAAGTATCTACGGGGAAAGATGATTTATCATAAGGTTCCACTAGGAGGTGGTACCGCATGGAATTGATGTTCTGAGACTTTAAGGTTGAGGGAAGGATGTTTTGGAACACCAAGTTTTTATATGGAATGGATATGAATTGAGAAAGGGTAATATTGGCAGGTGACTCTTCAAGGTTACCGTTGAGGAACCAGACTCGGATGGTACTGGTGCCCGTGGTGCCATTGTGTTTGTAGTGGTTCCGGATAAAGTCAGTCAACTCCTGGAAGGTTTTGGTGCTGGACATAAAGAAGCCTGTAGGTCTTGCGGTGGAGGTTTTATTAGTTTTACTAAGGCCATGAAGCACGAAATATGGTGGGAACTTCTCTAGCACCTTAGCTCCAGTATTATCTGTAATTATAGCACGTGAAATGGGTTCCCCAATGATGCCAAACCATTCCACAAGGTGTTGAAACACTTGGGGAGGCACGCAAACGGTTTGAGTGGTTTCGGTTTCATTTAGAAATAACATTCCGGCTTCATCTGTGAGAATAGACGTATTTACAGGACCCAAATGTTGTTTTAGATCGGAAGGCGTGATGGCGTCAGCCGTGAGGAACGCTTGGAGATAGGCATTAGGAATAAGGTTCCAGAAATCACCTTCTTGGGCTGAAGTCTTTAGGAGATCTTGAACGAGTTGTTTCATTCTTTGGACTTCTTCTGTTTGTGGTTGTGGCCCTTCAATATCTGTTTGTGGTACTTGATCTATTGACTCTGTTTGTGGTTCTGTTTGTGGTTCAAGTTCTGGTTCGATTTCCGGGGATTCTATTTGGTCTTCGGTTGCACCAAGAGGGCTAGCATCATCAGTACTAGTGCTATGTCCAGTGCTGGTTCCACTGGCATTGACACTGGCACTGGAGATAGGTCCATTATGGTCTAGTTCCGGTCCATCATCCAACGACATTGGCTCTGATTTGATGTCGTCTGTCATTGAATTGCCTCTGTTGATCGATGCGTCGCATTTTTCAGAGTCTATTGAAAGTGAGCAGGATGGGATGGGGTTCTCGCTAATTTAGTGCGACTGGGCTTAGCGTGGGCCCAGCTCGGCCCCACAATGGGCCTAGAATGACTGGTCGTGTCATCGGGAAAGAGCGAAGATAAAGATATCACTATAATCTCACCTTTTGGTTTCTAGTATAATAGGAATAATATCAATTGGGAGCTATCAATTGCTAGTGCCATAGTACCATTGCTAGCCACTGTTATAAACACTGCTGGTGTCATTACTAGTACCATTACTTACACTGCTAGGACCAATCTAGTACCATAGCTCGTACCTTTGGCCACAAAGTCTGGTCCCACAGCCTTTTGACATGTCAGAGGGTCCTCCGGAAGAGGATCTTTTGATAATAAACTATATTTGTGATGAGCTCCTTCATGACTACAACATCCACAAAGACACTCTAAAGAAATGGCAGGTCGAATTGATCGATGATATCCATGACCCAGATGTATTGGCAGCTATAATTGAAGAAATCGTTCTAGGAAACCCATTTGATAAGAAAGTCCCATTGAATTATGATGATGTTGAAGTATTGTTCACAAAATTGGATAGCCTTACTGAGGAAGTCTATGTGGACTTTAAAGTGCTTGTACTAGAGCTCTTGTACTACGTGTTGACATGTAGTTACACTAATAAGATTCTTGCCGTGAGGAATAATATCCATCAACTTTTGATTGAGAAATGGCTACATTACTTGCCAAAGGAACCCGAAGCCATACTAAACAAACTTTCCAAAACCATCCTTAGTCTATTGGAATTGGGGTGTGATAATAATACTTTAAACAAGATTGTTCATCGAGTCTTTGTGTCTAGTATCACTGAGACTGTGCACTTACTAACGTTTATTAATAAATTAAACCTGTTGTACCAGTGTCACTTCAAGTTCCTCGTTTTCAACGATTTTATTGGCCGGTCCATTCCAATTCCACTAGAGAACTCTTCCCGGTTCAATTATAAACTCTTCTCCATTCAAAGTTGGTTTAAAATCAATGGTTCGGGATCAAACGGTCCCGTGACTTTATTCGAGTTTTCAAACTCTTCAGGCCTAAACTTTTCAAGTTTCAAACTTCAGTTGGTTAACTATAACCAGTTTCTGATAGAGGTTCAAAATAATATGAATAACTCCAGGATTCAGTTTTCATTTAACCAAATCCTTCCTGATTTCAATGACATTCCAAACCAGGGTTTTACTCATTTTGTCTTGACCTTTGACAAATATGGCAATTTGAATTTGTATGTCGATGGTGTCTATTCCGAGTCAATTCCATGTCCTGATCTAGTTAATAATATTGACCAATGGGATAAGATATATATTGGGGACAATGAGTCTAATAGTTCGAAGGATGAGTTGATAATACGAAACTTGGCAATATTAAATACTAATCTTTCTCCTCAATGGATTAACTTATTTTATAACATGGGCTTAGGGTATGATTGGAATTTCAAGGAGTTTTCGGACGATAATATTTTCAATCTCTTGAATCATTTAAGTTTCAGAGGTCTAACTAATGTATGTCTCAAGTTCAAAGAGTTGAATAAGACCAGAAAGAGATCTAATAGTTTGAGAGAGTCTCTTCATTTGACCCATAAAAAGGAAGAAGTGGATAAAGACGATACTTCCAAACAAGCTAAAGTGGCCGACTTGAATATGAAGAATTTGGTGGACAAAAACCATATAGCCAATAGCTTGATAGCCACCAAAATCACCGACGATAATATAATCTTCAACAGCAACGATAATGACTTTCTTGAGAACTTGGAAAGCTCTTCTGGGCTGAAAATATATCTCCATGAATCTGAATCCATCTGTGGAGCGTTCTATGTGCTAGGAGGAACCCAACTACTCTTGACATTTATTGAGAATATCATAAATAACTCTAAGCTTCAAGTTCAGGAGAGAGATACTTTACTCCAAAAGGCATTGGTATGGCTCTTTGATCTGCTCAACAATAACTGGCGTTTGAGCAAAGAGTTTGAGAACATCAATGGGTATGGCATCTTGTCTATCTTGCTAACTAATTATAAGTTTATGAACAAATCATTAACTTTCAGTATTGAAGACTCTCTATTGCCTGATGAAGATAAAAACTTGCTAACATTGATGCTTAAGTATGTGGGGTACGATTTTATTAACCCTGTGGACTCCATTATCATAAATCCCACGGCATACAGGTTTCTCGTACTTAATTTCGATATACTTCATGATCAAAAATGTTTCAGTTTACTCTTATCCCAATTCAATACATTCATGATAGACAGCAAGTACTACGAGTATAATATCATGGAATTGAATAAAATGAAACTTCTCAAGAAATTATTATATTTCTTTAAGAATCCTAATTTGGCGGGACTTGAGTTAACCAATGAGATCAAAGAACAGTTTACTGATACCATGAGCGTTATCTTACGGTCTGACACTTCAGTGGATACTATACGAGCAGTGGCCCATTTTGTCATCTATGCTTTCTACTCAAGTCCTCAAGAATGTAATCCTCAACTAGGAATTTTGGCATTACAATCACTTACCAACTTTCTTTGTGAATCCAATTCGAGCTTGAAAGTATTGAAGAAGTTTTCCCGGTCTATAACTATTCACTGGATCTTGTTGCTCTTGAACATTGGTTCCGTCCAATACCTTTCAATCAATACCAAAGATGTGGTGATATGTGGGATAAGACTTCTCTCACGACTTTTAAAAGTCCTTGGACCTCATATAAATAGAAAGTTTTTCCAGGGGAATAGGGGTCTAGATATCTTGACTCATTTTCTAAAGGAGTGGTGGACGGATGATGAGGTTCTCTGTCTGATTTATTTGGCAGGTTTCGGGTTGGACGTTAAAGATTTGGGAACCAATGGATTTGAAGCTGATTACCTTTCTTTGAACCAAATAGTTCCTGCTGTGAAGTCGGCCAACTTGAACAAGCTAGTTCTTCCTGAGTTCTTGAAGTTACTAAATAATTTGGTTCTCAGTTCAGTATACACGCTAAGTGAGAGAAAGGGCAAGGTTTTGAGTGCTCCCAATAGTCCTAGTGTTAATGGGAATATGGATTTAGATATTTCTCTTGATGCTATCCACTTAATCAGTTCATACTCTATGTCTATTGAAACAGGCTATCAAAACCTAAAGCCTTTATCTGGGTTTTACGTTGATAAGAGTTGGCTCGATGGAATATTTGAATTAATAGGATATTTGAGGTTATTTTTGACCTGGGAAAGTTCCGACTTGCTTCAAAACTTTAGGAATTGCTATAATCGATTAACCAAGGTCATTGCAGACATATTTATCTCCAAGTTAAACAATGGGTTTTTTGATATCTTCAACAGCTTAAATGAATTCACCAAGAAGTTGACGTTGGATATTATTTTCCCTAAGATTTTTAGACATATCAACGAGTTTATCTCGGTTTCCAATTTCATTTTCAATGAAAAAGAATTCTTGAATGAGTCTATACACTTATTGGCATTCTATTATGATGAGTATATTGATCAGAACTTTTTGATTGCTGAATCAGACTTAAGGGATTATATTATTTGTATGTTGTCGATTCTTGAAGCCAGACAGGATTCGAATAGCTCTTCAGTCAGAAATCTCAGATCTTACTTGGGAACTTTGATTCTTCTCAAGCTCCAAAAAGATTCTCGTACCAAAAGAGATTCTGATTGGGTAAGTGTTGAATCTACAGACCCTGATGGTGAGAGCATCACTAGTACTCACGTGTTTGATGAAACTGTCAAGTTGTTGCTATACAGACAAGTGACTATTTTCCTGCCGGGAATTTTGAATACTCAACAACTAGGGAATCTATTCATTCTTTTACTAGGCAACTTCTTCAAGTTCCACAAAGAAGAACCACATATAGATAATTTTTTTAATCTTTTGAGGTCTGCTCACATGATGAGGCAAGAAGAGTTTGACCAGGTCATTGATTTCATGTGTAAGGATATCGACTACAGTGCTAGTCGTGAGTTGATACATGAGTTCTTCAATACGTTGTTGGTAAAAAATGATGAGGAGGCCTTAAGATCTATTTCTAAGTTTCCCACCCTCAAACATGTGTTCAACCAGGGATACCATTCACTTTTGTCCAAGAATCCCGAATCTGCCAAATTAAACATGTATGATATGATAACCATCACGTTGAATAATGGAGGAACTTTGGGCCAATTGGATAATATTTATATCAAAAGCTTTGAAAGAGACTGCTTGCAATCTAAGAACCAGCTTCTCAGTAATGAATTAACAAAGTTCAACAGAGCCAGTCAAGATCACAAGGAGAATATTATCTACTTTGCCTCGAGCTATAATGGTTTAAAAGCGGCCCTGGACCGATTGATTCATGGTGGGAACACGGATTATGTATTAGATTTCATTGAAAGCTCAGATAGAATCAGAAACAGAATGATCACAGAAGACCAGTTATCCGACTCGGAAAAGTTGGCGTACCAAATCGATATACCTGTGAAGAACATGGATACTTTACACGACAAGTCTCTAGAAACATATAATTCCATTGGCAATGGAATCAATACCTTGGCACTTTCTACTGATGAAGTTTTGTTAGATATAGCCGGAGAAGATTCCTTTGAAGTGGTGGATGACGTCAATGAAGTGGAAGTTTCTGTCTACGAAGACAAGAATAGAAAAGTTTTGAGAAGTTTATACCTAGGAGACCATATAGTATCACTTTGGAATATCAGTCAAATCAATGGTTTAGCCCCTATAGAAAGTTTGATGATATTAGGGTCTAACCATTTATATGTCATTGAGAATTATTTCCATCAGCCGGATGGGAATGTGATCGATGTTCAGGACGCCCCCGTTGAACTTAGAGATCCTTATTTGCAATTGATCAACTCCCAATCGAGCTATTTCAAGAAAGAAACCGCCAGGTCTCATAAGAGCAAGACCTGGAGTTTGGATACCTTGAGTTCTATTTCCAAACGGCAGTTCTTGTTAAGAGACATTGCGCTAGAGATGTTTTTCACCGATGGAGCTAGTATTTTAGTCACATGTATTTCACCTAAGGAAAGAGACTCCATCTACAATAAACTACACCATTTCTGTATTGGAAAAGGTTTGGACCAGGATTTAAATGATACCTTACAAATGTCATCCTCGTTATCAGGAATAACGAATACCACGTCTTATTTTACCTCCAAGTTGAGTTCAGTGTTATCTTCAAATAATCCCGATACATTTTTAAGTGCCACCAAAAAATGGAAAATGGGAGAAATGTCTAATTTCTATTACTTGATGATTATCAATACTTTAGCGGGAAGAACTTTTAATGACTTGACTCAGTACCCGGTTTTCCCATGGGTCATTGCAGATTATACTAGCGATACGCTAGACTTATCGAATCCCAAAACTTTCCGAGATTTATCAAAACCAATGGGAGCACAAACTGAACCACGAGCCTCTGAGTTTAGAGAAAGGTTCTCGGCGTTACAAAGTCTTGAAGATGAAAACTCGCCAGCATTTCATTATGGAACCCATTATTCTTCTGCTATGATTGTGACATCGTTCTTAATTCGGATCAAGCCGTATGTTCATTCATACCTCTTACTTCAAGGAGGAAAGTTTGATCATGCTGATAGGTTATTTAATTCTATTGAAAAAGCATGGCTTTCCGCATCGAAAGATAATACCACAGATGTAAGAGAGTTAATACCAGAGTTTTTCTATCTCTCTGAATTCTTAACTAACTCCAATAACTTTGAATTGGGAGTTTTGCAAAACGGTGAAGTTCCTAATAATGTCACGTTACCCAAATGGGCCCATGGAGATCCTAAGATTTTCATTCAGAAGAATCGAGAAGCTTTAGAAAGCCCATATGTTTCAGCCAATTTGCATTTATGGATTGACTTGATTTTTGGGTATAAGCAAAGTGGGCCTTCTGCTATTGAATCACTTAATATCTTTCATCATTTATCTTATAATGGAGCAATCAATTTAGATAATATCAACGATGAAATGGAACGGAAAGCCGTCATTGGAATGATCAATAACTTTGGTCAGACCCCAAAGAAGATATTTCATAAACCTCATGCTCAAAAAGATGTGTTGAACTTACCAAATTTCTATTTCACCGGAATAGATGATACGGAACCACCGAAATTGGTATTTGAATCAAAGCTTAGGTCCCCCATCAAAAAAATCGAAGTAAGTTCAAAAAGTGGGAAATGGGTAGGAAGACCTAATTGTGTTTGCAGTGAAGATGACTTATTGATCCGGAAAATAGGTGACATCACGGGAGATTCTGGATCTATCATTATCAACACTACTTCCTTCTTGGATATCCACAGAGCACATATCACCAATATTCTTCAAATTGGGTACAAAATGTTCTTGACGGCTTCCAAAGATGGGTTAATAAATATCTGGAAGTGTAACCTCAAACCCACAACCAACCTTCAATTCCAAGGGGTTTTGAGAGGCCATTTAAGTCCAATAAAAGACTTGGTGTTCAGTAAGAGTTTCAAGGTTGGTCTTTCATCTGATGTGGATGGAAATGTCATGTTATGGGACTTAACCAGGTTTAAATTCATTAGGAAATTGCCTCAAGGGCAAGACATCTTGGTAGATATTTCTAATGATACAGGGAATATCGCAATAGTCAGTGGAACAGAAAATACCATTAAATTGTACACACTTAATGGAGAAGAAATATTAGACGCAAAGCTCCCTCCAGGTAATATCACTAGTATCAGGTTCGGTAGTACAAATGATTCCAGAGTAGAAACCGGTAAGCGTCTGACTGCAAATAACCATAGTTATTGGAGTGAGGAACTTATTTCGGTGGCTTATGGTGGAGATGAAAAGAGTATACGGGTGTATGGGGTGAAACCTAATGAGGATTCTCCAGGTTGGAAATTGTATGATTTCTATGATATTTCCTTCAACCAGATTGGAGATATCACTGCTTATGAGCTTTTCAAACGGAACGAGGTAGACCCAGAAGACCGGTTGACCAGAGGTTTTTTGGAGATTATTATGGGAGATGCCAATGGTAGAGTATACAGGAGTATATAGGAGTGTATAATCCAGTTTAGGATGCTACTAATAATAAATACTGCGGTAATAGATTCCTACTAGATTATCGCAAAATACTACGATACATTGTTTTGTCTCACTGTAAATACCTCTTTTAATTAGCCCACCATTTGACCAGTTTTAGATATTTCCCCATTTTAACACTTCCAGGGGGTCTGGGTCACTCCTAGCTACCTCCCTGATTTTTTTCAGATTTTTTACTCCACTTTCAAATTTAAGCCTTGTAAGTGAATATCCAAATTTGGCAGAAATCATATTTTGGCGATTACATCAAGTCTGAAAAATGCGCAGCACAACAATTATCTATTTATCACGTAAAATATTATTAACAGATACTACTGTTATAAACAACATCTCAAAAACTATTTGTGAGTGACATTGCCATGACCAGTTGGATACCCCCGATCCTGGTCAAAACTGTCTTGACATGTGTTCTATGGTACGGTGTGTCAACTGTAACGTCACAATTCACTAAACGGATTTTGGTGGAATATAATTACCCGTTGTTTCTAAGTCAATTCCAGTTTCTAATTGGCTCAATCTTAGCGCTTTCTTTTATTTTATTAGTGAAAAGCTTCCCCGATATCACAAAACACTTTCCTCATGGCAGTGTTCCATCAGATTCCGAGTCTTCCATATTCAGTTTAGGGGCCTTTTTAAAGATTCTTCCGTTAGGATTATTTCAATTTAGCGGTAAGTATTGTTCTTTAAGTGCTACATCATTGATATCTTTGGCAGCGGTTTCTAGTGTCAAGGCTTTATCTCCTTTGTTGATTGTGTTCAGCTATAAGATTATTTATAAAATCAAATTCCCTTTGGTTACTTATTTATCGTTAGTTCCTTTATTAAGTGGGGTGATTCTAATTATCACCGCTGATTCACCAAAGGGTACCAGAAACTTCTTATTCAACGAGTCTAATACTTTAGATGTCCAACAGTTGAAAGGATTGGTCTACTGTTTTGTAAGTGTTATCATATTTGCGGCTCAAAATATCTATGGGAAACAATTGATTACCTGGGATTCTAATCCTGCAGACCTAGCAATTAGCTCCAAAAAATCGGGCAATCCGTCAGATAATGAAAAGTTCAATAGCAAGTATGTGAGACAAAGAAATAATTCCATAAGATTACCATATTCCACGTCAGATTTAAGACTAGATGAAAAGAAAAAAGAGGAAGATATGTATTCTCATAATGACTACACTAGAGAAGCAGAAACAAGTCAATTTACATCTTATAATCCATTTGGGTCCCAATTAACCCAAACAGAAAGAATCGTCAAACCAGATCGTATGACTATTATCTTTTACTGTTCTATTATTGGATTTTCTATTTCTGTCACGGGATTTCTACTTAATGAAATGCCCCATGTACTCGACATTTTGGCCGGCCGATTAGACGAGTCTACTCCTAACACAAAATCAGGACTTTCAGTGATATTCAAATGGATTTTATTAAGCTCCGTCAGCCATTTTGTGCAAACATTATTAGCATTTCATTTATTAGGCCTGATTCCTGCTGTTTCATACTCAGTGGCCTCTATGATGAAGAGAATATTCTTAATCACCGTTAGCATAATAATGGCTACAAATGAACATGACCCTAATAAATACTTTGGGAAAATCACTGGGAACCAATTGGTTGGTCTTCTGTTCACAGGTATAGGGTTATACTGTTACGATAGATGGGGATCAAAAGCCGTCAAGGGTAGAGCATGACAAATATATAGAGATAGATAATATAAAATATGTTTGGGACGCTAGAATGCCCAACTGTAATCAAACTATAGTTACCAGAACCATACTTCTCCAATTGTGCCCTTAAGTCCCATAACTAGCCCGTTCTGAACATAACCAAATGATTAGTGCTCAGACCTGACTAGTATACTCTTGTATAGGTTGTAGAGAGTGGAAACCGTAGGTATCAGGCACATGCCTCTAATTACCACCCTACAATAATACCTATACGTAAAATAGTACAATGAAGAAGTAAGTCTTGAAAAAATTTTTTCTTTGGTGCCTGGGCCAGGCCTCGCGATTCTGAGAATCTCACTGAATCTCCAAAGAGAGTTTAATATTGAGAATCTCTCACTGAGAATCAAATTGAACCATAACAATATGAGGATACACACGGGACTATTATTGGTAGCATGGATCCAGACGACACTTGCTCTCGTTCAATTGACTGGAAAGATCACAAATGTGCCCAGAAACTATCAACTTGTGGACAAAGAGGAGTATGTTAATGGTGAAAACTTTGGCCTTCGGTGCTCTGTCAGATTGAATCTGCTTGAAGGAACCCTGGAATCCCAATTATTAGTAAATAAGAACTTTGAATTCAAGTCACTGCCTTTGAAACCCGGGAAGTACGATCTTACCATAAACTCCCATGACTTCACTTTCTTACAAGATCGGTATATAGTAGAAGTCAACGAATCAACCATTCTTGCTTATGATTATTACTTGGATAAAAAGGATTTAGGCGATGCTAAGGATGTTACGGAAACTCCATTAGTAGTCAAAACAGTCAATTCGAAACAATACTATGAAGTTCGTCTGAGTTCGTTGCAAGATATGGTAATGAATAGTCCTCTCGGGGTCATCTTTAAGAATAAGATTTATACCGGGTTATTCGTCTTTAGTGTGGTGATGATGGTAGGACCATATTTGCTCAAGGTTTTGAATCCTGAAATGGCAAAAAGATTAGATGAACTTAAAGCAGAACAGGCAAAACAAGGAACCATATTTATAGACCAAAAGGATGCGGATCTGGCCACAAAGGGCTCACAAGAACCAAAAGTAGAAGAGATTTCAAGAGAAGCTCCTAGCAGTAATGCCAGAAGGAGAAAGCATTAGATAACGAATATACGATAATCTATATTAAACCTTGACGTTGAGCTTTATTCCCACCAATAAGTATCTACTTACAGCCCATAAAGCAGCGCTCAAAAAGAGCATAAACCCACAAAACACGGCAAACATATTGTAGCTATGTCTGGTTTCATTATTAATGATGGCCGTACCCAATGGAAACCCAAAAATGTAACTAAAGCTAACAAAAAAATACATCAATCCGTATCGAGAACCAAATTCTTTGACAGGTGATATCTTTCGAGTACAAGCAGGCGATAAAGACAAAATTGACGCTGAAAAGAACCCAAATAACAGGATAAATATATATATGAATACCCTGCTGAACCCCAAGGGTATCCAGAATATAAATATCGTTAGGAAACTCCCTGTTAGCATGAGAACCATAACGTTGAAACATCCGAATTTGTCTGCCAAATAACCAGGAATCCACCTTCCCAAGATCCCACAACAATTATAAGTTGTTAACAAAAGATAAGATTCACTTTCAGAGATTCCCTGGGTCATAGCAAATGTTCCATAGTAAGTAACAATTAACATCAATCCTAATTCCCCAAAGAAAACTCCTGCCGATAGAAATGAAAACCTCTTATCTTTAAAGGCTTTAATATTCAAAAAGTTCTTGCTTTCTTGTAACATATTTTCTATTTTAAGTGCTTCCACATTTTCTTCCTTATTTGGTTTCTGAGTATCTTTGGGGCCAACTCTTGTTCTAACTAAAACAATGGCTAATATGTTACAGGCTAAAGCCACAAAAGCCAACAGACGAATAGCCCAAACAAACCCCACCTTTTCATATAAACTTCTCAACATTAACGGGATGAATATTCCACCTATAGAGCCTCCTGTGGTACTTATACCAATTGCAAGACCAATATTCTTGAAAAACCAATGTCCTATCACTCCAATTAAAGCTGGACAGCAAATGGAGATTCCTGCTCCGACTGCTATTGATAAACTTAAAATAAACTGCCATATTTCTGTAGAGTCTGCCACTCCCATTAGACCTCCAAATATCATAAGTGAACCTATTATCAAAGGATAATGTGGACCTTTCAAATCGAAATAGTACCCTGCTAATGGGGTCAAGCCATAACTAACAGCCAAAAATATTGAAAAAATCCATGATACAGTCGAAGGACTTGTTCCAGCTAATTGGTGAGTAGAAATATAAGTTTGTATGACTCCCATTGAATTGACCAATCCGAATTCAATAACTAACCCAAGAAATGATCCTAAAAGGACACTATAGGCTTTGAACCCCCCATCTGGATATCCTATGCCTTCATCGTCTTTTAAATTTTCATTTTCCATTGATTCCCTCAAACTATTTTCCATAATAAACACATTTTCTACGTCCCTCAAGGAAATATTCTCTACATTATCCACAGTGGAAACATTGTTTACACTCGTTATCATACCTATACACCAATATAATTAGTATCACTAATTTCACTAATTTCCCCAGGATCTTTTCTGTGAATCGTCTTATCTTCTTATCTAAGGTTCCGCGATGGTTGCAATTGCGCGGAATTTCTTGCAACCATTTACGCTAAACTTTAACATTCAATCTAATCCCTACAGCTTTGTACCTACTAACGACCCAGAAGATACTAGCCAAGGTAGAAATCATTCCACAGAATAAAGAAAACATCTTATAGTGGAACTTACTAGAATCACCAATAATAACCCCACTTAAAGGAACACCAAATAAGGTTCCAATACTTACAAAGAAATACATCAAACCATATTTAGAACCAAATTCTCTGACAGGAGTGATTTGCCTTAAGCAAGCAGGAGTCAAGGTCAATACCAGAGTAGAACAAAACCCAAACGCCAGAATAAATACGTATAAGATCGCATGATTGGATCCAAATGGTAACCATAAAATGAATATAGACAAGGCAGATCCAAGCAACATCAAAATCATCATATTAAAATGACCCACTTTATCACTCAAGTAGCCAGTAAATAACCGAGTAAGCCCCATGGCATTAAATATAGTAATTAAAAGATACGACTGACTTTCTGGTAACCCTTGAGTAACAGCGTATGTTCCGTAATACGTAGTCACTGACACCAAAGACAATTCTCCACACAAAACACCCAAAGTTAGAAACACAAACCGAATATCTTTCAAAGCACTGAAGTCGAGGAATTTCTGAGCCTTTTGATAGAATTGTTTTAGTTTATTATGTTGAGTTGCTTCATTATCACTTCTAATCAGCTCTTCTGTAAATCTTTCCCTAATCAATAAGGTAGCAGAAACATTAAGAACCAAACAAAATGCCGCCAAAATTCGAACAGCCCACGCAAAACCCACTTTACTATAAAGACTTCTTAACATCAATGGGATGGCAATCCCCCCAATAGATCCACCTAAAGTACTTACAGACAATGCAAACCCGATTTTCTTATTAAACCAGTGACTATTCACTCCCACCAAAGGACTTATACACAACGCGTTCCCCATTCCAGCACAAAGCGAAAGTGCTAAGATGAATTGCCATACTTCCAGACAATCAGCCGTTGCAATTAATCCACAGAACAACAAAATCGTGCCAATGATCATCGGCTTCAATGCCCCCTTGGAATCAAAATATGGCCCTACAAACACTGTAAGTCCAAACGCCAAAGCAACATAAATAGAAAAGATCCATGAAATAGTAGAAGCACTGACATGAGCTAACTGATGGGTAGCCAAATAAGTCTGCATGACCCCGACAGAATTGGCAGTTCCGAAACTCGATACCAACCCCAAGAAGGATCCAAATATCACAGAGTAAGCTCTGATACCTCCGTCTGGATAGTATGCCTCGTCTTTGGGAATCAAATTAGGAGACCTATCGTGTAATGTGTCATTATTGGAGCCATTGCCCTCACTGGCTTGAGTTCTAGCGGAGGTTCTGCCATTGAGACGAAGGCTTTGAAGGGATATGTTATCGGTTGCTACAGCAGGGTCCATCGTATTAGTAATATAAAAAAGTATAAAACTGAAAAAAAAAATGAATAGAAGGGGTGGTTGCGAAGAATATCGCAATTTGCAGCACTTGCTGCAAATAGTAATTATACTACTAAATGAATAGTTATATCATTACATACATTAATTATAAATAATTCTATATTGTTCATTAAATGATTTTCTATACATTAGAATCATAAAGGTTAGGTCAAGTCAAATTTTGACATTAAAAGCAAACCCCACCGACTTGTACCTACTAAATATCCAAAAACAGGAGGAAAGTAACGACACCAACCCACAAAACAACGAAAACATCTCATAATGAAACTTACTAGAATCTCCAATAATAGCACTTCCTATAGGAATTCCAAATAAATTCCCCATACTAACAAAAAAGTACATTAAACCATACCTGGAACCAAACTCTTTCACTGGAGTAATACGCCGTAAGCAAGCAGGAGTTAAAGAAAGAATCAGGGAAGAAGTAAACCCAAACACCAGTATGAATACATATAAAATAACGTGATTGGATCCAAAAGGTAACCAAAGTAACATTATTGATAACGTGGACCCTAATAACATGGCAATCATCATGTTATAATGACCAATTCTATCTCCCAAGTAACCAGGACAAGATCTTCCTAAGACTCCAACAGCATTAAATATGGTTAATAAAATATACGATTGACTCTCAGACATTCCTTGAGTAACAGCATAAGTTCCATAATAAGTCACAACAGATAAAAGCGACACTTCTCCACATAAAACTCCCAACACCAAAAAGATGAATTTGCTATCTTTAATTGCACTATAATCAAAGAATTTCTTCCCGGCTTCAGCAATCTTTTTACGTTTACTAATAACTTCTGAATTTCCATTGTTGATTGGGTCTCTAAACCGTTCTTTAATCAATAAAGTACCCAATATGTTAAGAGCCAAACATAAAAACGCAAGAACTCGAATGGCCCATACAAATCCTACTTTATCATAAAGACTTCTCAACATTAAAGGAATAGCAACCCCTCCCACCGAGCCTCCAATGGAACTAATTCCAATTGCCAATCCAATATTAGCATAAAACCAATGACTTATTACTCCTACTAATGGGCAAATACATAAGGAATGGCCTACTCCAACACATAATGAGAGAGATAATATAAAATGCCATACTTTTGTACTATTAGCAGTAGCCATTAATCCGCCAAACACCAAAAGACTTCCTACCATCATAGGTCTTAAAGACCCTTTAGCATCGAAATATGGACCTACCAAAATAGTGAAGCAAAACGCTAATGATAAATAAATGGAAAAAATCCAGGAGACGGTACTAGCACTTTGGCCAGCCAATTGGTGGGTAGCTAGGTATGTTTGAATAGCCCCTACCGAGTTTAAAGCCCCGAAATTAGCAGTCAAGCCTAGAAACGACCCTAGCAAAACGGAATAGGCTTGAAACCCGCCATCTGGGTAATCATGTTCTATTGCATCATCATTAGGCTCACTTTCACTATTCTCACTATTTTCACTGTTTCTAGCAGCATCAAGCTCACTATGGTTTTCAGTTCCAGGAGTTTCTATGGCGATGTCAAAACATTGCTCTAAATCATTTCTGGGTTTGACCCTTCCATCGACTGCTGTGGTAACAAAACGAGATGACTCAGGTCTTATATTCTGCAACGGAATATCTGCCTCACTCATACTTCAAGTTACTCCTTAAATACTCTCCTTAATTACTACACCTCTTTACTCTATGGAATCTCTTCTTTGATAAGAGAACCTTAGATATAGGGAACTTGAATCTGAACTTTTGGGATCAGGGGTCCGGGCTTTAATATGAGTCTTGCTATTACTAATAGCAATTTTGTGTAATTTATTAGCGTGCGAGAAGAAATTGCCCAGAAATAATAATGTCTACAGTGATTGCATACCAGAATCCATCCCTGCTATTTGGCTACCCCCGGCTTCAGCCGTCTACAATAAGGTGGTATGAAAGGCCAGCGTTAGAAACCCCCCGGTTAAAGAGTTCCGATTGGCGAGGGGCTTGTCGAGCTCTGTATATAACCCTGACAAGAACGGCTTTTATAGGCTTATTACGAGTGTAGTGAACACGACTTCGTAGCTAGAGCAGTAGTAATTAAAGTACTTGATTTGGTGTAAAAGTCAGTGCAGTTAGTATTCTTTTTTCATTTAGTACAGCTTTTAGAAAACTAGGCCCTGAGAATTATCACAGCAGGCCGTTGAAAAAATAGCAACACTAAATAAGCCGATCGGACGATCCAAGATCTTACTGTAAGGCGGTGGAAATAAAGTTCCAGGCTTAATAGTAGTTAAGAAGATTTGCAGTCAAAATGTGCTTGTGATTGGTTGGTCTAGGGCCGGTCCGGTGTAGAGTTTAGTGCTAGTGCATGTCAAGTTTCCTTATTGAGGAAATGACCGTGGGAAATTTATACAGTAGTGTCCATACCGAGATTATTATATATTATACCTAAAATTGATCTAAAGGTGTTACAACACCTACACATTGATACTTGATGCCTCTCTTCTACTCTTTACTTGGTCATAAATAACATAGCAAATGGATAACACTAACGCAAGACCAGCAAACCCCATGGCCATTCTCAAAGCATTTCTTATGGCCAACTCTGTAGTTTCCATAGTAGGTGGTAAACCTTTAGTTGTATAGTAATCCACGGTTCCAGCAAATCCCAAACCAATAGAAATGGAATAACATACAAAAGATGCCACCAAGGAAGCAGCTAACCCTTGTTTTGTCCTAGGGAATGAGTTGGATAATATAACCGTGGCAGTAGGAAAACTCAAATTGAGTCCAAATGGTATTATCAAATGAGATACAAAGGCTTGGGACCAATAAGTTTGTCCGAGTGGTCTTGTTCCAAGAAGTATATTAGCCACCAAGAAGGAAACCATAGCAAGCATTAATATGACTGAATGGGGGATTTTCCCCAACAATACGGTTGCAATTACTGATGATACAAGTCCCATAATTAAATCTGGTATGTAAGAAACTGCTGTCATTACAGGACTTCTACCATCCAATATCAAACTAAACCTAGTACCGTGAACCAACCAGATCCCAAAACAGGACCATCCTGAAGCAATACAGAATAATACAAGAGCATTTGGTCCAGTTAAAGTTTCTTTTGGAATAAGGGGATTTTTGACTTTAGTTTGGATAATATAAAAGGCCACCGTCAACAAAATCCCCACAATTAAAAGCACATACACATACACCGTCTCCCAGCCAACAATAGGCCCTTGGTTGAAGGCGAAACTGATCAATGTCAAACCAGGAACCCCGGTAATAGCCCCCCACCAATCAAAAGTAAGAGAATCTGGATCAATTATATTGACACAACCTTCACTTACCCCAGTTGAAATCATTCGGCGACTTCCGATATTTGTAGGAATCACATAATATGACATTATTCCAAGACCTAAAGTAACAATGGCCAATATATAAAATTGCCATGGCCAAGTTGCTCTAGCACAAAGAAGAACATTAAATAAAGATCCAATGACATACCCTACTGGAGCCAGAGCCCCAAATAAACATTGAACCACAATTTTTTTGAATCCTTCGGGATAATAATGATTCATCATTGCTATAGCATTAGGAAACGCCAATGCCATCCCCAATCCTTGCATCCCTCTCATTACATCAAAAAATACACTCGAATGAGAGTAGACGGTAATTCCAGTAATTAAACTACTGATACTAATAATTCCACAAGCAAGGACGTAAAGTTTTTTGTATCCATACATATCCCCCAATCTTCCTGCTACTAAAATAGAAGTCCATACTGGTAAATTAAATGCAGCCGTAAGCCAAGATTGTTCCCCAGGTTTATCTAGAATATTCAAACTTGCGGAGATATATTGGCCGGTAATAACAGTTTGACTCAAGGTAGCTAAAGTTAATAATTGGGCAAGACATATGACTAAAACGAATAATGACTCTCGAACTATACCAATTTCGTCTGGAGTAGGGGAAGGGATCAAATCTAAAATGTGGGAATTGTCTCCTTTTTCATCTTCAGGTCTGACTTTTTCATCTTCAGGTTGAATGTCTTTTATGCTTTTGGTTTCACTTTTGGATTCCTCTAGGGTGCTCATCATATGAAGGTGACAAGATGTTTAAATAGTATTATGATATAAAGAAAGAAAGGTTTAATATTTGTCAATGCTATTTAGGTTATATTTTATAGTTTAGAGGAAATCTAGGCTTATATAGCTGCAACTGCGCTTGCTATTTGGCGATGAGCTCTTCTCGGGCGGCTGTGGTACAAAATAGGGCAGTCATCCAGAACGGGGCGACAAAGAAAAGATCTGGGTCTCCACAATAGTGCCCCAGTCGGTCTAATATCCTAAATGGTTCCCGCGAGTTTCAGCTGTTATGACCGAATTGGGCTCAATTACGCAGCTTTACGTAAAATTACTAACGTCGGAAAGCCCCTGGCCGCCCTACTAGAACCCATCTTTAGAAACAGCATTCACCAAATAAACATATATAATCAGCGTAGGAACCCTATATAGTGTTTTATCACTACTGCTATTTAACTCGTACCTAACATCTTTACTGCTACTTGACTCTGCTTGGCTGCAACATCTGTCATCTGCAAGTACCTGCGCGGCCTAACGTTCTCTGCATGATGTACATAATTACAAGAGTAACAAATGTCATATATTAAGCAAAGTTTGCTTGATTAACGACAAGAGTCGCATGGAATATCTCCCACCAGGTTTCCGCTTTTATACCACCAGATTTCAGCATTTATAGCCGAAAATTGTAGTATCCTAAACAGTGAAATTATTACGGAGTTAGGCCCGAATTGGTAAGTGCGACTGCAGTCTATGCCAAAAATGGTTACTAACAATAGCTTTGACAACACCAGTGTACCCCGTAACTGCAATGGTATGTGTAACTGCAATATTATTGTAACTGCACTATTATTGTAACTGGTATGTCTAACTAGATGTATTTATTATTTACAATCAAACTAACTATTCGATTACTGTTCTTAAACAGATTTAGAGTTGATGAATTCACTCCATCTTTTAACTTCAGGAGGAATCTCAAATGAAGATGGGATTTCATCAAAAGATGGTTTGCCAGAGATCTTGGCCTTCAAACATTTGGCAAATAATAAAGAAGTATTAGGTTCATTAAATAATGGGATACCAAAATCAATGGCATTTCTTCTCATGACATAATCTTTATCCAATAAATCTTCAGCTCTAGCTTTAGCCAAATTGATGACTCCTCCAATTTTATTGGCTTGGAAGATTTCTCTCAAAGCTCTTTTATCAGTCTTTGGGAATTCTAATATATCCACAGATTGTTCAGTATAATTCTTCAAATAATCTGCGGTTAAGTCATCAGCAGTGAAGTATTTATATCCCAATCCACTAATGGTTTGAGCAACCACTCCCAATTTATCATTGGTTAAATCTCCTCCAAATAAGATCCCATCACCAGAAACTGGTAATTTGAAATTCATGGTCGATTGAATAGAACTCCAGTAAGCCTCTAATAAATTTTCACCAAAACATGCAATTTCCCCAGTAGAAGACATTTCAACCCCCAAGAATGGATCAGCACCAGCCAATCTAGTAAAAGAGAATTGTGGCACTTTAGTAGCAACTCTATCATATTTCTGGCTCATTAAATCAACTGGTTCAGGAACATCTTGTTTAATTAAAGCCTTGGTAGCTACATCAATAAAGTTGGTTCCTAATACCTTAGATACAAAAGGGAAAGATCTAGAAGCTCTGATGTTACATTCAATAACTTTCAAGTCACAAGTTTCGTCTCCCAAAGTTCCTTCTTTGTCATCCTTAATGATTTGCATATTGAAAGGACCAGTGATTTTCCAAGCATGGGCAACTTTATCAGCGATTTCTTTCAATCTGTTTAATACGATTGGAGATAATTCTTGAGGAGGTAACACCAAAGTAGCATCACCTGAATGAACACCAGCGTTTTCAACATGTTCAGAAACAGCGTGGACTAACACTTGACCTTCATTAGCAACCCCATCAATATCAATTTCTTGAGCTCCTTGAATGAATTTACTAATGACAACTGGATGATCTTGAGACACCTTAGAAGCGTTAGATAATTTACTATCTAATTCACCTTTATTGTTAATAACAGACATGGCAGCACCACTTAAAACATAAGATGGACGGACCAACACAGGGTAACCCACTTCATTGGCAAAGTTTTCTGCTTCTTCAACCGAAGTTAATTCTTTCCATTTTGGTTGATCAACTCCAATGGAATCCAAGATTTGAGAAAATTTATGACGGTCTTCAGCTTTATCAATATCTTCTGGATTAGTACCCAATACATTACAACCATTGTTTTGTAAATCCAAAGCGATGTTTTGAGGTAATTGACCTCCAACACTTACAACAACCCCTTGAGAATGTTCTAATTCATAGATATCCAACACTCTTTCTAAAGATAATTCTTCAAAGTATAATCTGTCGACTTCATCGAAATCAGTGGACACGGTTTCTGGATTATAATTAATCATGATAGTCTTTTGACCAGAAGCTCTTAAAGCTCTAGCAGTGGCAACAGCACACCAATCAAATTCAACAGATGACCCAATACGGTAAACCCCAGAACCTAAGACCATAGTTCCATTGTCATCAAATTCCACATCAGAACTAGTGGCATTATAAGTGGTATATAAGTAATTGGTATTAGCAGGGAATTCAGCCGCCAAAGTATCGATTTTCTTAACAAATGGAGTGATTCCAAATTCTTTTCTAACTTGTCTAACTTGTAATTCTTTAGCTCCAACACAAAGACCGATTTGTTTATCAGAGAATCCCAATTTCTTAGCTCTTTGCATCAAATCACTATTGATAGCTTCCAAGGTTCCAGTAGCTTCTAATTCTCTATACATATTAACAATATTCATTAATTTGTATAAGAACCATTTATCAATCTTGGATAATTCATGGACTCTATCAACAGAATAATTTTCATGTAATAAAGCTTGTCCGACAGCTAACCATCTTCTATCAGTAGGGTTAGCTAACACATCATCCAAATCATCAAAGTGATCACCTTGAAATCCAATGTATGAGGGGTCAACTTGTCTAATAGCTTTTTGGAAAGATTCTTCAAAGTTTCTACCAATGGCCATAACTTCCCCAACAGATTTCATGGCTGAACCAATATCTCTTTTAACATGTTGGAATTTAGATAAATCCCATCTAGGAATCTTGGTAACCATATAATCCAAAGAAGGTTCGAAATTAGCAGTGGTGGTTTTAGTAACCGGGTTTGGTAATTCAGGTAAAGTATGACCCAAAGCAATTTTAGCAGCAGTATAAGCCAAAGGATAACCAGTAGCTTTTGAGGCCAAAGCAGAAGAACGAGACAATCTAGCATTGACTTCAATGACTCTATAATCTAATCCATCTGGTTGTAAAGCATATTGCACATTACATTCTCCGACCACTCCCAAGTGTCTAATGATCTTAATAGCAGCACTTCTTAACATATGATATTCTTCATCACTCAAAGTTTGAGAAGGAGCCACCACAATGGAATCCCCAGTATGAATCCCTAATGGATCAAAGTTTTCCATATTACAAACCGTGATACAATTACCGACTCTATCACGAACCACTTCATATTCAACTTCTTTCCAACCTTTCAATGATTTTTCCACCAAAATTTGTGGTGATAATGATAATGATTGAGAAGCCAAATTTCTTAATTCTTGTTCATTAGCAGCAAATCCAGATCCCAAACCCCCTAAAGCGTAAGCGGATCTAACAATAATAGGGTACCCCACAGTTTCAGCAGCTTTTAAAGCATCATCAACATTTTCTACCGCAGTAGATTCAGCAATTGGAATATCGATTTCTTTTAAGGCTTGAGCAAACAAATCTCTATCTTCAGAAGTTTCTAAGGTTTTAATAGGAGTTCCCAAGACTTTAACATTATATCTTTCAAAAACTCCCATTTTTTCCAACTTAACCCCGACATTTAACCCGGTTTGACCCCCAAAAGTTAATAAAATCCCATCAGGTCTTTCTCTTTCAATAATATAAGTAATATATTCAGCGGTGACCGGTAAATAGTAAATTTCATCTGCCAACGAGTGGGAGGTTTGATTGGTAGCAATGTTAGGATTAATCAAAATACTTTGCTTATTAGCTTCTTTTAAAGCTTTAATAGCTTGAGAACCAGAATAATCAAATTCCCCCGCTTGTCCAATAGATAACCCACCCGAACCAATCACTAACACTTTAGAAACATCCACCAACTTCTGGCCGATATCTCCGTTGAAATTCTTCAATAATTGAGCTCCTGGGTAAGCCAAATCATTATGAATGGCCTGAGAAGTACTGAAAAATTTAGTTTGAGCAGCTTTATTACTAGTGGCTAGTTTATTGGCACTAGGAGTAATAGTTTTAGATATTATGTTACTCACACCCTTATTCAAAAGGCTCTTGTTCAAACGACCCAACTGAGGTTTGATGGCCTGTAACATGATGTTCGAAGTCCAGTTAAACTTGGGTTGGTGAAAAAAAGAATGGTTGAACTGTGAATGAAAAATCCGTTGAAAAATTTGTCTATACTGTGTGTCCGAAACAGGCAATGAGTCAGAGCTAACCGCGTTGTAAGATCAGTGATGGGTGTTACCCGGACTATGATGTCAACCACCTGGCATAAGACCAGGACACTATTTCAAGGTTCATTTATTACTAAATAAATGTTTAGTATAGGGATGTGTTTCATGATAGGGACAGATTGTTCAAGCATATTGACTAGTCTGTCTAGTAGGGAGATAGGCCTAAAAGTGGTAGTCGCAAAAATGACAAATTGTGGTGCCTGAATTGCGGTCCGCTTAGCCATAGTTAACTCGCACCAGTAGTGGCCCATAGTTAATTCTCAGTAGTGTAGCCATAGTTAATTGTCAGTAGTGTAAGTGTTGATTCTGCGAATTTAACACTTCAACTACTGATGGAGATCATATCATCCCTAACAGTTCCCAAATCATCAGGTATGAATGGGACCCATCCCCGAGAAGATACGTTAGCTCGACAGTCTGACGTGACGGTGTCCAATCAAAAAGCGCTGTTCACCGAATACAAAGGGTTTTTCATTCATGTCATCAGTAGTGTTATACTTATATGTTTTATGATTTGGGGATTGGTCCCGTCGGATATATTCGAACATTACTTGAACTTCGACTATTTTCCTAATAAATATTGGTTTGTGGCCATCCCTGCCTATTCGTTGATGTTAATGGCTTACATCTACATCGCCCTAGCGGCCTATAATACTGAAATTCGTACCGCATCATTAAATGATATTCGGAATTTCGTGGATGAATTTTCTTTCATCCCTCAAGACACAGACCTCATCCAATACATACACAAGTCTCCTTCGGGAGTGTGTGATTTGCCCATAACTTTGGTCAATGAAGTGTTATATAATTCAGATCTGGATTCAGATCTCGAGGCTAATGATTCTTACGAAATAGATTGATTTGATCTATAGTAATATACGATTCAACTATAAAGTACAAACAGTGACTTAAAGTACACTCTATGATTATGCAATAAATTAATACAGTAGGGATTGTTTATAGTACCCCTATATTTGGTAGTTTTGGAATAAAAACCCTCTTGAGTCTGAATCAAGTTGATTCAACACTTGGTTCTTGAACACTTCTTCTCCCAACAATTGACCATAACTCTTCAACAATTGGCCAAACATATGGGTTAATTCTTCTGGTGGTTCCATATAATTAGCAATGGTGGAAATAAATAACGATAAGTTTTTCTTTCCTTGTAAAGTAGATAACCCACCAAATCCTTGATCTGGATTAGCATTTATAATATTCAACATTCCTTGGAATCCACTCTCTTTTTCTTCATTTTCAATTAAATATAACATTTGGGCACACCATGGAATGATAAATTCATATAATCTAGGACCTATGACTTCAGCACCTCCAGTGACCCCCATTCTTCCAAGACAAATGGCGGCGTTATCCAAGACGGTTTGTTGAGTATCCATACTGTGTAAGACGGGAATAATGATATTAACCAAATTTCCTATATATGGTTTCATCTTTTCATATGGAAGTCTTATGGCCATTTCCCCTAAGGCCCAGATAGCGTTATTACACACGGGGAATGAACTATAAGTTCTATTATTGACTTCGTTCCCAATGGAAATCATAACCTCATTCAAATGAGGAACAATAGTAGCTTCTATTACAAAAATCGCCAAATCTCCTAATAAGGCATAAGCCGATTGACGAACATCATCGGTGGTATCTTCGAAACATTTAAGTACCAAGTCCATGATATCAACATTATGCAGTTGAATAAGTTCTACCGAATGATGTTCAAATCCTTGGATCAACCCATCAATTAAATCCAATGATGTCACCATGAAATCTTTTTCTGGGGTATCGATTGATGGATCAGTTTGACATTGGATATCCATTTGAATGCAATTAGATAAAATTTTCACCGCTCTTTCATATACTGGCATAGCATAAGGAGCAAAGATTTCTCCTAAAGTAGCAGCAATGGAAGCCATACATTCCAATAAGGGCCATAAATCATTATCATCATCTTCGAGAATTTGCCATTTACTCAATAAAGGTGGTAATAACACATCCACATATTCTTGTTTAGTGGCTAATCTTTCCCGTCCCATGGCTTCAACAAATGTTTGAACACAATCATATAATATAATCAAGTTCTTCTTTTGATAAACTTGGAAGCATTTGGAAAAATGTTCTAATAATGGAACCAGGTAAACTGCAATTAATTCTGGATCACTTTCTTCGATAAATGACGATAAAGCCGAACAAGCAGCTTCTTGAACCACTTTCTTATTATCCATGGCACATTTCAATATGGAATTGAAGGTAGGATCAAAATAATTGGAATATTGTCCCCCTTCATGAGCTTCTTCTGCTACCCAAGAAGAAAATCTTGAAATGGTCCAGCATGACATTTGTCTGACTCTGGGTTCTTCATCTCTTAATCTGTCCACCAAAAATGGAACTAATGAGGGCAATTTATCTCTAGCCAAGTCAATACAACTTTTACTTATGGCCCCAAATGCTAAAATGGATGCTTCTCTGACTTGCCATTGAGGAGAAACAATTCTTTCTTGTAATATCGGGAGGGTGACATCCAAAACCTCCCCGGGAAAATTCAATGACAACATATCTAAACTAGCAGCAGAACATTTTCTTATACTCCATTGATCCAATTCCTCATCATCATCTTCGTCATCTTCATCGTCATAGTCATCACTATCCTCATCGTCGTCACCAAAGTTCTGTCTGTTGTTTGTTTTATTACGATTGTTGGTGGCGGCTTTATGGGATTCTTTTGATTTAGCAGCTTGTGGTTTAATATCTTCCACATTATCAGCCACATTAACATCATCTTTTTCATCAACCAAATTTATAAAGAAAATTTCTTCATCAGAATAAACCATTTTTTGTAATAACACCGGTAAAATTTCCGATAATTTAGGTCTGAAAATATCCTTGTTGTCTTCAGCTTCAGGACAAGATGATAACGCCAATAAAAATTCACAAGCTTCCAAAGCCACTTCTTCGTCAGTATCTTGCATCAAATGCAAACAATAATCGATGACTCCATTAACATGAGGTAATAATTTATCGGCTCTAGTCTCTAAGATCAGAGCAAATGATTTACAGATATTCTTTCTTACTTCACTATTAGAATCATTAGCCAACACAAACAATTTTTGTAAAAAAGGATCCAAAACCACCAAGAAAGATTGGGTTTTCAATGGGATGAAATAATTGATACATTCTATGGCAAGTGCTCTGATTTTACCTGAATTACTGTCTAGTAACTTTAAGAAATTGGCAATCAAAAAGTCCAAAGGTCTTTCTCCATTGAACTCACAATCCAATTTGAAATAACTATCTTCACAAATCTTATTAAGAGCACCCATAGCGGCTTCTTGAGTCTTGAAATCACCAGTATTATTGGAGGAAGCTAATTCAATCAAACTCGTAAGGGCTTGAGGCCAATGTTCAAGGCCATAGATGGAAAATAAAGAAGTGATGACATTCCCGGTGATATTCCGAACCGTATTATCAGAAACCATCAAACCATTGGTGACATTGTCCAATAAAAACTGTCTGGTTTCAAGGTATTGATTATTTTTCAAAATACTATTTTTTAATACAATTCCAGCAGCAGCCCGAACATCTGATTTGACACTTTCTTCGAAAACCAAGATATGAAATAAATAGTTTTCTATTTCTGGTTGTTCTTTCGCCAGAATCAACGCTTCATTGGCCATGTTTCTTTCATCATTGTTGGGGGACAACGTGCCTTTAATGATCTGTGTTAGTTGTTGAATGGCATGAGGATCTCCAGTCCAGGACATAATGGATTGACGGGGTCGAAATCTGGGGGTATTATTATATAGGGATCAACCGGTGGTTCTATATTACTGGAGGATCTAGGTACTATGGTGTCAAGCCCTATTTCCTATGAGATCTATCTACTCTATTGTTGGAGAAAAACTTTTAACCTTAGCAGCAGAGGAGCGAAGAGATGGCGCGCCAGGGTCTATACTATGAGAACCTCATAGTTAAGCTTACAGTGAGCAGTAGACAAACTATCAATATATTACACTCTATAAAGCCAGTGGCTAAATTACAATTTTTATGCAAACTCTACAACATTCCATCGATTTCCGCTAATTTCTCTGCCAATTCATCAAACTTCCCTAAGATTGGGACAAACATATCATGGACTGGTTTAGACTTTCTCTTGTCTGCCAAGGTGGTTTTAGTATTTTCCCCATTTAAAGAGTTGACACTAGTTAAGGGTGTGACGTTAAAGTCTTTGGAGTTTGGAACTTGTGACGAATCGTATCCATCGTCATCGTAGCTCTCCTGAGTATTATTCATCTCACCAAACCCTGATCCCACTTGGGTGTGAATGTCTCTGTCAAGCAGATGATTATCTGGGCTATACAGACCACTACCATTATGATTCAAAACCCCATTATGATCTAGGGTACCATTATGATCCAGGACACTGTTCAGGACACTGTGAACCAGACCATTGTGACTGTGATCTTTTCTATTTTGTGATTCTGAAAAGGTGGTTTCTGTTTGATCTTGCTCAAATGTCTCTCTAGCCTCCAGGATCTCCTTATCAACATCAGACAATTCTTCATTGATTTGCAGACCTCTAGAACTTGATAAATACGAATTGGAATCCCTATCAGCTTCAAACGACAGAAGAAAACTCCCTTGTCTATAGTAAGGATTATAATTATCCATATCTAATTCATTCTGAATATCAAATGTCACTTGGTTCAATTTATCTAAAATCTCTGCTCTTCTTAACCTTTCACTTCTAGGAGTTAAGTTTCTGGTACTAGATCCTTCATCAAACGCAGAACCGGGATCTAATGGCGTTTTGAATGCTGGATCATTAGAGTCAATGCTATCAGGATTATTCTGGCCTTGAGCTCCTTGGAATGTGGATGATTGTTGAGCTTCAGGAGTCCTGAAATCAATCTGAGGAGTTGTTGGGGAAGTAGTTGTAATGGAAATATGGTTTTCATAAGCATCATCAGTATTAGGAGAAGCTCTTGATACTTCTATAGACTCATTCGGTGATAACATTTGCTTTGAGTCTTTAGTCTCCTCCTCACTATTGTCTTGAACGTCTCCTTCCAAATCACTATCATGATCTATAGGTGGTGATATGGACCTTTGTTTTAATGGCAGCGAGGTATCTCCCTCTTTTCTTTTATTAATGATCAATGGAGTTTCAGATGGATAAATATCACTTAAAATCTCAGACCCTTTCTCGGACTCTGGTTGTTTACTGGAATTATTAATGCCGGGAATATCATAATAATATTCCGGAAAGTTTTGTTCTTCATTTTCACTTTCACTGTTTTCATTTAATTCCAAAACCCCTAAATCCTCGAATGTTACCGATTTGTTTATCAGTTGTTTGGTACTATCTTTTAATATACTACCAGATCTCGATAATGTGGTATCAGGAGATTTCTGGAAATTAGCAGGTGAGCCCAACCCAATAGATGAGGTGCTTTTATTATTCTCCACTACATTTTCAGCTGAGCTTGCATTAGAAGTTTCCAATAAGTCTCTTGAAGATTTCTCTAGTTCTTCATTTTTAAAACAATTCAATCGGGCCAACCTTTCCCCATAAGTTTCAAGACATTCTGCTGGAACAAATCCGATTTTACCATCTTCTTCATCACTCACGACATTGTCTTCGTCAAACTCGTCGTGATTGTTGTCAATAGCCCCAAGATTCAATTCATCATCAGAACTTTTATTTAAATGTCGTTCACGTAATAATTGGATTCTTTCTGACTTGGAGAATTTCTTAATTAACCACCAATAATTATCTTGATCATTTATCAAATAAACTGGTTCATCTCTAGAAATGGAACAATGCAGCGGGTCAGGACCTGAAAAATCATAAAGTCCATATAATTTATCAGGATCTAATTCCCTCGGAGGGGATCTTGGAGGGGAAGGAGGTAAGAGCATATCATCATCCTCCTCCATATCATCGTCATCTAACACATCATCATCCGAATCTACTTCCAAGCTATGATTATTGTCCTGATCTTGCTCATTATCAAAGAATATACTGGCTTTATCATTATGATCTTCTCGATACCCAATCATCGATTGGCCGAACAAATGCTCCCCTTCGCCGTCCCCCTCATCGTCACCATGCTCCGCTTCGTCACCATTCTCCTCGTTATTGTCATTAAAGTTTATGCTATTTTCATCGTCGGAATGCTTTCTAGATCCAAATTCATGGCCCTCAGGCAGATGACTCCTTTGAGGTTGATAATTATGGGCAGGTCGGGACTTGCCGATATATTGCCGTTGTTGTCGTTGTTGAAACAAGTCATTAGGATCGAAATCAGATTGATTTTGCTTAATATACAGCAACACATTTGATTGGAGATGGGCTTTACTAAGATCATCCGACGTGGATTTATTAACAATGACCGAAGAGCCCTGGGACTGGTCACTCTGATGAGATCTCTGGGACATTTGTGACTGCTGGGACTGATTTGTTTGACTGGAATACGTTGAAGAAGCATTGGAAAAGTGTCGGTTGGGACCATGGAAATCCATTTCAGGAACTCCCAACCGATTTAGATCTCGATTATCCATGGAGTATGTAATACCAGTGACTACTAATACAACCAGTACCACTACTCGTACCAAGAACGACTAGTAACCTACCAGGAACGACGAGTAACCTACCAATACAATAAGTAATCAGGTAAGTCTCTGTCTCGACTATACCTTGTAATCTACCAAAGAAAAAGGTGTTGAATAAAAACAAATTGAGATAAAAATCTATGAAATTGAAGTTCGCGTTTTTGTTCTTCTGCATTAATAGGAGATACAACTGAAACATTCCAGAATATGGATGAAGGGGTTTTAGAGAGTGGGGGTTGTTGGAGGTGGTCAATGGGGGAGGTGATGGGGGTGGTCTACGCTACTATGTACTGGTGTTACACTTGTCTAGACGGGCTGTTGGGCTTCTTGGGGGATCTGGTTGCAAGTAGCACCGATGTTTTATCGAGATATGGTGCGGGTTTAAGGAGACGTGTCTGGTGAATTTCACTATGTGTAGGTTGTTATTGTTTGGGTGTATGGATAGCGTGTTGCTGCTAAGACCGAAGGTCTGGCAGGGCTAGTACTAGAGCTGTGCTAGTACTAGAGCTGTGCTAGAGCTGTGCTAGGTGCTAGTATTAGAGCTGTGCCAGTGCCAGAGCTAGTACTAGTGATTATTAGTACCATGTCTGCTGCTATGACCAGGGTAGGGTCCAGACATCGGGTTTATTCTATTGTATTATTATGGTTGTGTGGTATTGTTCGCTAACTAGAGTATTGTGCACACCTTATATATTGTTTCTACTATGGGACTATGGGACTATGGAACTTGGAGTCACTATGGAGACTCTTACTGACATGCACACACTCTTAACTGCTGTTTACTTTATGGTTTGTTTACAACCTATGTTGCTACTCTTCTGTGTTATTTTTACTATGTGCTATATTTAACGCGTGCTAACTATGTGCATATTTACTATGTGCATTTTATATTTGCTATATTTAACTATAGACTTGTGCTATTATATGCTAGATAACTCTACAATGCTAACTCAATAATGCTTGTGATTCAGCCTCTGATTCCCGACCCAATTCGACTGATGGATTACTAGATAAATCATTATATTGACTTTGGTTGACATGAAATTCAGACCCATAACTCACCTCTTTCACATACTGATATAATCTGACTCTCTTCTTAATCCGACGGAGTTGCCATTTCACTGGAAGAAATGGAATATATCCATGTTTCTCTTCTACTAATTTAAGATTTAACCAAACAATTACCACCACCCAATACACACTATAAGTGATAACACTACCATAAGTGGCAGAATTAGTCCATCCTAAAATGGCATTAAATACCATCCACCATCCATCAGTTAATCCGTTACAACAATTCACGTGCCAGACACTTTTAGATATATCATAAGATCCTGGTCCACTTCCAGTTTCACTTACATCTAAACCATCACATTTTCTGACAAATTGTTCCAACTCCAAAAACCATACTCCTCTACTCATTAACCCAGCACTTACCATATATAAGAAACACGTCAGGAAAATTAAAAAGTATTGAAGTGACATTTTGTTTCCTCCTTTATACAATAAGTAACCAATCAAAGATCCTAAAAGAATCCCACTCAAGATCGATAATGGTAATGAGGTTAATGGATTAGACACTCCCATTCCACCCACAAATACCACTGCTTCTAATCCTTCTCTTAAGGTAGTAATTAACGGAAGAATGGCCAAAAAGTATTTTTGTCTGGCATTTCTAAATTTAGACTTTCTTCTTCTGCCACCACGACCAAGTCCCTGACCCACAGGGAGTCCTTCTGGGGTTGCACCTTGATCATAAGTCAATCTAGATATATTTTCATCCACATCAGTATCCAAATCATCCATTTGAGGAGGTTTTTTCAGAGGTTGATCCGAATTATAAGCATCTCCCAACTTCATCCACCATTTGACTTTCATGATCTTATTAATTCTTAATAATCCCAATCCCATGATGGTAATAATTAAACTGGAAAGAATCGAAAAAGCCCCTTCCCAGATTCTTTCAGTATACGACCAATAATCTTTGCCAATATAATAGAAACACACAATGAACACCAACCCAATAATAAGACAAATTGTCAACCCGAGAATGGCCCCAATCCATACTTGAAGTTTCATTTTGGTTTTGGCTTCTTGACGAGCCAAAGTAATCAGATCCTGGGGAACATCTGGATCTTGGGAAGTTTTTTGATTCAGATCACTTTGATTGATGAACGATAAGAGCACCGAGATGATAATGGCGGTCTCCAACGTCTCTCGAAGGATGATGAAGAAGATCTGGATCGAGAAATAGTTCTCCACCTCGATCATGTTAATATAGCGTGTTGGGAAAATTTTATCGATGCGCAGATCTGAATCTATGCGATTCTTGGTATACGACTTAGAGAGGACGAGAGAATTGTATGGATTTATGGATTGTATGGATTGTATGGATTGTGTGGATTTTATGGATTTTATGGGAAGATTGTATGGAGAGATGTAAGAGAAATTGTCCACACTAATACTGAGTATATAGATTAGATTATCTGGATGTAGTTGTAGCCAATAGCCTAAAGGTAATATTAAGAAAATTATATATTGGGAAACAATCTATGCTAAGGAACAAGTTCCAAGATGCAATCAAGCAGGAGGAAATTCAACAGATCCAGACAAACAAGTAATGAACTCATCGTCTTTAGTATAGGCTCTAGCATTAACCATATACTTTCCAGGAGGCACTTCACTAGGGATTTCCACTTGTTTCATAATGATTTGTTGGCCCTTTTCAATAGGACATTCCAAATCAACTTTCCCTACCTCTTCACAAATATCAAACGTTTGATGAATTAATTTAATAAATCCGTATCTAACGTCAACTTCCACATAAGCTCCTTCTTCAATAGTCTTTGATAAGAACCCTTTAGCAACAATGGTCAAGTTTTCACCTCTAACAGGAGGATTAGGTTCTAAAATCACACTTTGTAAGTTCAAAATCTGTGGTTCTGTAACGTCACATTGAACAATTGGGGAATCTCCTGGAATCGGTCTTTCATCAGGACCTCCACCAGGAAACTTGGAAATATCAATAACCTCGGGAGTGAATTCCACTGCTTGTTGATGTTCGAAATTGAATAACTCTTGAGGCTTTTGTCCCACAAGTTTTTGGATTCCTGATACGATAGATAATCCATTGACAGAAACGGCTGCTCCCAAGATCACGAGCTTATTTAAAGAGACCATCTTGCTAGTGTTGTTCTGTTGTAATTGTTCTAGTAGTGTGGTCTATGGATTGTACTTGTTTGTAGTGGACTATAACAATTGTATAGCTTTGGTCTGTGTTGAACGAATGTAACTAAGGAGGAAGATAAGAATAGATAGGGGGTGACCAATATATATGCTCGGAGAGTCCCGGGAGTGCGCGCACCACTTTTAGCAACCATTGTTCCTGGTTGCGTAGCTGCAAAAAAAAAAAAGAGGCTAGTACCCAATGGGCTATTTAGACTGTATTATTATGACTATTAATGACTGATATAACTAATGAATGTGACTAGGAAAGAACAAGGTTGGCGGTCATGGTATCAAACCGTTCTCTCAACAACTTATTTTGGATGATCAATAACTCTGTGTAGATATGACCTCCCTCAGAGGTGGCCATGAGTTCTTGAAGTTTGGATTGGGAGAGTTTCCATACCACTGTATCACTAACAGCCGTATATGAAATGACTCGATAATTTTCAATATCAAACACATCACCAAAAGCTGTCATGGGCAAAATACTGGAATGTAACTCGGTTTTATCACTTTCAAACTTCATTACCGATTTAATTAACCCAGTTTCTACAATGAAAAACGCTGGTTTATTACTAGCAGTATCATAAAACGTGAAATTCTCGGGGATTTGTTCTTTGACAAAATACTGGGCAAGGTTAGACCAAAACTTTTCATCTTTATTGGATAACCCTTGGAAACTGATCATAAGAAGTGGTAATGGTTGTTTCTTGAACCCAGAATCATTGGAAGTATAGTATTTTGAATTAGGATCTGCTTTGACGGTCCTGGTGGCAGCTTGGTACACTTGATTGGTTCTTGGAGTAGTTCCATATGCGGTCAAATCATATTGGTTCATAGGAGTTTTAACTGCTGACCCTACAATAGATTTATGTCTAGTCATTCCTAAAGAATCATAAGTATCCATGGCAGGTCCACTACTATGTTTTTGCTTAACAATGTTTTTATAGGTAGCTAAGAAAGAACTCTCACACCATTCCAATGCATAGTTTAAGGTATTAAATAATTGGATTGAAAGTTCAGAGCCAGTATCCCATAACCCAGCATCTCTCAACGCCTTAACAGTTTCATCATTGTCTTCCACTGAAGAAATAATTAACTGAGTATTGAACTCATTGGTTAAATTCAAAATTCTTCTGAACCCTTCAGCAGCAGAAAAGTCAATGGAAACAACTCCTTTCATATCTAAAATCAAAAACTTGACAGGGTCTTGTTTAAAGTTATCGACTTCAAACCGAGACCGGATAGAACCTTCTACCCCACCAATGGATCCAAAGAAAAGGGTTCCTTGTAGCTTTACCACACAAATTTGGTTCCCTACATCTTTTAAAAAGTCTTGTTGCTTAGGATGTCTCAACACAGTGGATCTAGCTACCACTCCCGTGTACATACCTTGAACCACAGGGGTAGTAGCAGCTTCTACCACAAATGATAAACAAGCCAATAAAATACCAGCGAAAACCCCATATACAAAGTCCCAAGCTCCCATTACTACCACGATGATAATGATGGTAGAATATTCGATTTTGGTTAATCTTCCATAAGTGTCGTAAAGAGCTTCTTTCAAAAGTTCATATCCCAATAAATAAATTAAAGACCCCACCACACAAATAGGAATATACCCAATGACCACTGGCCCAGCCATCATTACAGCCCCTGTTGCCACGGCCAACAAAACCCCAGCCAACCGATCATCAGCCCCGGCTCTAATAAATAATACCGAGTTGGTGTATACCAAATAATTTTGTATAGACCCCACCAACCCTGAAATGGCATTAGAATACCCATGGGCCACCAATTCTCTATCCACATCAACTTCATCCATATTAACCGTCACGGCCAAAGCAGGAACATTAATAGGAACATGTAAAATCCCAAAGAAAGTTAAGGCCAACATGGTGGGTAATTGTCCTAAAATACACCACCAGTCAACCAAATTAAATTTATATAACTCATAGAATCCATACCATGGCTCATCATCTTCTACCGAAGGGAACACCCAACCATAATCTTTGGCCACCGTCAAGTTCCAACCAGGGATAATTGCCACTAAGAAATGGAACATTCCAAACACAGCAATAAAGAATAATGGCACAATCAAAGAATTATGGAACTTTGTTTGGATCAAAATCAACACCACCGTTAACATGAGAGGAATAAACCATTTTAAAAACACCAAGTAATCGCCAAAAAGGAATTTGAATGTTTCTAAATTATATTCCACTCCTCCATCCAAACGAGATGCAACTTCAATCCCAGTAACCACTAAGAAATACCCCACTCCTCCAATACACCCAACTAAAATGTGTCTAGGAAAGAACCCCACCAAAGATCCTAATCTTAATTTACCAAGAAGATAGAATATAATCCCGGTAACTATAGAAGAAATCGCATAAGTGACAATAGTAGTTGCAATAACTCCATCTTTATTGTTTTCGCCCATTTCATTCAAGATAGACAAAGCCATGGTATGGAAAAACGGAGTCACTTCAATCATTTCAGACCCGATCCCACTTTTGAAGGCAGACCCTCCTAAAGAGTACACCAATTGGGACACAATACATGACATATAAAACATCGATAATCCAGCCGGTGCTAATGAGGAGAATACCGCTTCACTGACAGGAAACATAATCATTCCGTACGATAACCCATCTAAAATGTTAAGTAAAGTCCCGAGGAATACGGCTGGAATGTAATTGATGGGTCTTAGAAGCCAGTACTTCAAGTTTTGAGAATTCAACTTCAGACTGGTGGGTTCAGATTCATCTTGTGAGTTAAAGGGTGGTTCTTGGTACCCCAGCCCATACTGGAAAGGATTGGAATCAGATGCTTTTAGTAAGGGATAAGAATCTGGTAAGCTTGTATAATGAGGATTGTTTGTGTCTGCCTGGGTTGTGTCTTGAGTTTCTGGTTGGTGTCTGATATCAATAGGAGGAGAACTACTTATATAAGAATCATTAAAAGTGTCTGCCAAATAGCCATTATCATCTTGGGTCACATCTTGGCCCCCGTTATAACTAATATCAGATTGAGAAGTGTTAATATGAGAGTCTTGATGAATTGACCCATCATCACTTTCGGTAACTCCAATATTAGCATAATTAGCAGTTTGCTCATCGATTTGATAGTTTGAATGAACGGCCGGCGACCCAAAACTCAGCCGATGGTTGGGGTTGACAGTCCCAGCAATCACATAACTTCTCCCACCAAATTCAAATGGACTTGGACTATTTGAAAATGAATTCATAAGGGCTCCACTGACGGAATGTTTGCGTCTAGCTGGCCCTGAATTGGCAGGACTATCACCTTTCCCACTGGAAATCTCATGGCCCGTACTATAACTCATTCCAAGATACGATTAACTGGCCTGGCGTTCGGTGGTAGTACCAGTTGTGGTAGTTTTGACGAATTTTGGTGCTAGTTCTTGGTGTCCAGGCGTAAAGTTTATCTGAGGCATCACAAAAATTTTCAGCTGTTGCACGCATATAAATCCGCTTAACTATTACCACCATAAATACAAATAAAGCCACAAAGCCACAGAAACAAGAGAAGTCAAAACAATAATAATCACAAGCTCGTACTGGCTACACATTTGTACCCACCATTCATCCACCTTTTGTTCTGGGGAAGAATGGCCGAAGGGTCTGTGGATCTGATCTTATCGCCAGCCAATAAGAATACTATGAGAATACACTATGAGAATACACTATGAGAATACTAAGCGATAGAGTTAGATAGATAGATAGATAGATAGAGAGAAGATTGATAGGCAGATACGAACGTAAAGAAAACACAGTGATATTGATTCGGTTTTATATATGTTAGATAATAGATAGGGTGTAGATAACATCTGCTGATAGGGAAAGGTATTCTCATTGGCCAAGATAATCGGAGGACCCCGAACCCTGAATTCTGAGCAAAGCTCAGGTTTGTATTGTTTGTGGGGGCCGGTGGAGCATCCGATTGGACAAACCAAAAGTCACAGACCTATCTCTATCATATACTGCTCGTCATCTGTTTCCATTTATTTGTTCGTATATCTAGGCTATATCTAGACATATCTACACTATCTAGCATATCTAATTAGATTCTATGCGTACATTTGCAGCGTAGATTTGCAGCCATTGGTCGCTTGGTTCCTAACTATATCTAACCCTTCATTTTTAATGAATTTGTCCACTGAATAATTGCAACACTCACTAATAACACCTTCATCTAGGACTCCTCGTCCTTGTCCTCGTCCACCCCCGTCCCCCTGATCCAACACACTCCCATTGATCTTCATTGTTCTTAATAGGCTATACCCAAAATGGTTCGCACACACCTCTTCCCTTAGTTACGCGAAGACCATCAAGCATAACTACATCAGTCAAATCCAAACCCTTACTTCAGTTCAAGCACCAGTCTAACCAGAGCATAGTCTAAACTACTCGTATACGGTCTAAACCCTACTGCTAATACACGGTCTGATCCCTTTGACCCCCACCATGCACACAGGGGGAATATTTGATGATAGGAAGAGTCCCGTAGCTCCAGCTGACTCGCTATCTGGATCCACAAGCCCTCATATTATTAAACCTCCAGTGATAAATACCCGGCCTCGGTCATCTTCCATAAACTCCAACGGTTCCAATCAATCCAATAACACCAGAAGCTTATCCATAGCGAGCTTGGAGAGTCCTCGAAACTCGATTGTCTCAATAGATGATGGGTTTTTAAAGTCTAGTACGAGAAATAATAGTACTGCCAGCTTAAGTTCCCTAGCGGGGTCCACTACGCCCAAAAATAACCAACAAAATACCGCCACAAACACTCACCTTATAAAAGACCGGTTTCTATTCAATCACTCAAAACTTAAACCAGCTTCAATTAATTCGGCGGTCCTAATGTCCGATGACGACTCAGAAGCTGAACCTCAGAGGCTAATGAAACCAAAATTCAAGTCTCGCTCCAACTCCAATAATTCCATGTCGAACCCCGAGTCCCCATCTCCTTCAAGCTCATTGGCTACTATTAATATCCATCCCATGCCTGATCATAATCTTAGCTTACACCCTCCTACTTCTATCCATAACCATAACCTTAACATCAATACGGGAGGGTCTCATCCACGGTATGCTCCTAAGAAGACCGACCGACTAATGTTGAAAAAGGACTACCGGTTCAAATTTAGTGATATCTCCAAGACAAAAGCTGAACCCAAACTGACGCCTAGTACCCCAGATCCAAATCCTCCCAGCCCCAGTCTCCCAAGTCTTCCCCTTATTAACACCAGTTCTCCCCATATTAATACCAGTACTCCCCAGAGTAGAAATACCCGGGCACTTGCAGCATCTCCCTCGACCCCAGTGGAAACTCCCTCTCCCTTATCATTAAATGTCCACGAAAACTTACCCACAACTACCATTGAACAGAACCGGGAAAACTATAAGAAGAAATCATCGTTGAAACAACCAGTCCAAAATCTCAAGAAGAATCTTCTCTTTTCAAAAGACGTTCGGTTGGAATTATTGGCCAATAGAGACGTAGAAGGACTCTATGGCTCTAAATTCTTGACTCAAAAGAAAGATATCACCAAAGATAATACCCCATCCACTCCATCTACGCTTCCTGACAATAATTTCACCCCCACTTCCTCCTTAGCATTATCTCCACAAGTGTCCCCGACAAACAGTGTAACTTCCTCGGGGGCCACACCACCTTCTAATAATTCAAGTCGAAATTCAATCAGTGCTCCATCAACCTCATCCATCACAAAGAAGTCTCCCAAACAACCTGGTTCCAAAGAATTC
This sequence comes from Yamadazyma atlantica, assembly GCA_030561325.1. NCBI lineage: Eukaryota > Fungi > Ascomycota > Pichiomycetes > Serinales > Debaryomycetaceae > Yamadazyma > Yamadazyma atlantica. The sequence continues at coordinate 116,585 of JAKTXA010000021.1, forward strand.
AATCTCTTATCTAACATCAAGAACCAGAACCAATTGATCAGTAAATTGAACCAAAAATGGAACAAACTCGATAAATCCCTTTCGGATAAGGACCAAAAACGATCCAAGAGACGGTATTCTTCTACTGACGAAGAGATAGACTTTTAGTCATTCATTTGTATTAATTATTTGTTGTATAATATTTTGTATCATAATATATTCAAGTTGTATCATGTATTTATGCTAGCGTAGAGTAGAAATTAAAGAATTACATCATCATCATAACTCTGAGACAATTCACTGAAGAATGGAGAATTCAATACCTCTTCGGCGGAAAGTCTCTTGGTGGGATCCATATGGAAACATCCCATTAATAACTCATAAAGATTCTTATGGTCAATATAAATATCGTATAATTTCCGTTCATGTTCAAGATTAGATGATTTAAATTCATTCAATGCTTCATTAAATCCATTTCCATGCTCATTATATACCTTCAAGGTATCAAGAATGGTACTATCTTGAGGCATTCCATCTTCTTGCAATTCATAATTTAATGATACATAAATCATTCTTAAGATATTTCCATCACTAGGATATGTACTATTCAAATTAGATAAATTGATTTCTAATCCACATCCATGTAATTCACTACATTTTTGTAATTTTTCAAGTCCAAAAATTATCGCCAATTCTACTAAAGCATCAGTATCATCGGGAGAATTGAATAATGGGAATTTCCGGGCAAATAATGATAATCCAATTATTCCTGAGGACCAGATATCAATTTTGGTCGACTGGTTAGTACATTTAAGTAAGACTTCAGGAGCTCTGAACCCTCTGGTCCCAGCTCTATTAGCTCTTCTAGGAGGTCTTTGATCTTGTTTAGGGTATGCTGCTTTGACATTTAATCGTTTGTTATGTCTATTTTTAATGATTTTATCTCTTGACCCACAAGGACAATGATTGGAATTCTTATTCATATAAGTACTATTGACAGTATCAGCCAATCCAAAATCAACTAATACTCCTTTACCTTTAAAAGGATCATATAAGAAATTCGTAGGTTTTAAATCTCTATGAATAACCCCCTTTTTATGAACAAAATTTAACCCTTGAAATAATTCATATAAGTATTTTTTAATCCCTTTAACGGGTAAATCCCTATAGAAATCCCGGAAATCAGCATGTGGATAATATGGCAAAATGGCCACCACTTGATCTTGATACCTCAACACATCCAATAAGGGGGCAATATGTCTATTACCAGTTAAAATATATAACAAATTCAACTCATTATAAATCCGGTTAGGCGATGACGTGACATATATCTGTTTTAATGCTACTATGGGGTTTTTGGGTTTAGATTTCGATTTTTTGGGTTTTTCAGTAATTCCTTTATACTTTTTCAATGGCGGAGATTTCCATATATCTGATGCTAATTTGATGGTACCATTCAAGGCTTCTGCCTTATAAACAGACGAAAATGTCCCCTCTCCAATCTTATCAATTAATCGATAATTCTCACTAAGTACTGGGAAACACTCTTCTAACTTATTCATTTCTTCTAATACGTCAAGGGTGACTTCATCTTCATCAGCATCGTCTTTCTTGTGTACTAGCTTGGCCCTATCACGTTTTGGCTGTTGCTGTTGCTCCACGGCGACCTGTGGTTCCGTCACCGTCTCCTTAGCCAGCAGTTCTTGGATCAGGGCCAGTTCTTGGACTGGTGCCTGTAATTGACCCTTTGGCTTAGAATTGGCCAGGGCCTTGGTCATCACCTTCAGGATATTATCATTCTTAAGGAACGGCGAGTCGCCCGGCTTGTTCTCGTCCTTCAGCTCCAACGCCCTCCTCTCATTAAACGGGTCGTCTTCAGAAGTGTACATTCTTTTTCTGGAGTGATGAATCTGAGGCATAGAAGACGCGGTTTCATTTACTGCCAATGGCGATACCAGCTCCTTTAACTTTTGAAACGTCGAAAGTAGATTCGTCATGGGGGGAACCTGTCACTATATAAGACCTGCTGCTGATACTACTCGAGTCAAATCACAGAAAACGGGGCCTTGAATTGGTATGGTTCTGGTATTATGTTTGCAACCGCTAGGCTTATAAACAAACATCAACACTTGAGACTTCGCGATCGCGGAGGGCGTGGGCGCACCAGAATGAAAATTTTTTATTAGTGAGAGAACAAAAGGTAACTGAAACCAGACAGTAAAACTATACTGGAAACTAGGAGCTATTAGTCAATATGATAAGGAATAACTTCGAGTTAGGGGTAAATAAAGCAAGTGGACAGTGGCAGCAGATACGGACGCTAAAACGAAAGTTGTCATACCCAGAAGCTTATATTCCAAAGGTTCCTCCACAAACTGGTAAGAAAGACCATTCAAGTTATTTCCAAAGAGCCATTAAAGGATGGTTAGGACCTAGAAACTTGAGAGGTGAATACTACCGGAATAAATATTACTACCCACCCCAGAACCACCAGCCTAATTATGTGGTACCAGATGGGAACACCATTGTGGAAGCTCTGGAACCACAAGCTGAAAGAAGATCATTTGGAAAGAATAAAAGAGATAGTTCTTTACACCCATTCCCGATGAATTTAGAATGTAAAACCGCCTCGGTGATTTCTAATGAATTGAAAGCCAAAATATATGATGATGCCACTGTCAAACAATTGAAACATGAAGAAATAGCCCAAAAATATGGAATTAAAATCGCTAGAATTGAAGCCATTATTAGACTTTATGGTCTTGAACAACAATGGAAAGAAAGTGTATGTATACTATTATCAACTTATCACATGACGAGATTATTTTTTTCGATTAGTCTTGAAGACATCTACAGGGTTAAAACTTTACGACCGATGATAAGAAACCAAATCACCCGAATCTTTACTAACAATATTATCTAGAACAAAGTCACTGATGACTTACAGAAACTTTCCCTGGTGATGTATAAAATGTTCCCATTATATAATGCACCAGTAGAAGCTGAAAACTTGACAGAAATTCCTGCTCCTCAAAGAACCTTACACCAAAGATTCTTAACGATTTCTGAATCAGAACCATTTGGACCTGTGGATGCTGCCAAAGTGTTTGAATTAGAACCAGCCAGTGAGACTCTTCATAAATTGACTGAAATCGATGATGCTTCTGTCACCGACAATGTCAAAAAGACTTCTGTAGTAATTGGAAATGAAAAACAAGGAGATAGAAGTTTATTCAAGTTTACTCCTGCCAAATCAGGATCTGTGGGGTACCGTTATGGGGCCAGTAAAAGAGACAGAAAGAGAAACAGAGACATTGGGTTCGACAGAACCGGGAATATGGTTAACCTTGTGTAGATAGACATGTAGATAGTATAAGAATAACAAATATAATAGTAACTAAACATCCCCCATACTTAACATTAGAGTTACTGAGAGTATGAGCTTGAAGTTTTAGAGTGAAGTGAATGTAGAATGTGCTGTGCACGACCGCGCACCAAACACGTCTGTGAAAAACTTGCAATGTTGATTCTATAGTTAGAACTCGACATCCACTGGACCCTTAGTTAACCCAACACAGGTCAACTATTTCACCACACCAGTGCCAATATAGTACCAGTACCATTGCATCCGTACTCCCACCCCGTGCTAGTTCCCTCACAAATTAATCAAAATGATGAAGTTCTCATTCATAGCTATTTTCATAGCATTGATCCAATTAACTCAAGGAGCCGTCACCTTTATTTTAGGCGCCCATGAAACCGTTTGTTTTGGCGTGTTCACCGACAAGCCTAGAACTCCAGTCAGCTACTACTTTGCCGTGCAAAGTGGGGGGTCTTTCGACGTGGATTACACCATAAAGAATCCTAAAGGTGATATTGTTGTTTCTGAAGAGAAACAAAGACAAGGGGATTTTATAATCAATGCTGACATAGCTGGAGAATATGAATTGTGTTTCTCCAATGGAATGTCTACCTTTGCTGAAAAAGTCATTGATTTCGAAATTAAAGTCGAAAGTGATGATGCTGCCAATGACTTTAAAGCTAACATGCCAGATCAACCTAACACCAAACCAATGGCTCATGTTGAAAGTATGGGTAGAACCGTTGAAAAAATTGACCAGCAATTGGATGGGTTATTAAGAACTATTCAATATTATAAAACTAGAAACAACAGAAATCAAGCCACGGTAAAGTCTACTGAATCCAGAATTTATTACTTTTCCATATTTGAAGTGTTGTTGATGGTAGGAATGGCTGGTTTACAAATCACCATTGTTCAATTGTTCTTCAAGGGTTCAAGAAAACAATTAGTATAGTCAGTTCAGTCTATATAGTTTAAATTTACAGAATATACTGATGCCATGTTTATTATACATATATATTAAGGACTAGTCAATGCTTAGTTCTTAGTCTAGAGTTCTAGTGTCACTGCTTAGTTCTAAACTAGTTGAATCTTATAACTAGCAACTAGCCTATTGACTAATAGGACAATTTCTCAAATATTCAGCCTTTCCCCTAAGAGTTCTGACTGCCTTCAAAAATATATCATGTGGTGGTATAGCCCCCGTTGACTCCACATTGAATATAAAATGATCTCTTTGTCTTCCCAACTTAACCTTATCATTAAATTCTTCATGTCTTAAAACTTCTCTAGATACTGTATCTTTTCTAGCATCTTTAACATGAGCTTCTCCCTTTTTATCAAGTGATATAACCCCAGGAGGGAAACATTTTTGGAATTTTTTGGCTTGTTCACCTTTGATTGGTTGTTTGATATCAATCACTGGTAAAAGTCTATAAGAAGCAGTAGCCACAGGAGAAAATTTGGCATGATCACTTCCGAGTCCTAATACACAATGAGCTTTTAAAGAAATTTCTTGACCGGGTCTTAATTTGGCCAATAAGATATTAGGATCAGCTGCCACCACAGGGTTCCCCTTGAATAATTGAACTTGACGTCCTTGAGGTTCAAATTTCAAATCTTTGGCGTACACATGAGCATTTCTATATAATTCTTTTGGATCAGTAGACCCTTTTGGAGCATGAGGATTATTGGTACAGGTGACATCCAATGATAAAACAATGGTATTTTCATCGGTAAACCGATCTTTTTCATCTTCATTTTGGTCAACCCATCCCAATAAATCAGGGTCTACTTTCAAAGGAATTAATCCAATTCTATGAGATAATACTTCATCTTGAAGGACAGATGTGTTGTTGAAGATATAAATGGTTTCAGCAGCCACACTTGGGACTTCGGAAATCATTATCCGACGGAATGCATTGGCGATGGAAGTGTCTATGTGAATCAAATCAAAATTGGATTCTCTGTCATCATGTTTAAACATCTTGACTTCAAATTCATCTTTGAATTTTTCAATGTCCCATGAATAGTCTTCATTGGCATGGTGACCGGGGAAATCCGTGGCGGTGGTGTTGGTAACACGGTTATATTCTATTCCTACTATATTATCCCCCGACATTTTACTCTACTCCTTTTCTTTCTAGTTGGTTAGTAATGGAGTTGGTTTGCGTCAACTTGGTTTGGCTGAGATGCGATGAGATTTGAAATTTTTTTTGTCCGGTGCACGTCCCCTATAAACTGTATCTAATCATTTGTATCATTATTATGAGAGTAGCTACTAGTCAACTATATAGAACAAAGCTACTGTTAGTACTACCACAATCATTTTCTATGGTATTATCTAGTTTCCCTGGTGAAATCCTCCTGGGAACCGATAATTAATCCCCCCCTCTCTCACCGCTTCTGGATCATATAATCCCAAATTTTCATAACTCATTACAGTCTTTACCGATTTGACAATATCAATGTTCAATAAAACAACATTTCCATTGTACCCGTCCAGATAATTATAAGGTTTTGCCATTAAATCATCCGGGACATTTTGTTCGGGTTTTACCGAAAGGATTTCTGAATCGCTAGTAAAACACATTAAATTATGAAGAACCATTTGACACCCAAGTATCAACACATCATATACCAACAATTCTAATCTTCCCGTAGGAATTCTTTCACCGATGAACTCTACTGTCATTCCTCCGTATAAATAGTGATCTCCCTCGGCCACTGTTTCAGTAGGAACCCCAAACACCAAATGCATAAATATACAAAATCCATTGATAAAAAAGATCTTTATAAGCAAGAATTTAGCTAGACCTTTTTTGGATTCGTCGGTATATAAATGGGTTGAAGGGTACGGATTTGAAAGCGTATAGTGAGAGAACCCTCGCGTGGCCATTTGAACCATCGATAAGTCTCTTAGGTACACTAATATAATCATTACAAACCCTATGAACTTGATTGAGTGTCGAAGGTCCGAGAGGAAGAACTTCTTTCGTTTGTAGAGGGTGGATGCATTATTGGTGATGGTTTCTTGAGGATTGGGGTATTGTTGAGTATGGAACTCTCGAAGCTGGGAATCCAAATTGATTTCTCCTCCCATTGATTGGTGTGGTGATAGTTTTGTTAGATTATGTGGGACAGATTGTTGGATGTATGTGGAGAAATCTCAATCGCGCTTTTGGGTAAATGTCTACACATCTTATCTTTAGTACAGAGTTGGAATATATATTATGGTTACAACATGCTCAGAGACATGAATTAAGACACTATCACTATCTACATATTCTTTAAGCTTCTTTCGTTTCAGGTTCTTCTCATTCAACTCCTGTTTAATTATGGGTGATTAGTCCTTGAACCGTCTTTTTATTAATTTAACCTGTTTTCTTTAAACGTTTATTTTCCGTCTCTTGAAGGTCCCCTTTCCGTTTTTGATCTTTAATTCGTGTTCTGGCAGAATCTATGGCTAGTTTAACATGGTGATCGTTATAAAGAGCGCCTAATAATTCATCATTGTTTGGTAATTGGTTATCCTCCAAATATTGATTATATTTTTGCAATATAACCATGCTCATAGTACTAATGACTTCATTATCATTATGAGTTTCCCACATTATGTCCACGATTTGTAGAGCAATAACACTCTCTAGGAAATTTTTTAACTTACTATTGATTGGTAAATCATCAGCTTTTTTAGGTTGTCTTCTTGTTGAAACATCATAACAAGCGGTTTCAATTATCATTTTATAAGTCAGATCTTTGTGTTTATTGATCTCTTCAACAAATTCTTTCAAAGTTTCAAATTCCCGGCTACATTTCCTGGCCATTATTACCCACCACCTCATCTGGAGTCCTTTAAACCATATTCTAGATTCTAATGGTGAAACACAAATGGTACCCGTAATTGTTTTTGATGACCGAGTTTTTGGTACGTCCAAACACCAAAGGTTTGGAATGTCAAAATACTCTTCAATGTTTCCAAATTTTGTTAATAAAAGGTCAACCCAGCTCAACAAATATGGAATTTCTTGTGGAATCGTAGACTCCACAATTTTAGAAAGTTCTTGGTTGATCTCCTTACGTTTATATTCTAATAACTTTTCAGCGTGCTTTTCACCATCAACAGTAAGAGTAATATTTCTAAGGCCTATGTTTTCATTTTCAGAGTCACTCATTGTTAATAAGCTGGTACTGTTCAGTCTCGGGGATATCCCGCCTCTTTATATGTGATAGACTTTTGTATTTAGCAGTTGCAAAGTCTATTTCTCATAGTGAGTCAGAGGGTTCTCATACTGAGTCAGAGCAGTGCTAATAAATATGTCTATCAATCTATATGCAATATCACTTATTAAGCTGGAACTGCTTAATAAGGTCTCCTCCCAAAAGAGTGATTTGATTAAGTATACTCTCCTTATTGATAATAACCTCTTCTTTACTATCCTTCACTGGTTTCACATGAATCCCAAAATTGACCCGGAACTTCTTTTTGGTTAGATTGGCAGGAACAAATAATCCCGTAATGATATTTGTCCCGTCAGTATCTAAGAACCCAAACTTACGGGACGAAAAGATGATCACATGACCAAACTTTTTATTTAAATCGTCCACAAACGCTTGAATTAAATCATAACTGCTGGTGATATCTTCTGGGAATGCCGTTTGACTGTTAATTAAATTCTTGAACGTGTTCGAAGGTAACACTCCAGCAGCCACAGCTGATTTGGCACTTTGTACTTCAACCGTGAAATCATAATCTTTAAGTACTGGAACAAACAACAGATCAATGTTACTCTCATTTATTCCCGTAGACTTGGCCATGTCAATCACGGCTCTAGCCAAGGCCGTTAACCGGCTCGCTATTGGCAACGTCAACTCATTGGACCATAAGATTCCTGAAGGGTCATCTTTGGATCCTACAAAAAATTGGGTTTTAATACCTGAAGGATCATTTTTTCTGATTTTTTCAAAGTTATGTTCAATGATTTGTTGTGAATGAACCGTTAACTTATCAGATAATTTACTATCATCAAAATCAGAATTATCTACACTAGTAGTATCCACATTCTTGACCAAATCCAAAATCAAGGAATTATCTTTCCAATTCCAATGGGCCAAAAAGTCCAAGATTCTTAAGAATCCATTTTGAACAGAATGAGGGACGGAATAAGGAGCAGGATCCACAAATGGTTTGAGAGCTAATAACTCCACTAATTCTTCACTGAAATGGTTTAATAATAAATGAGCATCCAACCATCTTTTGAATAGCCTTACGGTGGGGGAATAATATGGGAAATGATGAGATAAAGTATTGATGGTTCTGGTATGTTTTACAGATCCAATATACTTTTGATTGAATTTGACATAAATGTCTTGGGCTCGAGCTTTTTGCTTATCAGCATTACCAACAGCTCTTAAATATAAAACTTCATCTCTTTCAGTTAAGACTCTGATTTTAAACCCATACCCTTCGGGGCTCAACACATTTAAAACAGTGATATTACTATTAAATGGAATAGAATCATCTTGAGTCATGAACGATTTGTAAACCGTATCATTATTCAACCCATCCAACATTTTTAACAAGAAAGCAGTTTTGGTTTTCTCTAATGCTGACAATTCATCGGGCCATCTAGCAGAAGTTTCAAATTGTAGTACCACTTCATTCCAGAAATCAGGACTAGCTACTGCAAATGGTACTGGTTGTAATACTGAAGTAGTTCTTAAGCCTGAAGAGGCAGGGAAAAATGATTTGATATTTAATGGTAAGTTCAAGTTTGATATAACCCGTGATAAAGAATCAAATGAACTCTTTAAATTGATATAACTGTTGGTAGTAATAACAGATTGATTTGAACCGGAAGGTAACAATGGAGGTGGTAATAATTGATTGAAAGCCACCAATTGAGTGGTGATATTATTGGAAATGTCGTTGTAGAAATGGTTATCAAGAGCATATTTGATAATTGATAAAACCACTGGCTCTGTCCCATTTGACTGCCACACCACACAGTTTTGAATGGTTCCATCTTTGAACCGTCTTAACGATGCTTTAGGGCCCCAGAACGTTCTGAATTTAGATCCTTCTTCTTCTTCGGTGCTATTAGGTCCTTTGGTGACAAGTTTTTCACATTCGTCAGGGTTTAAACATAAACCTACCATGAAATTGTTACATTGGGTAGTGGATTTCCTCTTGTTGATAGGGAACTCTACTGGGAATTTCTCGGCTTTTATCATGATTTGAGAAGCCCGGTCACCAAGAGCTTTCTTAATAATAACGTATAACTTATTCATGACGTAGTTTTCATAGGTTAAAAACGTGATTTTTTCTAGTGGACTGAATTCATCAATCATATCATCAGGAACTGTCACATTTACCATCATATCATATCTCAACTGGTCAGAACTAGAATTCTGTAAAAGAATAGGATCAAATCTGTCTTTAACCACATCATTTAATAACTCCAAGGTTTCCAGAGCCAAACTCTTCAACATATTATAAGAGAATCCCGTCATTTTCCATAAGATATTAAGTTTCAAGTTCTTATCAAATATGGTAGGCACATTAAACCCTTCATTAGAATTGAATTTCGAGGCGATATTCTCTCCAATCAAACTAGAAAATGATAAATATCCCGAGGAAAGGTCCATGGTAGCTAAATATTTGATGGTACCTTTGAATAATTGATAAGAGGAAAACCCATGGAGAAGAATCTTATTACCAGTTAACCCCCCTCCGTGCAATAAAGCACTCATTAAAATAGCAAATTCAAAGTGGCCAAACCCTCCTTTATTTACAGCAGAACCAAACCCTCGTTGGTGTAACCATATTTTCCCCAAAACACAGGCATCTTTGAAGCTTTCAGCAGCTTTTTTGGAGGTATATAAGTATTTCAAGTAGTAGTTATACCCCGTCAGAGATAAAATGGAAGCATTATATAATGGAGTAGGAGGTAATTCTTCAGAATCAGATTGAACTCTGATACAATTCTTATTAGGTAATAGTTTTTTCGTATCCAACACTCCAAATGGGAACCCCACAATCAAATTAATGGTGAATTTTGTTTTATGGAAACTCAAGTCTTCAGGGTTATCGGTTTTAATACTTTCAAGTTTTAACACTGGACACAAAATATCGTGGTTCAAGTAGTGGTACGACATTTTCACAGGTAAATTATGTTTTTTAGTTAATGGAATCAAATGATCGGCCAAGTACGCCAAATAAAACGCTCTTTTGTATAAGGCTCTATAGTTAAGATAATCTTTAGGTTGAAACAATTCTTTTGGCATAGTTAAAGCCATATCTATAGCCATTCCTTGGTTCTGTAAAATCCCGGTTTTTAAACCAAAAGATCCTACTAAAGACACATCTTCAGGTGGCAAGTAAGAAAAGGAATAGTTTACTTTGGTGGGTTTAGGATCTGGGAATGGAATTACCACTTTCTTTGAAGAAAATTGCCGGTCTAATTCATCCAAAGTTAAGTTTTCGGCATTAGGAACTAATCTTATTAAGTCGTGTAACTTGTGCAACACGGTTTCGATCTTGGTGACACTAGTGTCTTTTAATTTGACTTCTTTAACAAGTTCATCGATTTGAAGTTTAAAGATATTGGATTTGAATAATTCAGCAGTTTCTCGTGCTAGTTGGATTTCTTGGGCGGAGATTTGCTTTCTTTGTTTTTTGGTTGGGGGTCCGGATGTTTTGACTTCCGGTTCGGCTTCTGCTTCAGATTCTGAGTCAGAAGATTCAGATTCATTGGCGCTAGGGTCAGCAGTTACATTACTTCCATTAGTACTAGCACCATTAGAGCTAGTGCTGTGACTAGTGCTCTGACTAGTCTCAGGAGTGATGGCAGTACTGGTCCCAACCTTTCTCTTGGCCATAGTCAATAGTTGTGCCGATGCTTTTGCTTCTCGTGGTGATACAATAACCTCCGATGATGCTAGCTATGGTTGACATTTTCACGGTTTTTTTTTGGTGGTAGATGGGGCACGCGCACGACCCATCGCGCGATAGTTATTTTCAGTCGTACCCAAAAACTCGGGACTAGACACGACCGAGCCGATCTTGCCAAAAGCTGGAGAATTGAACTAAATCTATACGAGTATATACGACCTACTATGACCAAAGCATACTACTCTGAACAATTGGGACTCCCCAAATCAGACAGTAGCCGGTGGAGATTAAGAACAGACGACATTGGCTCTGAGTGGTGGGAATATGTCGACGCCGAAGCTGCTTCTCGTGGTGACACTCAAACTTCATTTGTCAAGTATCTTTTAGAGCAAAAAGACTTCAAAGCGCCAGAACCAGAAACCATCCTGACGCCGTTTGAAGCTGCTTCCAAGGGGGCAGAGTTCTTATCGCTTCTCCAAGACCCTTGCGGGCTGCTTCCATGTCAATACAAAGGCCCTATGTTTATGACTATTGGATACGTTGTAGCCTGTTATTTCTCAAATACTGAGATTCCTACACCGTTTAAACAAGAAATGATCAGGTACCTTGTCAATGCTTCCCACCCAGTTGACGGAGGTTGGGGCTTACACTCTGTTGATAAGTCCACATGCTTTGGTACTACTATGAATTACGTGGTGTTACGGTTGTTGGGGCTCCCCAAAGACCATCCAGTGTGTGCAAAAGCTAGACAGACTTTACATCGTTTGGGAGGAGCTGCAGGTAATCCTCATTGGGGGAAAGTTTGGTTGGCGGTTTTGAATCTTTATGAATATGAAGGAGTTAACCCTGCCCCACCAGAAGTCTGGATGTTACCTTATATGTTCCCAGCCCATCCTGGCCGGTGGTGGGTTCATGTTCGAGCCATTTATGCTCCGTTTGGGTATATTATTATGAACAAGGTGAAAATGGAATTGAATCCTTTATTAAAGGAACTTAGAAATGAAATATACTTACCTAAGCAATTGCCATATGAAAACATTGATTTTAGTGTTCATAGAGATAATGTGTGTGGTGTAGACTTATATTATCCTCATTCTGGAGTATTGAATTTGGCTAATAAAGTGTTGGTGGTTTATGAGAAATATAGACCTAATTGGATCCGGAAATATGCTTCCAAATATGTTTATGACCTTATTAAAAAAGACTATTATAACACTAAACATTTAACTATTGCCCCCGTGAGTTTTGCTCTTGATATGGTGGCTACTTATGTGGAAGAGGGTCCTGAATCAGACAATTTCAAGAAATTAAATCAACGGAAAAATGAGGTTTTGTTCCATGGTCCTCAAGGTATGACCGTAATGGGGACCAATGGGACTCAAACTTGGGATGCTGCTTTCATGGTCCAATATTTATTCACTGCTGGGTTGGCAGATGTTCCTAAACATCAAGATATGATCAGAAAAGCGTACCGGTATTTAATCAGAAACCAATTCACTGACGAGTGTGCTGAGGGAAGTTACAGAGCCAAAAGAAGTGGATCTTGGGGGTTTAGTACCAAAGATCAAGGGTATACTGTGAGTGATTGTACTGCCGAAGCCATTAAAGCGATTATTTTGGTCAAAAACCATCCGGCTTTTCAAGATGTCAAAGATGAAATCAAAGATGAAAGATTATATGATGCAGTGGATGTGTTGATGTCGTTACAAAACCGAGGTCTGTATGAGTTTGGGTCGTTTTCTACGTATGAGAAAATCCGGGGTTCGAATTTAGTGGAAAAATTAAATCCTGCTGAAGTATTTAATAATATCATGGTAGAATACCCCTATGTTGAATGTACTGATTCTTCTGTGATTGGTTTAACCTTCTTCACCAAACATTACCCCGAATACAAACAAATTCCTATCAAATTTGCTATTGATGATGCTATTAAATACATTAGAAGGTCACAAAATGATGATGGGTCTTGGTATGGAGCTTGGGGGGTTTGTTATACTTATGCATCGATGTTTGCTTTAGAAGCTTTCAATTCGATAGGTGCTACATACCAAAACGACCGAGCTGTTAAAAGAGGATGTGATTTCTTAATTGCTAAGCAAATGGCTGATGGCGGGTGGTCTGAAAGTATGAAGTCTTGTGAAACCCATTCATATGTTAATAACAATAAGTCATTAGTGGTTCAAACTGCCTGGAGTGTGATTGGATTATTATTGGCAGAGTATCCCGACCAAGAGCCAATCAGAAGAGGTATTCAATTGATTATGGACCGTCAATTGCCTACTGGAGAGTGGAAATATGAAGATATTGAGGGAGTGTTTAATCATAGTTGTGCTATTGAGTATCCTTCTTATAAGTTTTTGTTTTCCATCAAGGCGTTGGGATTGTATACTAAGAGGTACGGGAACGGGCCAGTGACTCGCTAGAGTCACTGTCTAGCACACTGATACTATACTAGCCTACACTTCACCACACTGGTATTATCATCACACTCAGTATATAGCATCACAGTAATTCTCATACCACAAAACTATGTACTCACAGTAATTCTCAGACCTGTCGAATGAGGCGCGGAACAGCTAATATATAAACTCCTGAATCCCCTAAACATTCAAATCAACTAAACATGAGTGAAAAACAGTACCATCCTTACGCCGACTCGGACTCCAAGTCAGAGGTCACGACCGACTCGTCTATGACCCCAGACATCGAAAGTGAGATCGAAACCGAATCCTTACCTGCTTACTCCAACCCCTCTGAATCAAAGGATTCTTGTCCTCATACCTGTAGAAAGTGCAGAAGAAAGGCCAAAAAGTCCAAGGGTGAAGGTAAATGTTGCACCAGACGGAGACGGTTCAAGTTTTTCTTTTTGGGTTTTATTATGTTGATGATCTTTGGAATTGCTACTGCTGGAGCCCATTCTCGTTGTAGAATGGCTGTGGGAGACCATGAATTTGAAGCTGGTGTAAGAATGCATCATGGGGACATGGCTGTACAAGAACACCACATGGAAGATATGGAACACATGCCAAAAGAACACATGTCAAAAGATCCTATGCCAGAACACCCTGATATGAAATGGTTTGAAATTCCATGGATCAAGGCTTGGTTCAAACACCATAAAGGTGAACACCATGGTAAACCCCATAGATATGGGAAGCACCATAGATACGGTAAGCACCAAAAGTATGGGAAAAAGTATGATTGGAAGCATGGTAAGAACCATGATTAAATGAATGCCTGGAGAGAATGAGATATGAGATTAAGTAGGATATTTTAAATATATGGTTTTGTAAGGATTGTAGTTTAGTGTGATATTGTCACAGCATCGCTGTCTGATAGTATACAGTGTTGTAGTGTTATAGTGTTATAATGGTGTTATACTGGTGTGTGTGATGTATGTTATACTGTCAGAGAGTTATAGTCATCGGTCGTGTGCGCCCATATTGATCCCGCGGTCATAAACCCCAGATTACTAAACCTTCACATTCATCACTATCATGGATTGTGGACCCTCCAACGCCGTCAAGAACTTGGCCCAGTACTCCCAGAGGGATAACTCGATCCAGAACGATGTTATACGGAACCAGACCCCCACGGGCCAGCCCCAGTTCAAACAGGGGCAAATGGTTGATAATAATTTGAATCAGCAGTTTAATCAGTTTAGTAATGGGGGAAACCAATTTGCCAGTCAGTTCATGGACCAGTTTAATAGGAACCGTCCAATGGGACAGTCCCAACCACAAATGAACCAACGTCAGATGAATCAACCAATGGGACAAGGCCAAATGAACCAACCTCAAATGGCACAAGGCCAAAGACAAGGTATGGGTCAAGCCCAGGGACAAGTCCTGGGACAAGGTTGGGTCAACGATTTCTCCAGCATGTCTCTCCAACAAAACAACTGGAACCAGCAATATATGGGACAACAGTCCCAGAGTTCACAAACCCAGAATCCTGCCTCCCAGCAAATGAATCAATTCCATCACAGAACCCAAGGCCAATTAGTTCCCAACTATACCAATTTCCAAATGAATACTCGGTCGGATTTGAATACTAGGTACGAGCCTGATAAGCAAGGAATGAGTGAACATCAAGAAATACACCATATGGAGCAAGAACATCAACAATTTGAAAATGAATTCCAACAATTAGAACAAGAGATTCAACATGATGATACGGCAGACAAAGAAGAATTTGCTAAAACCGCTCAAAAAATCCATCAGTCCTTGAATACTACTAATAAAGATGAAGAAATGGCAGAGAAATTAAAGAATTCGCAGTTTATGAAATTAATGAATTCTATCTCAACTCGACAGGTGGAGTTATCCCAACAAGGAGATAAGCTTATAGATAATCAAGGACAAGATATCCGCAGCTCCGATATCGATTACCACGACCCCCAGTTTGAAACCCAATCCCAAACTCAACCTCGTCCAAACGCCGAACAATTACAATCGCAGTTTAGCTCGCAGTTTCAATCCCTGATAGGGCAAACCCAACAAGAATACTCGGAGCAAATTCGAAATGAGGAGAGACTTAGAAATGAGGAGAGACTTAGAAATGAGGAGAGACTTAGAAATGAGGAGAGACTTAGAAATGCTCCACTATTCCGAGATCAGCATGATATAGGGAGACAACCTGAATCGAGATATCTAGCAGGACAACAACCTAACCCTGATCAAATCAATAAGTTGCCAGATCCGTTGGCACACATACAGGATGGGTCTCTTTCAGGTATTAATGAGCCATTACAAGCAGCGCAAGTAATAAGTGGCAACCAAGTGAAGGGCAATGATTGGATGGAAGATTGGGATTCCGATACGGTTCGAAGTAGACTTGAAAATGCTAGACAGCAAGAGTATGATGCTTATAGACACGATGATGATTGGCATTAGGGACAAGGGACAAGGACCTAGATTGGTTGAGGCTCAGTCCATCCTAATTCTAATGATGTAATTAACAATTCTGAAACCAGACAATTTGCCAAATTGAGTGTCGAGGTAAATAAGACCCTAACGGTTTCAACGGTAGACAAGAGTGTATAGACCACACAATAAAAACCCACAATGACGTGGTTAGTGTATGAGGTAATGGATTTTCTTTTTCGCCGGAACATTATGGTCGATGATGTAACAAATTTCACTATGATATCATTTTCTTTTTCGTGCGGTATGTCATCGGATTATCTCTTTTTTTCTTTTTCAGACTCTGTGTCTACGGAGTTTGGGGGTTATTGATAGGTTTGAAGGGTTAAAAAGTAGGCCAGAAGGTAATAGCAAGCCTACAGCATCCTTTCATGCTTTTTTGGCAATTCAAAACCCTATTATTAAAGGATCTGTTGCATAGGTAACGGTGCCAAACTCCGATGAGCAACTCTACCCCTCAGTCCCGGACCACGCACGACCTTGCTTATTCGAGCAAACGGGTTTTTAGGTCCAGATCGTGGTACCGGGCTAGTGATACGCGGCGACTCGTTTATGGGGCGACTCTCGACTTTCTTTTTCCTTGCCCCACCAAGACCTAGATCTGTTAAACCTCTACCAACCACAGAGTAAGTGGGTGTTATTGATGTTGTAGACATGGCCAGAGGACAATTGTAGTACCACGAGATAGCCCTCGTCGAGCTCTATATCCCTATTTATTTTTTAACCAATCAAAGTTCCCCCAGCCCTTAATAACTCTCCCTTTGTCCTATTACTCCACCCAGCGCCTTTGCAACAAGAGACGATTTTTTCTGGAAAAAGAAAATACAGGAATAAAAAATATTGGGCTTACTATAAAAGGGACACATCTGCCCTCCCTTAATTGCTGATACATAGTTCTATAAACTAATATTAAACAATCAATTATACATAATGACTACTACTCCATACAAAATCGTTACCCCATTTAAGATTGCCATCATTGGATCTGGGAATTGGGGAACTGCTGTCGCTAAGATGGTGGCTGAAAACGCCAGAGATAAACCAGAAATCTTTGACAAAAATGTTAATATGTGGGTTTTCCAAGAAGAAATTGAAGGGAAAAAATTAACTGAAATCATTAACTCCGAACACGAAAATGTTAAATATTTACCCGGCGTTAAGTTACCAGAAAACTTGATTGCTAACCCGGATGTGGTTGACACTGTTAAAGACGCTGATTTGTTAGTGTTTAACATTCCTCATCAATTCTTACCAAGAGTTTGTAAACAATTGGTTGGAAATGTTAAACCTCAAGTCAGAGCTATTTCTTGTTTGAAAGGTTTAGAAGTTGGAACTGAAGGTTGCAAATTATTATCTCAATCTATTACCGACACTTTAGGAATCTATTGTGGGGTTCTTTCTGGTGCTAACATTGCTAATGAAGTTGCCAGAGAAAGATGGTCTGAAACCTCTATTGCTTATAATCTTCCAGAAGATTTCAGAGGTCCAGGCCAAGATATTGATGAATACGTCTTAAGAGAAGCTTTCCACAGAACTTATTTCCATGTTAATGTGATTAAGGATGTGGTTGGTGCTTCTATTGCTGGTGCTTTGAAAAACGTCGTGGCTATTGCTGCTGGGTTTGTTGAAGGTGCTGGTTGGGGTGATAATGCCAAAGCTGCTATCATGAGAATTGGTATTAAAGAAACCATCAAATTTGCATCTTATTATGAAAAATTCGGAATTAAAACTAATTTACCTCCTCAACCAACTACTTTCACTGAAGAATCTGCTGGTGTGGCTGATTTAATCACTACTTGTGCTGGTGGTAGAAATGTTAAAGTGGCTAAATATATGGTTGAAAATAAAGTGGATGCTTGGGAAGCTGAAAAAACCTTATTAAATGGTCAATCTTCTCAAGGGATCTTGACTGCTAAAGAAGTTCACGAATTATTGGAAAACTATAAATTAGAACAAGAATTCCCATTATTCGAAGCTACTTACAAAGTCATTTACGAAAACTTGGATGTCAATGAATTACCAAGTATCTTGGAAGCTTAGGTCTCCCACTTTCTTCTGTATATTATTTTCATATTGCTTTTTAACCTCATCTTTATAGATTTATAGATAAACCTAATAAATGCCCGATTTTGCATCCATTTTTACTGTACTCTTGTTTTCTAAATTTCTGAAACCTTTAAATTATGTCTTAGATTTCTGGATAGGTTACAGTGAGCGGTCGTGTGTAGGCCATAACCCTCATGGTTATAAAAAAAAGTTTTACTTATTTTGCAGCCATTTCAGGATTCTTAAAAAATGGTTGATTGAGAGATTATTGTACAAGTTTCGGGTCATAATAAGTTAAATGGCTGTCACTTGTGTATTATTACTTCAATTCCATTTCCCCTGTGCTTTTGACCCATGGTTTAATTGTGTCTGATTCCAGGTCATTGTTTAGTGTTTAGGTGCTACTAGTTAACAAATTGATTTTATATTAAAGAAAAAGGCCAGGGTCTATAAACAAATAGTTTCTTATCCATCTAGACTTTACTTTTCTAGCGTATTATAAATATTGGGACAATATCAGAATTGAAGCCGTGGAGTGTCCCCATACTTTTCAGATCTCAAAGCTCTATTATATGTGGTTTGATAATGATGATCCTTCTTTTATAATTCTAAGTTTTTGATATATATAAAGCTTCTGCATGGACTAATATAATCCATAACTAATACTAGATCTTGAAAGAAGTAAAATCGGATCAAAAACTAACTTACCAAACATTTTAATTTTGGCTGCAAATTCGTATCAGACAAAATTCCAACCCACTTGCTTTATCTTAGAGCTTTGTTGGTTCATAAATGATCTTAGCCTCTCTACACTTATATAATTCCCATTCACACTGGGTAGAACCCGTTTTCAACCCTGTTTCTTGCTTATGTCGCAAAACGGTAACAGATCTATTGGACTTTCCTTAAATTGATAGTTTTTTGTGTAATTTTCGATTTGTGATCTACGGGTCCATTATATAGCAGGCGCTTACAAAAAATTAAAAACTTCCCCGTTATTTATTAGTGTACTCGTGCCTTATAGAAAGAAATTTACGATTATTTTTATGATGCAAGACTACGTTAAAGTTCCCCGTACCCCATTCTTTTCATCTCCACCACCTATCCCCGAACCTCACTTACCCATCCCCAAAACTGGTTTAGTCAATCGATTAAACTGCAACTTCATCCCCTCAGAATTGAATGTCAAGTTCAATTTAAATTTAGTGTTCAAGTCTAAAGCCTCAACCTCGACCGGACCTAAAGCCTCCAACCACCGTTTCCCCTTCAACCTTAAGTCTACCATTAGAATTGCTTGCCATGACTTAAAAGTCAAAGCAAAGAAGAAACTTGGTAGAAAACCCTCCACTCCTCAACCAAAAATTAAAAAAATAGTGGAGACAAAACCTTTGGTTTCCGTCCAAACCAGAAACAAAATTGCCTCAAAAGCTTGCACCACAAGAGATAGATACTCCATCTTATTCAAAGTTAAGAAACATCAATTCAAGTCCTCCGTTAGATCTGTTAAGTCCTCCCTCAAGTCCTCGTTTAAGTCCCATTCTGCTGTTACAAATGTTTGTGCGGATTCGCAGCCACAAAAATGGCTGCCAATTCCGCTTTGGGATGTTCGCCCTCAATTAGGAATCCATGAAACCAACAATGACACTGCTATGGTTACCGTAACTGGAGGAGTCCAGGGATTGGCCACCCCTGAACTCAACTCCAGATCGGTAGACGCTGTCGTTGTTGGCGTGGATGATAATTGTGGGAATGAAACTTCCTCTGATATTTGTAATCGTAGTTTTGAGCTTAACGAACTTGGGGAGAGCTTTGTTCCGGTTAAACGGTACTACTTGGATTCTCTTGTTAACGTTGATTTAGATAATCTTGATCGCGATCGGTTCTCTTTTGAGTACACTATGAGATCAACTTCCTCATATTATTCTGATGATGATTCATTCATTACGGCTTCAGATAAGCCAATGGTTAACAATCAGCCTATTTATGAGCCTCTGACTGGAATTCCAAATTTAACTGGTTTCCATGTTCCTCCGGGTCTCATTTTCATGCCTGAAACTCCAGGGATGATTGTAGGTATGCCATTGGATTATTATGAAAACCCTGAACCTAGTGATGAAGAATCAGACAGGGCGTCAACCATTATTTTGGACCCCGAACAAGTTTCGGTGCCTGAGCTGCTGGTATCTGAATCCTCACTGTTGTCTGAAACTCCGCCGCTGCCAAACTCTCTGCTGTTGCCTAACCCAGTTTTACCTGACATTCATTCGTTTTCAAACCTTCAGGAATTACTGGGGCAAGCATGGGCAGATTTTGAGTCGCTGCTGGAAGATCAGTCGTTGCTGGAACCTCAGTTACCGCTGGAGCCAGAGCCGGAACCGGAGCCAAAACCCCAGCCGCTATTTATCAGAAAAAGATCAATTCTTAGGAGAGGAGACGTGATTGTTCCAAGACAAGAACTCCCTGTCTATCACAAGGGTGCTCTTAAAAGAATTATATCTGGTAAAATAGTGATGCCGGATTACACTGTCGACCTCGACAAATTGGATACTTATGATACTGATGAACTTGAGTCCAAAGTGGATTCTCAGTTATATCAGATCATGCAAATTAAGAATCCAGTTATTGTCGAGCAGTATTTCGAGTGTTACAGATCAAGATTCGTATATTATCATGATACAGCCCTTCAATTTGAAAAGACTTTCAGAGCATTCCTCTGTGAGAAAATCAAATCGTTGGGTTATAGTTATGATTATATTGTGGACTTTTATCTGAAACATGACTCGATTGAGGAAGAAAGTGACACTTCCTCGTTTGATTCCATTGAACTTAGACTTAACAATGCCGCTCAAAAGGATCCTCCTGACCGACCAAATACTGTTAATGATGGGGCTTTAAATTTCCCTGACCGACCTAGTACGGTTAATGATGGGACTTTAAAGGATACCCCTGACCGACCTACGGTTAATGATGGAGAGAAACTTTTTGGTGGCAAAGTTAGTCTAGAAACTGTTGCTGATGAATGGACTGAGTTCTTACAATATAAGTCGGAACTTTATAGTCAATATTCTTCCAGTGATAGTAATGGTAATCAAAAATACTTGTTGACATGGTATGATTCCAGCGAAAGCTTGTGTGGTTCCACAGAAAATCTGGAAACCGCGAAAACTGCTCCTACTACGATTAAAAGTCCAAGTGGTGAGACGTTGGCTACTCTGGAATCAAATACTGAAATCCCATCTACTAAGGTTGGTAAAAAGATCAGTCCCTTGATTAAGATGTATGAATCTTATAGTCAATACTGAAAAGGTTGAAAACAAGGACGGAAAAAACAAAGAGGCAAAACATTAAGAGGTTCAAAATTAAAGAGGTTATTGTTGCTGATAAAGACATTGAAGCATTGAAGACGTTAGGGCAAACGTTGGAGATGTGGGAGATGTTTTACAAGTCAAAAATGTTGAAAAGGTTGGAGTGGTTGAAGGCACCGAGGTTGATGTCGACTACCATGAAGGCCTTGAATATCTTTTTGAAACAAAAGAAGCCCACGAGGTTAAGGAGGTTCAAAACACACACGGGCTGTTTTGAGAATCCCGAAAACCTTGTAGAAGCCACCGACAGGACAATAACCTAGCTCCCCCATTTAGAAGTGGGTGATTGACGCTTTCCCTATGTGCAGGTGGAAAGAATCAATTTGGAGCATTTAAATTTGAATTCGAAACCTGAAAAGGTTTCGACATTAGATAAAATATAAAAACAAAAAAAAAAACATAAAACAAAAAAACAAAAAAAAAAGACTCTCTCTCTCTCTATTATTACATTTATACATTTATATATTCTCTATTAATACATTTATACATTTGTTTTCTTTATTTACCGGAATAAATATACTCTATACTTCTAACACTCGTAGTACTTCTGTTTCATAATTAAAATATAATTTTTTTGCAGCCGCATTTTTTGACGAATCGAGCGAAAATTTCGCAGCTGATTCAAAGTACAAGACTTTCATCTTTCCGTAGGGTGTTGGAGCTCGTTTTGATGGTCGACTCTAGAAATTAAAAGGGGCAACATGTTGATAGTTTACTTTATTTGAAGTCTTTTACTCTCTCTTCCTACCGGCTAGTTTCTTGTTTATTTCAACATCTATCCTATACATATTACTAAGCTTGGGTGCGATCTGATATGCTCTTTGCTGCAACCGCAACTGAATATGCTTCTTGTTTGCCTATCACTTTATCTAAAAGCGTGTTGATAAAAATATTGTCTGACATGATATGTATGCTACCTAGCTGTAAATGTCTCGTGAGTTAAAATGATGATTCAAAGATTCCCTTATTCTACATTTTCGTTGGGATTTCTTGAGACGATATTTTTCAGCCCAACTGAATTTTTTTGGGAATGAGTGCACCTGAAAGGTTTCTGGCCCGCTATACTAGCTGAAGATGTAGCCGTAATAGTGTGGCATTCAAAGGTTAGGCTGCAAATTTGGGCAAAGAATTTGAAACAGAAGCGAACTGAAATAAGCCTGGGGAAATTTTTGTAGTGCGGGGTACAACTTCTCACCATTGTTAACAGCAGTTAGCAATTAGTTAGATAATTGAGAGTACTATTCTATACTTTAGAACCAGAGTTTCACCCTATAGTTAAGATCCTATAGTTAAGGGTTCGGTTATAGTTCACACTACCATCTTCAACCTGCCAATTCCTTCCAGTATGTCCGAAGAGAAACATCTTAGGACTATCCGGAACTACCTGTTCCTTAACTACCAAAACCAACCGCATTCTATTTGGAATAAACTCCCCATTGCTAGGCGGTCTGCAGTATTTATACTCTTGTTCACAGGTAAACTAGGCGAATTAAGAGTAGTTTTAACTAGAAGGTCATCGAAATTACGGAATTTCCCGGGCCATATAGCGTTGCCTGGTGGTAAAGCCGATACAGGCTTGGAATCAGAATGGCAAACCGCTAGAAGAGAAATGGAAGAAGAAATAGGACTTGATGCTCTGAATGAACTGTTGTTGAAACACTATGGGTTTGAGATTGAAAATCTTAACATTATGCCCAGTTATTTATCCCGAACCTTCCTGGCCGTCAGACCGTGTGTGGGGTTTATGAAGTTTTCAAGTCCAATGTCTGAAGCTCAATTGATTCAAAATTTAAAAGTGAATTTGAATCCAGGAGAGAGTTCCTCTGTGTTTAGCTGTCCATTACGGGACTTCTTATACCCGATTTCCGAACAAAAACCTCTTGAATGTATCGAAAGAGAATCTTATAAGGTCATATGGGGAGGGATGCATTGGAGCTTGAGGACTTATACTTTCCCCCAATCAGTGGCAGGAGAAGCCGATTGGTTAAAGGAAGTGAATGATTTATCTGAATCAGAACACGAGTCTTTGGATGAAGAGTCAGAGTCTGAACCGGCAGCTGTTGAAAACGGAGAAGAGAAAAAAGGCAAAGGATCAAACTTATCCAACTGGGGAAGACTAGGCTCAAGACGTCACAGTGAAACCAATGAAAAGATATATGATGTTTGGGGGTTGACGGCTAACATTCTCCATGACTTGGCCAACATAGCATACACAGATAATGCTGTTAACGCTGAGATTGGGGAAGAAGAATTGATTTATGGGTGCTGGGAGCACGGAAATTTGATGAAAACTAAAGAAAGAACAAAGGAGGAGAAATTGTTGATTGAAGCCAGGGGTATAAAGGATGAGTTTGGGTTCAATGATATAATGCCTAGAACCGAATTCAACAGATTGAAAAGTATATATAAGAAGTAGTTACCATTAGAATTATTTAATAGCATACTTAGTGAAATCTCGCAGCGAAAAATATCACCAATATGTTCCATCATGGCTTCAGCTATTCAACCTAAGCACACCAAAGAGGAGCCGGCCAATGCGGAAAATACAGAGCTGAAAACATCTGATACTCTAACAATTGAACTCCTTAACCTACTAAATGAATACGAATCCATAGCGAATGGCGAGTTCAGACAAACATTCATAGACGGGTATATGAATCTCAGCAGGGCCAATTTCAATACCACGGGATTAAACACATATGGGGTCGATAACATTGACTTAAGATCCACAGACCCGTGTAAGGTTGTGGAGAGTAGGGAAGACAAGTTCAAATTGATAGACTTGTTGGCGCTTCAGAAGACTCGTTTAAAGGAACAGAAAGACAAAGAAGCCAAAGAGGCCAAAGAGGAAGGTGAACGCAAAGACAAAAAAACGGAGAAAAAAGACAAAAGCAAAGATATAGAAGAAAAAGAGACGGCCATCTCCTCAGGAATCAAAAACATGTCTATAAAAACCGCAACAATCGAAGTCGATATACCTTCACCCATACTAAAAGACCCTATTTATCAGTTTGGAGGATTGGTTCCATATCAATTGAGAGAATGTCAGAAAAGTTTCAACAATAGCTTGGAAACTTGTATGGTCATGGCGAGTCTTCAGAGAAGAATTTCGAATCTTGTAGATAAAATAGATCAGTTACAAACTAATTAAATGTGTATATATTTATTACTTAAATTCATGGAATTTATTCGTTAATGGCTTATTTTTCGATATCACTGTACAAATCACTGTCATTTTCGTAATCATTAGGATTTATTTCTGGCTCACTTCCACTATCACTCATGGATTCATCTTCATCTTCTTGTGGGGCATCTTCTCCTTCAGCATTAGCTTTCTTTCTAGCTTTCTTTTCAGCCTTTTTGGCTTCTTTGGCAGCAACATTTTCTTGTTGTTTGGCTCTTCTTTCAGCCTTTAATTTTCTCTTAAGTTCATTTTGTTTTTCTAATTGTTTGATTTGTTGTTTAGTCTTGACAACTTTAGAGTGATAAATTGTCTTTGAAGAACCAGTTAATCCTTCTTCAATCTTCATTAAGGTCATATTTAATCTAGGTCCCAATTCAGTCAACTTGATAGCTTTCTTTCTGACATTGGACCCTCCTTCTTCTTCTTTCTGTGCTTTGGCAGCTTCTTTCTTTTTATTTATGTTTCTAGCATCTTCATTTTCAACTTCGACTATAGCATCATCTTCCACTTCAGAATCAGAGGTCATACCTCCAACAGAATAAGGATCCAATAAGAGATCGGAAATATCTTCATTCTTCCCCATATTAGGTAAATGCTTGGTTAAATTATGATGACTTCCAATCAACTTTTTAATATTCCGACTGGTATCGACCAATTTAGTATCGATGGCATAATGTCTTAATTCTATTTCTTGAGTAACAGGGTCTTTATTTATCATCAACACTCTCTTAATCCCTGACACTTTCGTCTGTTGTGGTTGAATAGGGGGGAACATGTTTTGGAAAACTGTGATTAACAATCTTTCATGAGGTTCAGCTTGATCTAATTTATTCAGAAACCCATTCATAACTAATAATGGGGGATTATAAAATTCAAATGATTCTTTTCCTACAGACTTTGGGTGTTTCAAAATTCTTTGCACATCTTTCATTAACGAATATTGGTTCACTTTGAATTGTAACATAGGACCTCGAGGCATTTTCCCAACTCTCAAAGAAATATTTCCAGACTCTTCAGATTGATTAAATATGAACAAATCACTAACACTTAAAGGCCCGGCCATCACAATAAAATCTTTAAGCTTGTTACTTTTACGTTCCCGTAAGTTTATAGCCGTGTGTGGTTGCATGACCAATCTAAAATCATTGACAAGTTGACTTAAGGAATGGTTTCTTAATGAAGATCCAAGTCTAAGCACCATAGATTTTGGGATCTTGGCCACTTCTTCCTCTGTCAATTTCTTATGAGTTCTGGTTTTTTGTCTTCTTTTGGCCATTTTTGAGTGTTTATGCTAATAACCACGAATATATAGTCTAGAATTCACTAACAAGGGACCTTGTCTGAATATACTCTAACACTAATAGTATGGCGTATGGTGAAAAAAAAAATCTCAAGCATCTCATCGCGGCTCATCCCATCGCACTTTTTGTTCTCACTATCAAAGTAACCTTACAAGATCTAAAAGCTAATAGAGAAAATAGTTACAATGGCCAAGGATAGAAAGGAAAAAGTACACAAGCCCAAGAAAGACTTGGATACCAAGTCGTTGGCAGAGAAAATCAAGAGAAATGCTTTGAAAAAACAAGCTGAAAAGGCTCAGAAACAAGAATCTAAAGCTGATAATGAAGTCTCCGAGAAAAAACTGTCAAGTACTGAGTTACTCGAAGAGACAGAAGTGGATCCAAATGCTGAGTTAAAATTCAAGACATTCAGTGAGTTGAACTTGATTCCTGACTTATTGGAATCCATCCAAAATATGAAGTTCACCCAACCAACACCTATTCAATCTGAAGCTATACCACACGCTTTGGAAGGGAAAGATATTATTGGGTTAGCTCAAACTGGGTCCGGTAAGACCGCTGCCTTTGCCATTCCTATTTTACAGGCACTTTGGCACGCCCAAACGCCATATTTTGGGTTGGTGTTAGCTCCAACCAGAGAATTAGCGTTCCAAATCAAAGAAACGTTTGATGCCTTGGGGTCTTCTATGGGTCTTAGATCTGTTTGTGTTGTTGGGGGAATGGATATGATGGATCAGGCTAGAGATTTGATGAGAAAACCACATATAGTGGTGGCTACTCCCGGGAGAATTATGGACCATTTAGAACATACTAAAGGGTTCTCTTTAAAAAACTTGAAATATTTGGTTATGGATGAAGCTGATAGATTATTGGATATGGATTTCGGGCCTGCTTTAGATAAGATTTTGAAAGTTATTCCTATTGAAAGAACCACTTATTTATTCTCAGCTACCATGACTAATAAAATCGCCAAATTACAAAGAGCTTCGTTAAGAAACCCTGTCAGAGTAGCGGTTTCCAATAAATATCAAACGGCAGATAACTTGATTCAATCTATGATGTTGGTGAGTGATGGGTACAAAAACACATTCTTAATCCATTTGTTGAATGAGTTGATGGGTAAATCTATTATAGTATTCACCAGAACTGTAGCCCATTCTCAAAGAACTGCTATTTTATCTAAATTATTGGGATTTGCTTCCGTTCCCTTACATGGACAATTATCACAAACTCAAAGATTGGGAGCTTTAAATAAATTCAAATCGGGACAAGCCAACATTTTAATTGCCACTGATGTGGCTGCTAGAGGGTTAGATATTCCTTCGGTTGATGTGGTTATTAATTATGATATACCGACGGATTCCAAAGCTTATATTCATAGAGTAGGAAGAACTGCTAGAGCTGGTAAATCTGGAAAATCGATTTCTTTGGTGACTCAATATGACTTGGAATTATACTTAAGAATTGAAAATGTCTTGGGAACTAAATTACCTAAAGATCCTTCTCCTCCAAAGGAAGAATTGGATACTTTACATGTCCATGTGGATAGAGCATTAGCAGAAGCTATTAGACAAACCAAAGAGCAACACGAAAGAAGAGGAAATTATAAAAAGAGAGATGATAAGGATAGAGAGGAGAGATAGTCACTATGACAACCTTTGCATATATATATTTCAATGACAAAATCTAATGTAAAAAATCAATACCTGTAAACCAACAAAACCAAATAAACCTCTAATAACCCAACCTATCTACCAAAAACCAAATAACCAGAAACAAAAATGAAATGCTAGTGTTGCAAGTAATGAACTGGACACTCACCATAACCCTTTTTATTGAACCAATCCTTAATACACTTATAATGAAACACACATAAACATTCCAAACGACCGACTTTATCACCCGGTTTCAAGTCTTCAAGACAAATCACACACTCATTTTCATCCACAAGATCATTTGTCTTTTCATTTTGTTGGACGGTGCTATTTGACGTTACGGACCCGATATTAAACCCATCGTCAGAAACTCTCCGGTCATTGCCGGTATTTATAGGGAACAGCATACCAAATTGATTTTGAATGGTGTCATTTGATTGGAATTGTTTCAACGTATCATAAGATGTACTTTCCATTCCATCAGTCTGCGGAATGGTTTCAAATTGAGGCTTGGGAATTGGGGGCATATTATAAACCAACATTTTATTTCTGGGATGATGGTCTCTATTACCTGAAGCTTCACTATTAAATCTCCCATGTTTATAATCAAAATCATAAGACGTCAAACAGCTACTAATATGGTCTTCTTTAAATAACTCAAAGTCATCGTTACTAATATCTCCAATGGACTTTTTATGAGTTTTTATATAAATATCCAACATACTAGAAGCACAAACAGGACAAAGATTATGATCACTAGAATCATCTGCTTGACTATTCAAGTTACTACTAGATGAGTTAGTGGACGAGTCCAATCTTCTGGTGGTAGTTCTAGTTCTGGAATATTTTGCAAGACTATTTCTATCTTCATCTAATAAATCTCTTCTAGGAGAGGTTTCAGAAGTTATCAGATTAGTTGCAGATTGACGGCCATAATGACTATCTAAATTACTATCAAACAATGCAGACCGAATCATTCTTATCTCCTCTACACATTCATCACAAGTTCTATAAATTTCCGAAGGATTACCTCTTCTATCAACCCCTGAAGGCGTTACAATCAATGTTCTAGGAAAGTATTTAATGGGTTGATCTGAACAACTACCACAAACTACCCGGCCACATTTCCGACAATGGTGTCTTCTATTGAGCCACGTGTATGTGTTTCCACAAAGAAAACAGTCATCTGCCTCTGTATCGTCTTGCCAGCGGGGCGTAAAGTCCAAATCACTCATCTTAGATGTGTAAACAGATGACAGATGTGTCAGGAGTGCGAGTTATCATCTAATCAGTCACTGGAGCTCACAGAGTCGCACAGAATTTTGCAGTTCGAATTTGCTAGAAAACACTAGAGAACAGTACAGAACACTAGACACCTCTAGTACTAGACAGCTAAAACACTAGATAACCAGACGAGGATGTCGGATAGACTCACACAACTACAAATATGTGTGGACCAACTAGTGGAGCAGTTTAATGCTGCGGTGAATTATGTGAACACCAATAGCGACCAAGCTCTTTTAGATGAAGACCCATCGTCTGTCACCAACTTGGCAGCCAGTGCTCCGTTGCCTGGCCAGCAGAAAGACCAGCCCGAATCACAAGCCCAAATGACCAATGGGAATAGCAATTCAGACCATCCGTCAGCCACTGCCGCGGCCAATGCTAATTTCGATATTATCATCAATGAACTATCAACAGATATAATCCTCAAATCTCGGCAAATATCCATGTTGATTGACTCGTTACCGGGTGTTGGGGTTTCGGAAGAGTCTCAGCTTCAACTCATCAAAGAATTATCGGAAGAACTAGAGTCTGTAGAACAAGCACGAGTCAACAAGATTAAAGAAAAAGATGAACTTTTAAAGTGGTGTGAGAGTTTAATTGTGGACCTTGCTTCGGGGATATCCAAAACAAAATAAAACTACTTGTATAATAGAATAGTTAATGAACGGCAATGTCAAATATGTATTTTCTCTCTATGTAATGTCAATACTTATAAGCCATACAATCGAAATCCCAGGTGTCAAACCATTTAGCATTTCTACAACTGGCCTTGGTCCATTCAGTTCCAAGAATAAGAGGGGAGTATTGATAATAGCAGAATAATGTAAGTCCTAGTATTCCGGCCATCAACAAATACCCCACCGCTTTTCTTCTGGACATTTGATATTCAATAAAATATGTCACGGTAAGTATGGTGAAGTAAAGGGCTGGTAAGTAATGATGAGCAAACATTTGTCTTTCCATATAAAAGTATGGGAGGTAATGACAAATGAACCCCAAAATTGATTCCAATGATTTTTCATAAAACATAATCACATCAATGGTCTCATTAGGTAATGAAAATGGATTAAGGTGATTTATTATATATATGACTTGTTTTAATCCCACCAAAAGCACCGCCATGATTCCAAAATAGTACACGGCAACATTCCCCAAGAAATAAACATTACTTCCTGGATCAGTGGTGGTTTTTGCTCTGACTTCACTAGAATAATAACTGATACCTCTTAATACAAATGGCCAGGTTTCTGGGGTAGAACTATAATCGTGATTCTCTTTCAAGTCATTATTGAATTTAAACATTGCTCTATGGTACTCAATGAATTTCTTATGGAATGGGTACCCTTCAAGGTGAACTTTTTCTGAATTCTTATTATTCAATGCTGGATGAGAATTATGTTCAACATACCATAAAGTATTTGGAATTGTTGGTTCAGTAATACACAACACTTCATTCTGACCAAATGCCCATTTAGGCAATTTACCTTTATGACTGACTAAAGTACATCTAGACCCTTGACTGACCAATTGGAACACCGATTCAGTGGCTCTCACTTTAATCATAGGTAAGTTGGTGGTAGAATGAGGTTTTTTATCCAAAATCCGAACCTTAAACTCATAGTTGGGATTTCCCAAGACTTCTCGGGTCCCATTACACGAAACTTCTTTGGCGTAATCTTTTTCAGTGAGAGGTGGTTTTTTATCACTGGTAACATACATATACCGTTTAGTACTTTTATGGAAAAGCCTTACGATATCACCATCTTTCACTGGTCTGAATGTTTCTTTCAATTGAGCATCTGTCTTTTTCACTTTGGGGTGGATTTCCCATTCATTATTGAAGTCGGTATGGAAAGGGTAAAGCGTGACTTGTTGAAGTTTGGATCCTCCTCTATAATTAAAAGGATGAGAATGTAAATAATTATCCATTTCATTATGTTTGAAGGTTACTGAACTACCAAACCCAACTTCTACAGGCATGTTTCGTATCTTATCGAAATCTTTCAAAGAAGCTTTAAAATTTGGTGACATGGGTCCAATACCTCTACCCACTAAAGGCACTGAGTTGAAATGAACTGCAAAGATAGCAGCATACACAGTGAAAGGAACTAAAACCAAAAACACCATTCTAAGGAATAAATGCTTCCACCATCTTAAGTCAGTGACTCCCAAATCACCCAAGATTCTCCACAAATGTCCAACGGTTAACACGCCAAACCACACATAAGTTAACAAGGCTGAATTCTTAATAGAACAAGTCAACCCAAGACTTATGCCTGTGACCAAGAGGTAAAAATACCAACACAAGGAGAATTCCGAGGTGTTTCTGAACTTGCTAAACACATAATAAGTGAAGACCATTCCAAGGATCAATGGGGAATCCAAAAAGATAAATCTAGATTGTGTGGCTAAAGAATTCTCAAACATCACCAATAATGATCCGAATAATGCCGGAATGGGGCCACAGAAATTGGTTCTTAACGTCAAATACGTCAAGGGGATTGTCAATAAGCCACAGATAGAAGAAAACAATCTCATGGCCACAAAAGGAACGTTTTCATCAAATGGTTCGCCAATACTATTGAAATCAAACTCCCCATTATACCCTGCCAATAACGCGATCCAATAGTACACTAATTTGCCCAATGGCGGATGAACGTCAAGGAAAAACTTACCCAAGTGATACTGTTGAACAAACCCTCCGAAATTCACTTCATCAAACACCACGTAGTTGGGGATTGGGAGACTTCTTAACCGAATCATTACTCCTACTGATAAGAGGGTGAACACGGAAAACCGGTCAATGTTGGTCCATTTACTTTTGTCTAGCACGGCCTGGATTGGAGCCGAGGTAAAGTACGGTCTGGTGATCCCGGGACTGTACCCCAAGGGCATCTTTGACTTTTCTGACATTGGACCCTGATGATAACGTGGAATTTTTCATGGTCGCGAAAGGTTAAAGTTTCAGCTGAGTCGAGGCCAGTCTGGTGCTAGCTGGAGCTAGCCGGTGCTAGCAGTAATGATTATGGGCTTGCTGGACTTTTTTAGTACCCCAAATACAACCCCCCACCTCTGTCTTCCAACTCACCTATAATTGTCGTAAGAAACTCGGAATTTGGATCCCACCCTAATTTGGCGGTGGACCTTATGTTTTTCACATTAGGTAACCTCCCATCTGTTAAGGCTATAGCCAAGTCTATAGGATGCAATTTAGTAGAGGTTCCAAGCATCCCACTACTATCTATATATACATGCTTCAAAGGTCTTTCATGGGCGGAATATTTCAAATTGTAGTCATCAAAAAATGCACTGGAAATATAATCCACGTAGATTAGTAACACCGTTAAGTTGGGGCAATAATCAAAAATCACATCTAAGGAATCATCTTTTAACTGCCGCATGGGATACTCAACCTTAAGAGTTTTAAGATTGTTTCCGAATTTGTATAGTAATGCTTTGATACCAGTATCACCAATTTGTGGACAATGGGCAAACTCCAAGGTTGTGATTGTAGGAGGCAAATTGGACCGAATTAAAAACTCATCACTAATACCTCCTGAGATTCTTAATGATGACAATTTGGGAGGCCAATGGATTTGATCCACTAACTTGGAATCCATTTCTATGGAAGACCGAGGAAATGATAGTTTCGTTAACTTATCAAGGTTTCGAATGGAATTGAATAACTCGGCCAAGTTTAAAGTTTCACTGACTAATCTTAAATCTAATACCGTCAAGTTTTCACAGTTCCGCAATGCTACTAAGGGCCCCAACCCAAAACTGGTTTGAGGTGCCACAAATACTTCTAAATTCTTCTTACATCTTTTCAATAATTTTGCCACATAAGCGTTTTTCCCCGATTGGATAATGTATGATAAATCTAGCTGTCTAACGTTTTCTCCTATCTTTTTATTACTGGAGATAGTTTCCACAAACTGGAAAAAATTGGGAGCTTTTACTTGAGGAAACCCATAAATCATTGGTACCACTAAAGCATAGAATAGTTTGTTAACTCGTAGAAATTTGGGTTTTAATTTGCCTCTCAAGTAAAGAACTTCTAGAATGTACCGAATGATTTCAATCGGGAATGTCATAAGTTCACTTTGCCGTTTAAGTTCTTGTTGGATTTGTTCAATCCGTTCTTTATATTCGTCACTTTCATTATACAAACAACATTGTAGAACGTCTATTTTCTCAAACTGGGACATGGGCCACCGTTTCCCGTTGTACCGTTGTTCAGTTGTTAACACATAAACTGAATGGATATCCAAATTATGCTTCAACAGGAAATCTTTTGAGTTAGCTGGGTCTTGAATCGAATTGTCTTCATATTCCTCATCGCTGCTATGGTCATCCGTATAGTTGGATTTATAGACATACCGCCTATACGGAGGACGGAATTTCTTTGGTCTTCTTTTGTTAGCTATCTTGGAAACGTTCTTATCTATGAAGGATCCCGCCAGAATGTGTCCAGACTGCAACAGAAGTAGATGAATTAATTTGAAATATGTTTCTGATAAGACATCATTTTTCTATCGCATCGCCTAATTGGGACGAGATACAATGAGAGAGATTTGACATTATTTTATTTCACTATTAACAGACGATGTTATGGGAATTAGATGTTATTGGTGGATGTTATGGGTCTTGGGTTATGGCTTGTATTTATAATCAGGCGATCCATCTATTCTATCTGCTAGTTTCCCTAGAATTAATTTCTTTGTCTTATAATCTTTAGGAAACAGTTTTTGCGGTAAATGGAGTTTTCTCATCCCACTGAAACTGATTGAAGAATTAGTACTGGAAGTAGATGGCCTTGAAGAAGTCATCTTCACTGAAATAGGAGTAGATGCTGGTATTAGATCATTGGTTTGATTCATTCCCTTAGACGTTAATGCTAATATTGGATATACTATTAGTGTTTGAACAAAAACCCTTGGGAAAAACAAGATTATCCGGAGACTTACTGTGATTATATTGTATGGAGTCTTCAAAAACATATACTTTAATAAGTCCAATCCCCGTTTAAATGATTTAAGGTACCGGTCATAAACCATTTGAAGGTAACTATTGATCATATAGTAATTGTGAATCATGGTTTTGGTGGTAACCTTCCATAAAAAGGTTTTGAAAGCTTCAATCCTTTGAAGTACTTTAAAAGTGGATTCATCAACTCTTTTCAAGAACGGGGATATTTCGTTCTCAACTATTGATCTGAATAGCAACGGGTGCTTGAAGACCTTTTTTGTTGGATACTCCATTCTTATTTTCTGAATAATATCTACCATCTCAATTAAAAGCTGAAATATCGAAGGCTTTTTCGGTTCATACGAGAAGTCTAAAGAAACTTCCAGCCGGAGCCGGTCCAGATTGTAATCCTTGATCTCCCTAGGTTTGTGTTCTCTGGTAATTAATGGTTTGATCTTGGATGAAAACGGAAGCCCGTGTAAGGAATGCTGCTTTTTCAGGGTCGTAGGATTAGCATCTAACGGTTTATCAACGGGCCTGCCTTCTTGGTACTGTAAGCTATGGTGCTTCCTCTTAAGGGGACTGGTGTTATGCTGTTCGTTGTGCCCTTCCTCAACGTTTTTAAATATAGTCGTTAAAGTCGTACCAATCGTACTTGACTTCAAAGTGCTATGACCATTGAACTCTGGAGAATTATCAGCATTCAAGCTAAGAGGAAACGGCTTGAAATTTTCTTTCTTCATTTCCTTAAAGTTTTCTTTCTTCATTTCTTTGAAATTTTCTTTTGGCATTTCCTTGAAATTATTCTTATTAGACAATTGAATTAGCTGACTCCTCAAAGTCTCTACCTCAGTTTTCAAATCATTGACAGATAATTTCAACAAAAACTCACTAGTATTAATCTTATTCTTCAATTGGTTTGTCGTGGATTCCAAATTCAACTCTTCCTTAATTGTAGTAACTGCTCTAGCCAATAATTCTGGATCCACAGTAGAAGTTGTCCTTACAATTCTATTAAACATTTCAGCGATGAAGCTAGATTTAGCTTGCTTGGATTGTAGAAAATCATCGATATTAGATTCAGTAATGAGGTTATACTCATTTGAATTATCAACTCCACTTAATGAAAAACTCCGGATGGATTCTAGTATTACAGAAACTAACTTAAATCCTCCCCATAACACAAATAATATTATATTCAAGTTGGTAAACACTATAGCTTGTCTGGAAGACTCCACAATAACATGTTCTCGAGTATACATCATCAACAAAGCCCCTGCCACAATTCCCAAAACACAACATCCAAGGGCAACCTTCTCATAGTTAAGAAGTTTCTTGATTAATACTAGTTTCTGCTCAAGTGCTTGTGGACTCTTTTCAATGAGAAAAGTAGAATTCGCAAAATTTAGGATTTTGGCTTTGGAATCCTTTATTTGTCTTAGCCAATTCCAGGGCCATTCGATCAAGTATTTGATGATCCATGAAATCACCAATATAATCAATGTATCTGTTACCAAGATAGCTATGTCCGCACTGGGAGGACTACTGGGGAAAACCGGGATTGTGACGGCCAATAACGACGGGAGCACAATGATAATCAACGCGAAATAATGGTTTCTGTTCCACCCTTCAGTACTGGAAGACAATTCATAATCCACTTTGGATAAAGGTGTCATATTAGACTCGCCGTCCACTCTAGAGCTTTTCCTACGAGTCATGAGAGAACTGTTGTGTTAGTCGTTTCAGGTTGTTGGGTAGACTAATGAAGTATTGTATGGTTTCTAAAATGTTACTAAATTGAAGTATCTAAAATAGTTTGGTAAAGGAGAAATGAATCTGATGATAGATCTTTAGTGATGTATCGAGATATATTTTGCAACTACCGTAGACTTCCGGATTAGGAAACGAGCGACAAACCTACGCTCACTCAAATATGAAACCGGTCGTGTGCCACAGCAGGGACTCCGAGCTCTGTCGTGTGCGCGACCAATGAAAAATTTTTCAAATATCATCGAGAGGGCAAGTTAATATTAATACTAATTACACAGTTTAAGATACTAAAGAATAATACAAAATGGTTTTAGTTCAAGATTTGTTAAACCCAAACCCAGCTTCTGAAGCTCAAAAACACAAGAAAAAGACCTTAGTCCAAGGTCCAAGATCCTTCTTCATGGATGTCAAATGTCAAGGATGTTTAAATATCACCACTGTTTTCTCCCATGCTCAAACCGCTGTAACTTGTGATAACTGTTCCACCGTTTTATGTACTCCTACTGGTGGGAAAGCCAAATTGTCCGAAGGTTCTTCTTTCAGAAGAAAGTAAGCAATATCGGTTTTAATTTATGTATAATAGGTTCCTGACTTAATGGTTAGATCTAATGACACACATTATTGCCTACAACCACTCTATTGCTGGAAGACAATGTGGTAGTCAAGGGTATAGATTATATAGGTAATGGATGATTTAAGAAATATATTGTAGGCTACGGCAAGAGTAATAGTACTAAAGTACTACAATCTGAATAGTATGAAGGTATTTATTTACAAGCTACTATTTACATTATTTACAACTATCTCCCATCGTAATCACGTGGATTCACATCGAATTTAGCCTTCTTCCCCTTTGTTTTATATTGCTTAGAAGCCTCTAAATTGGTTGCAATAGAATCAGATAAACTCACAATGTCATTTTCAAAATCGGTTTCTGAGTTACTGGTCAATTTCTTCCACACTTTCTTCCTCTGTTCCTTCAAAAACGTCTTCTTTTGAGTCTTGGATAATATATCCAATTTATTTTTCACTTTATCACTCAATTGATTTTTAGAAATCACACTCTTATTACCTAATCCCCATAAATCTCCTCTTTCTACCTTTCTGGCATCATGATACTCTTGTTTGCCTAAACTCTTAGGAATTTGCCAGACTTCAATGTTCCCTGAAGGAGCACAAGTAGTTAATTTGACGTTGTTTTTGATTCTGGTAGGAAGTTCTAAGATCCTAGGCCAATTCATAGGATTGATAGTATCTGGTTTGAGGGAAGTACTATACTCTCTATCATTTTGAATCTTTTTGATGGAATCCACAGTATCAGAACTTCTTTGAGCTATTAAATAAGAATAGGATCCATTTTCAGTATTATTTCCTCCTGGTCTTCCACTTCCGGCTAATTTCTTCACGTCTTTCCGCTTCAATTTGTCTAACCCAAACCCATCTTCAGCACTTTTATCCCAAGTAGTAGCCAATCTCTTTCCTCTTTTAAGCTCCATGGTGTATTTTGGTCTTTCCAC
Source organism: Yamadazyma atlantica (assembly GCA_030561325.1). NCBI lineage: Eukaryota > Fungi > Ascomycota > Pichiomycetes > Serinales > Debaryomycetaceae > Yamadazyma > Yamadazyma atlantica. Next base: position 153,837 of record JAKTXA010000021.1, read on the forward strand.
CACTTTATCAAATGAACAGAAATTCAACCGGTGCTTATGAGAAGGAATTTTATAGTATTTGGGATCACCTAATTGTAAGGGACATTTATGGTGGTGAGGACATGGAGCAATGACTTGTAGATGATAATCTACACTTTCGGTTCCGAGTTCATCAACATTTTGTTCTGGTTGTTCATTCACCCCTTTCACTTCGAAATCCGTATCATCTTCAAAATCAAATTTGAGATCTTCAGCACTGACTTTACCATGAGTGTCTTCAATAGACCGTTCAAAATCACTAATTTCGTGTTCTTCCAGTTCAAGTTCAGCAAGTAATGCTTCCTCGTGTTTGATATGGTCTTCAGTGATCAACTGGTCGACTTTTCTGAGTTTTTGGGGCTTAATAGAAGATCCTTTAATGTAAGGTCTTGGGATTTTACCGGGCTCTTTTTCATATGACTCAGGACGGATCATTAACTGTCTGGCTCTAGCTATAGACTCGAACCCAAGGGAGTTTCCCCTTTCCACCAAAACTATATGGCCTTCTGGTTTTAATAGTTTCAAAAGCATATGAATATTGGTGTCTACATCTCTAGGGAAATGATGTTCTTTAGTCAAAAGTGCTTGGTTCACGATTATCAAGTCATAGGACTTATTGGGAAGTGTGTCTCTTAGTTTGGTGTTGATATTGATTCTGGAGGTATCCACTGGACCGACATATTCATCTTCTTGGTCAGATTCTTCCATGTCATTTTCCTCCTCAGCTTCTTTAATCTCACTTAGGTCCATTTGCTCTTCATTTTGGTCCATTTCCTCTAAGGCCCCGTCCACTGTCTCGTCAACCTCCACTATTTCATTAACTTGTCTGGACAAAATAATCTTAGCCCTCTTCTTCATTTCCCGATTAAACCTTCCAACTATATAAGCATCCTTTGTTTCCGGTCTAAAATCTCCCCCCATTAACTCATTAAGTGCCACCATCCCAGTAGCAGGCCCGTACCCTACAGTCAAGATATGCTGTGGATTGAAATCTTTCCCACTAGTAGTAACTCTTTTTTGTAACTCTTCCAAAACTTGATAACTATGAGCATAATCTTGAAGAAACAAAGCTGCTATATGAGCATCGGCTTCTAGACCAGTAGTGGGAGCGGTTTGAAGTTGTTGCTTAGTTATAGATTGGTATATTTGTGCTGCTTTGGCCCTTAACCTATCAGGACTAGCCAACCTGAGGATGTTATTGTTGATTGTCTTAGATATTTCTTCAGGCAAGGCAAGAACTTTGTGGTTCATTCTTCCTTGAAGAGTTCTATCATGTAATCTAGCTTCTTCAGCATTGTCTCCTTTGACAAAGGTTCCATCGGAATTCCTATACGGCGAGATTTCATCGTGGAGTTGGTGGGGGGATGTTTGGTTGGGTTTTACTATATGACCAAACGATTCAGGTCGAGCCTCGAAAGGAAGTGGGGATGGTTTGGCGTCTTTTGTGGAAGAAGTCTCATGAGATGAGCTTGATTGCAAAATGTTAGATTTGCTGATATATCTCACTTTGAAGAAGTTATGGTTGAGGTATGTGCTGGTATTTGGCACCTTAGGCCCTCTGGCTAGGATACTACGGCGTAATATCATGGTATTCTTTGAAATTACCGTGGGAAATGGGTCCGTGTATCAGATAATAGTAGATTTAATATCACCTCAGTATTTTTTCAGACACCCAAGTGAGATAATGTTGCGAAGTCTATACAAAACGTTTGGGCAAAGACGTTGAGTGCCCTTTGGAATTATGGCACCATGGGTCTATCTCTCGAACAAGGTAACACTAAACAGACGAGAAGGATAAAACTAGAAACACACAACAAAAAAGCCTAATCACCTCCTTTGATACTGCTACCTTATATAAGCTACACAAACTTTCATAGTATTTTACACATATATTTGGTCGATTTATTACTTATACGCTTGCTAACACGCCATATTAGTATTATCACTGACCATATCTATCAATCATATCTGGGATTTGGAAGAATATTATCTCTTTCAACCTCCCCTTATTTTATCCTAAACCAAAAATGGTTTGCAACTCATTCACATCAACCTTGTTAAACTCTCCCTTTTCCATAGGTGTCTCAACAAAGGTCACTTTTGTACCTCCTAATTCTTTCAATATACTATCATCTGCACAAGCCTCCCTCAAATTATCACCAAATTGTTTAACGAATTCGGAATTTCCACTTGGAAACTCCCATTTATACGCCAATTCAGTGATGGTCCCATAAATGCTGTTTTGGAGATCAGCAATATTCTCTGTGTCTTTAAGCCCGGTTCGTTCAAATATATCACCTTGACCTTGAGAAGGGACTAATTGAGGTTCAAAGGTTTTCCTGAACACCTGGCTTTGTTCAACTTGTTCCAAATAATATTTGAAGGTATGTTTAGCATTCCAGCCGGTGTAATAATACCGAGAAAGTTTACCCATGTAATTATTCAACACTAGCCCACAACTCTTATAAATCAAATCTTGAAATACCACCAAGTTTCGGAAATATAAATTATTAATACTCTTTTCGGACTCCAGTAGTTCAAGTAAAATCAACTTGATTTTACTTATCATAGAAAGGTAAAATATCATCACCAAGTTCAATACCAGATTGACCAATGGCAATACCGTAAAACTTCCTTTAAGAAACTTGAAATTATTACTGCTTAAGTATGAAGAAATTAAGGGCAATAGCTTGGAATGAATCAATTTGCTAATTATTAAATTCAACCTTGCACCTCTTGCATAATCACATTTCTTACAACAATAACTATTAAAGGTCATCAACGTAGAAAGAAGCACACCATACATATTGAGATATTTTTGGAACCCTATATTAAGCCAGAACTCGCCATTTTTCCCTGTAAGATCCCGTGCGAGATCTTTTTCTAATACTGTCCGAAATTCATTGATTAATCCATTCATCTTGGTCAATTGAAACGTCTCCGTTGAACTTAACGTCATTTCATTGATCTTAGTGTAAATTAAATCATAGATATGAGAATTTTCAAAAACACTGCAACTAACTTGTTCTAGTTGTTTGTCCTCAACATTCGCATATTTTGCAGCCGGAACTTCTACTGAATTGCCCAAATCGTTCAATATAGGCGTGCTCATGGTAGCAAAATCAGAACTATCCATCAGTCGAAGTGTATACCAGATCTTTCTTAATAAATGCTTATCGCTTTCACTAAGAAAGGGATTCATATCGGGATCCTGATTCAACCCTAATGTTTGGCTTATCTTGTATGTAATCGTACTATAGAGTTCTCTCAAACCTTTATCAAGAGAATCACCAAGATGAAATGCGTATCTGTAAAAGAATCTTAGCAAGATAATGAGTTGTAGTAAAAGGATATTCACTGAATCATTGACTATCAATTGCTGAGCACATCTCCTGGCAATCTCCGTAGCTTCAACTTCAAAAGAATCTCCCATATCAATATCAAAGTCTTCATCACCGCTTTTGAGAATCTCATCCACTTCAACAAGTTTAACTATCAAAAGGAAAATACTGATGTATACACAATCATCGCCGGACTCGGAGAAAAAAGTCTCTGATGTTTGATTTGAAAGTATTCTGGTGATGTTTTCAGTTAGAGATGTCTGGTCAAGAACTGGAACAAACGGGTAGATTTCGGTGAAAAATGTGTTGAGGATTGCAGTGTTGGGGGGAACCAAGTTCTTAAACTTTTCACTACAGCTAGATCTCGTACCATTTCCGCTATTATTACCTGTTTCAGTAATAGTATTAACTTCCATATTAACAGGGGTGTCAGTCCTAGGAATCCACTTCAAATTCAAATACTGAAATTTCATAAGATATTTATATCCCAACTTATATCTTCTATCCACATTCAACAAAAACTTATTGTATTGGGCGGCTGTGTTTTCAGTTCCATAGAGGTAAATGTACCTCACGAAGAAATCGGTTTTCATGGCTCCTATCCAGCTAAGAGGCCCTATAAATGATAGCTCAAGGGATGATTCATCATATGGGACCGGCAGTTCGTCCACATACTCATACTGTTCAAGCCAATTCAACTTTAAGTTTTCAAAGCTGCTAGTGCTGTTGTGAGAAGCAAACTTTAAGAACTGTGATTCTGCAGAATGATCTCCCAAGGCTTCATTGGGTATTATTTCATCAAGCCGGGACTTGTCTAAATCATCGTTCACCTGCCATTCAAGTAATTCACTAGATCCTTCGTCGATGGTAGAAGTATCAGACGATGAACTGTTATTGGCGGTTACCTGCGTCATTGGCCTTGGTACGTTGGCCTCGTTTGTGGCTATATTAGGTAACTCTGCATTCACCTCTTTTTGTGAATTTGTACTTTGGCTAGGTAATACGATATAAGGATCAATAACTGACGTTTGGGGATTCTCAATATCAGGGAACTCACTCTCCAACACATTTATAGGATTTGACAGGAATAGCGAATCGGCAAAGGCTTGCAGAATACCCAAAGCTTCAATTGTTTGAAGAGACACAGAAATAGATCGGCTTTTATCAACAACATTGTCATTTGTAGAGCTGACATTGCTTTCACCGGAATTAGTACTTGAACTTTGTCTCAATTCTCGCCTAGAACTTGATGTAACTCTGGGCGATGGCGAATTGTAATCACAGGGCAGGTTATTGAACTGAACACAGGCTGAACATGGATTTTCTCTGCTACATCTGACTTTCCGCTTCTTACAGAAACTGCAGACGGTGCTCTTTCTGGATCTGACGAGGCCCATGATAACCTGAAAATATTCAAATATATATTTAACTAGCTTCTACTAGCAAGAATAAGGGGTCGTGCATGGCATACTTTCTCCCTATCTTCTCGTACGAGAGCTGTCAAATGATTGAGATAAGGCTAACGGTACTATTACTCATGCTTCATTGTAAGTCCCATCTGATTACCAAATTTCCTATAATAATTGTGACTAACTCTGGCCCAGACTCATCGGGAGATCCTCATGTTTTAGGTTTTTGCTCCCTCTTCATAGCGTCTGTACATTAAGTAGTCTTAGAGATCTTCTTCCTTTTTAACAAAGGATTAATTGAGACAATATTTATTACTTTATACTGCCTAGAATACAACGACAAAGCATACTAAAAAGCAAGAGTTTCATTTATTCAATATATAAATGAGAGAAAGTATCTTGACTAACAGACAAGAGAAACTCGTGAAGCCAGTGTATGAGACCAGTTTCGGTTAACTTTTAGCCAATATTTCACTTTGCCACAAGAATTAGAACATACTGTGTAACTGTGGGACTGCATGCCGAAGCTTCAGGGCAACAGCGGAAGAAGAAATCAGCTCACTTGGTAAGAAACTGACGCAATGCATCTTGAATACATTCCTCAGTGAGTTCCTCTTTGTGGCCGTTTAAAGCCAGATTACATTTTTGATTGATTAGTTGATGGTAGTAATCTTCTGGCCGTTCTGGAAACGATGCTGCTTGTTGTCTAATTCGTCTGTTGAATTCACCATGAATTTGGAAAAAAGTGTAAGTACTGAAGAACTGTTGATTAAGTTCTAAAACCTCAACGAGTTTCTCGTTGACCTGGAAAATCAAACATCCCTGTGGAACCAAGTTCCATTGCTTCACCATTATATAATTAAATAAAAGCACCGAGTTGGTCACTTTCGCATAAGCGTTTGCAGCCAAAGTACTCGATCGCGCAATAGTTTTCTGAACTAAAGGAAGAAGTTTGTTATAGATCAAACTGAGATTGAATTTCATGACCACATCTCTTAACTCTTTGGAATTAGGGGTTTTCCCGTAGTGAACAATCAAGTTGTTGTTATGGTCAATTAAAGTATGGTAAACCACCAATACCTTCTCCAACCCAATCAGATTCCATGCCGACAAATCACCTGGGAATTGCTGCAAAAAAGTGTCTCTTAGCTGGTCCATCATCTCACCAATTAACCTCCATACTTTCAATGGCTGAATCGTACTTAACACGAGGTTTTGGATGGTCTTTAAGATGACGGTCAATCGGTTATTCAAATCAAGAGGAATTAAAGAGGAATCTATTGGGGAAGGGTCTTTTTTAGCGTAGTCTAGTTGATCTACCCTTGACGCTGGAATTGAAGGGTCTTTAGGAATTAACTTATAATCATGGCTAACAATCCATGGCAGGTAAATCTCAGGACAATTTATATATCTTAGGATTTTTTCTATTCTTGGGATTTTATGTAAGTGATGAATTCCCATTTTTTTGCTAAGACCTGTTATTAACATTTCCACCACTTGGTTATCTGTTAACTTATAATAGCCATATTCGCTGTAAGTGCGGACTAGTAATAAAAACTGTATCGTAAGTAAATTGGCTCCGTTTTCATAGGTTATCTGGTCCACACACATGTTGATAGTTTCTTTAAACAAGGCTGCCATTTCCTGGTCAAGTTTGGCTTGTCCCTGGATGGTTCCGATATATTGGCATTGAATAGATTCATCATAAAACAAATCAGTGAGTCGGCAAATAACCAATACCACCCCCAAATGAGCCACTTCTTTCGAGACCAACTGTTTTTCTGGTTCTCTATTCAATGTTCCGATAATATGTTCCAACGGTTCATGAGGTTCACTGACTGGAAAGTACTTTTGCAAATATTCGGTGAAGAGAATTACTTTTGCTCGAATACTTTCTAGGTCAGGTAATAAAAGGTTAAAGTTCTTAATTAACTTAGCACTATTATCATTGAGCTGGTGAGGAACCTTCTTTCTGACCAAATCAAATTTTTTGCCATGGTTTTTCAAAATAAGTTGGTCGATAAAACCTTCCATGTATTGTTGAGGTTGTTGGCTGCTTATTGGAAATTGTTGTAACACTTGTTGATAAATATCACATAACTGAGGATCCGTCAGGACTGTTGTCCCCCAATGAAGGTATTGGTTATATTGATAGTCTAGTGGGCCATATTTTATCGAACTAAAGAGTCTAAACATTCGAGGACTAATTTGTTCGTCTTGGAACATCTCAAAATTAATATCCTCATGGGCCATTTTTTGCAGCATTGTTCCTGTCACGGATGACTTTCTTTTTAAGACGGAGATATCGTCAAACGGGATTCCAACCAATCCAATGAGGTGTAAACAATATACCCAAGAAAGACGGCCTTCTATATATGCAAGAATGCCTATATAAGTATTTGGCTATATATGCGGATTCCTGAATGTATACAACCCTGATGAGTCAGGCAATCGTCGGCGAATGATCGGTTATTAGTGGTTTTGCCTGTCTTTGGGAAGTTAAACTGAGTAACTATTGTTGACTTCCGTATTTCCCATATGTATATTATCGGCAAATGTTGAAATCAGATTGCTAAACCCGTCTATAAACTTTCCTTTAAATTTCCGTTATTTATTTTCTTTTTGGGCCGCTTATTCAGGTTTGTTAGAGCGGAGTTGGAGTCGGAAATTACAACATAAATAAACACTAGGGCCCGATGACACGGCACCGCTTTGGTGGGTCACCAGGTTTGGTAGCTGACTATACACTACTTCTCGCAATTAGCAAGGACTTGTTAAATAGCAAAAAAATATTCGGGAAATAGAGGATTAAAGTAAAGAGCAAAATAGGAAAGAACCAAAATCTTCGGATAAACTATTACCCTTTCTTTGACATAACCATCCAGACTGCATGCGTAAACATCCCGACTTTCGACAAAGCGGACCCAGATTCATGTGAATGTCATTGCGTTAAAAAACCAAGCCTGATCTACTGGAGATCAGAAGGTGAAATGTCTAAACTAAGGTGCGTATATGTATATTATATTTGTCTTTGCACGACCCGCGATATTGTCGATTTAAGTCTCAGAAGCCAATCAAATCACCATAGTTAACGAACAACAACATTATGATAGGAAAAGCCGTGCAATGTATACTCCCTGTGGCGGTATCGGGAATGACTTTCCACCTAGCATCGTCACAAGTGGCCAATGAGCCCAAACGGAGATTTTACGAAGATGAAAAAGACCTAGAACCAGCAGTTGGAACTCCTAATCAAACTTCAGAACCAGCCCCAGCGGCTCCAGTGACCCCATCCCCCCAGAAATTGGTCAACGGGGTGTTAATAAGTTCTCCTAGCACCATTGAAGCCGGGTTCAGATCCATCAGAGAAAGTATCCATGGGGTTTATTCTAATATCATTCATTATACCGATAAAGGATACGCCAAATATCACACCACTGAAAGAAAAGTTAGTAGTACTGTCAGTGAATTACATGATAAATCTGAAGATTTGATGCCCAATGCAGTTTATATATTCATAGCTGGATTATCAGGAACCATTATGGCTCGTCAAAGAGGTTTATTTGCTAAAGCTACTTTCCCAATTATATTAGGAATTGGGTCTTTCAAATACTTTTTACCTAATACTTTTGCCAGCACCTTTAACTTCATATGGAAATTAGAACAACAGAAAATACCCGAGATTGCCAAACGGCAAGAATCCCTTGTGACTAAATCAGGAGAATTGGTTACTAGATTAGAACAAGCTACAGAGTCGAGTCAAAAATCGGTTGATAGCTCTTTAGAATCATTAAAGAGATCTATCAAGAAATATACTGGCTTGAATGTTGATGAAGACGTTTCAAAGAAATAGACCATGAAGATATAGTAATAAATGCAATACCAGCACTGTGTAGATTTAAATGTATAGCGAAAAAGTGTCTCAGTGAGTGAGTACAAACAATTTTGTGATCCATTTGCAACTATTTCTTTATAGTACACACTAAACATATATAGTTTAGCCTATATTGTGTATCAGTGTATATTTTTGTGGTACAACACTATAAACTGTTCTGGTTAGTATGTACGAACGGCTTGGGACATTCCCTCCCTCTGGGTCTAAATATGTCACTGCAAGCGCAGACACCAGGAAACCAATGATGGACAGACCCACCAGCAGGTTCCAAAGAGTCATAGATAAGTTCTCTGCTTTATCGGGGCTCAGTGGAGGAATCGATAGTCCTGGTTTAGACAGATCCAACTATGAAAGCACTCCGGATGGTCAAGAAGAAGATGAGGAATTTGGTACTTGTTTTGTGGTTGCAAAAAAATTACAAACGAGGCTCAATAAGATTCAACGGATTGGGACCAGTTTATTAAAAGCCGAAAACGAGTTCCAGGCTGATTTATCTGCTTGGAGTAATCATGTCAACGGGGATTTAAGTAAAGTGGTGTTGAAAGAGATGGCCAATGTATTGAGTGCCCAACGTAAAGCTGAGATCTCATTATTAAATAGACAGCAAGAAATCATTCAACTGTTGGCTAATGTAGCAGAGAAAGAAAAGCTGAAAAAACGGTTTTTTGATGATAGAATCAAATTAAAGAATAATCAAATCCGTATTGTTAACGATTATGGAGAAAAGTCTACTAAAGCAGAAAAGATTCAAGAACAGTTGGAATCTAATTATTGTAATCTTCAAGTGTTAGAAACTCATTATACTAAAGCTATTACTCAAGGATTAAAAAATGCTTTTGCTGATTATTCCTTGACGTTACAATCCATTGGTGCTAATTTGGAAGATAGTGCTAGAATGTATGATGAATTGGTTAGAGCCGCTGAAATGGAGGCTTCTAGATCAAAGAATTCTCCTACTAAAAGAAACATCCATCCCAATGATTTAGAAGAACCATTGAGACTTTCAGAGAATAATGTTAATAACATGGAAAGCTATGAACGACCTATTTGTGTTCAATGTTCTAATGAGGCTGGTAGGTCAATGCCATGTAAGCAGCCAAAATATCATCAGCGAAGAAATGTTACCAATGATGGAATAAGCCGTAAACCCTATCCAGCTTCTGGCCCTAGACCCGAAGCAGATACTATAACATTGAAAGGTCTTAACTTGGGTAACTACAATTCAAATGAAAGTTGGGCTTAATGTCTATTTATATACTTTTTGTCTATGTTTCTAGTGAAACAATAAATATGATTTCTATCTACAAGTAACTTTTTTATATTCTTGTCATTCATTGACCCAATGTATTACGGTTTTCTGACTGGAAAAACCGTTTGGTGATTTCGTAAGAAGATATCATTATAGCACATGAAGGAGCGACCTTCATAACTCTGGGACCAAGTCCTCCAAATAACCGGGTAAACCCTTCATCTCTCCAAATATCAAGTAAATATTTGAACATGGAAGGTTTTTTGGTACCGGCGAAATTGTCCTCCGATATTTGCATTCTAGTTTTACCCACATCAAAAGGATGAGTTAAAACCGCAGCTATAGAACCAGAAATAGACCCAGAGAGAAAACTTGTCAAGAACACTCTTGAGTCATTTTGACGACTTTGGCCACGACTAACGAAATCTGCTTCGAGCCATTGGGATAACCGAAACTTTGTGCTTTCATACATCGACCAATAGATCCCCGAAAATGGAACGTCTCTCCATAAGGTAATTTGCAACCCAGTGAATAAAGAAGACATTCCTCGAAGTTTAAATTGGTCCAAGGTTGCCCGTAGCACATTTTCAAAAGCTTTTGGGTTTGATTTCGATGATGGTATGGATTGCAATCTAGTTTTTATCAATTCAATAGGACTTATGGAAGTGGCAGCTACTAATCTAGCCAAAGAACCACATACTAAAGAATTGATGGGTCCACTAATAGGAGAATTATCTCGAATATACTCGTACCCAGTGAAATAAATGACATTTGCGGGCACTGCCATTAAAAGCGTCAACGACATTCCTCTCCATAGAGTAGGCAATCCTTCACTTTTAGCAATTGTGACAAATCCCTGAAACGTAGAGTCTATTCTGGCACAGCTTTTAACATTTTTACAGTAATCTTTATCCAACCAAAACAAGTGGGCATCATTATGAGCTGAGGGTACCGTCACAGGTATCTTGTTCTTAACCAAAGTATTCTTTTTGCTGGTGTTGAGTTCAGTGTAATGATCCGAACAGCAAGGTTTTGTGTCAGGCATAATTTCTTGCTGTTGCATTCGAATCCGAATCACGTCAAATGGTGTGAGCACAAACGCCGTCAAAATACTTCCCAGCCCGGCACTCATCATTCTTTGTACTAACGACAAGTCTTCGGGTCCTTTTAGTTGCAATGGAACCAGAGATGAGGGCAATGACGTGGGAGATTTTTCAGTTGTGGATGACAGGGTTTGGGATTGGGTGGTGTCGCTCGGAGAAGCCCAGAGCTTTTCCTTTAGATGTTTCAATGATGTCATGGAAATAAGCAGTGCATTCAGGGGTGATGTGGAATTGAAGCCGTCAGATATGTGGAGATGAGTGGAGGTGTCAAGATCTGATGATGGTTTAGATAGTCCGAGTCGCACTTTTCTCAGACACGATGCACCACTACCAAGAGGTCGCCACAGGTGTCACCTTAACTATGGGAGTTGAGAATAGAATATAGAGTATAGAGATAGAGTGTAGATGTGCTTAGGTAGAAAGATTATATTATTGTATATTAATTTTGTGTATTTGTATACTTGCAATTTGTATACAATGTACTTTTGTGTATGCTTTTGGTGATGATGTATTGTGATGATCAATACTCATGAATAATGTCGGCGCAATTATAAATGTTGATACTGCTATCCTGGTTATAATTGCTGGCCATCATCATCCGGTGCGGGTGGAACGCAATACTGGATAAATAGTTGGAGGTTCGATTCCCTAAGTAAGTCTCGTGCGGATTCTTAAGACTATGGATAAGATCACCAGAAGTAGTCCAGAAATTCACAACTTTAGACCCAGTGGTGATGATAGGAGCATGTTCATGAACATCTATACATCGGATGGATTTCTCAGAACTATTATAACTCAACACCGGGTCGGTCAACCGAATATCCCACAAGTTAACCGTTCCATCAGAAGACCCTGAAACCAATTCTCTATAGCCTCCTCTTTGCATATGAACGTTACGAATTGAACCATGATCAAACCGGGGCATATTGGTGGCCCGATTCTTGGAATTATACCAAGTTTTCACCATCGACTCTCTGGCATCCATTCTTCGATCATAAACTCTTAAACTTCCATCGTCAAAGCCCGCTACGAATACATCACCAGCCACTTGATCAGAAGTAATTGAGGTGATAGAAGACGTGGATCGGGCAGGAATATCCACAAGACACAATTCTCGAGGAGCATCCCAAAGTCGAATGATTTTAACATCTCCACTGACCAATAAAGACCCTCTGGATTGTTGCCATTCACTAATAAGCCCTGAACTCTTGGAGGTCAACAACAAGTCGGTCAAGGCTCTCCAAGATGCCACAAGCTCAATAGGTCTTTCTTCATCTTGGGCATTGGTATGGAAGTTTTTATAAATCTTCACCACTCCATCACTTGACCCAGCAAGAATCAAAGGAGAATCATCTTCATTAAGAAACTTCAAATCTGTGATTCGGGTCCCCATGGGATTACTATTAGAAAACTTCTTAATGGTCTGTTTATGTTCCCAATCCCACACACTAACATTATCTTTATCATCAGAAGCCACCAAAATCTTTTCGAATTGGGTGAATTTGATCAATTTAGGCTGGGTTTTGTTATCCAACACCGTCAAGTTCTTACTCCAATCTCCTCGAATGGCCATTTGCTTTTGAGGTTGAGTCTCTTGGATAAGACTTTCATTTCTATTCCGACGCCATAATCTCTCAACATACTCTTTAGACCCTGGCTCATCGATTTCACTCTTGGACATTTGAGGTTCTTGAAAATACTCACAACTGTATTCAAAGAATCCTGAATCTTCTGGTAACCCTGCAGTTTCATTCAAGTCTCGTGGAGTGAACCGGGGAGTCTTGGGTTTATACTCTGCTCCGTAGTTGGACGTCACGGGCCCGGAGTTTAAGATCCGAGTGAAATTGTTTAATTCATTTTCTTCGTTGATTTGAAGCGATTTCATAAGTTTTGAAAAGGTGAGATTTTTCAATTTGGAACTAATGGATTCTGGTTGCGAATTCATACTGGCGGCATCGCTACTGTGACCATTAGAATGACCGTTGGAATGGTGTCCATTAGCATGGCCATTTGCCCTAGCACTCAAATCATTGGCTGAGGCAGACCGAGTTTTCAAGGAGTTGCCACTAATCGTAAGAGTATTATCACGACGTTGTAACATGGATCCACTGGAAACTTGTCTTCTGGCCCCGTTATGACCATCTGCTGTACCATTTACCCCACCAAGATGCCGGTTCACTATTGGTTTAGTAGGTTTGAAACTTTCACTAATACTAATAGTGGACTTGTATAATAAATAACTTTGCATCTCTTTGACCAAAGGCCCTAATTCACTCTCATTTAACTTTAACATCACCGTATCGATCAACTTTTCTGCCAATTGTTTGACTTCCAAATGAGGATCCTCAGAGAGAATCAATAATGATTTCCAGATCGAACTGAAAATCGACCCATAAGCAGGGGATTTCTTTCTAAAATCATTCAAATTATTGGGGTTATCAATCAAGACGATTTCTTCTTCCAATTGGTTGAAAGCCACCACCAAAAAGAACCGAGTATAGTTGTTGATGAAGTTATGGATGAAGAAAACAATCTCTTTTCTAACCATGGAAGACCCATCTCCTAAAAGAGACAAAATCGTATTGGCGAGCTTCAAGTCCTGTTGTCTTAATTCATCTTTTCTTGATTCATTGGTGACGTTTTGTTGCTGTTGCTGTAATTGTTGTTGTTGCAGTTGCAGCTGTTGAGGTTGTTTGATATTGGCTTCCGACAAAAATGCCGTTAATGCTAAGATAATTGATGTTCTGACTTCAGGAATTGGATCATTAATCATTAAGAGTAATTTATTCAAATACCCGTCTTTATAAATAATCCATCTTCCGTCAGGATATTTCAACCACAATTGGGATAAAAAAAGACAACACCATTGTCTCAATAATGGGTTTTCACTAGAAGAAATAAACTTCAAGCAGTTGTTGATGACTTCAATGGAAAAACATAATCTTTGGCCGTGCTTAAAGTCTTTAATAAAAAGAGTTAGGATGAAAGCACACATGGCTTTATGGTCATCATTTATCAACATATTTGGATTAGGGTTAGGACCAGTGGATCCATTAGTTACTGGGGCCACGGGATTCCCCGAGTTCAAGATCGAATAGAAATAACTGTATCCCTTATCTTTACTTAATTCTTGTTGAGTACTTTTAAAGTCAATGGCCATGATTCTAGCCCATATAAAGATTAATACTGGTTTCAACTCTTGGGCTGGACTTTGTAAGAGTTTCAACACATACGGAAAGATTCCAATAGACAAAGAAAGATACACGGCCCAAGGACCTAAATCCAAAAACTTTGAGAGCAAAATCAATGCTCTTAATCTATGGACCTGTGATAATAACACCTGAAGCACTATAGGCAATTGTTCAGGAGGTTCTTTTGTAGAAGGACCAGCATACTTTAACCAGATTTCAAAAGCTGTCAATTGTTGTTCGAAAAATGTGGAATGCTGATAGTTTAAGTTAGTTGGAACGTTGGAAACCGGTGGTTTAACGGGAGGGTTAGGTTTTTGATGCAATTGAAATTGTTGTTGAGGTTGAGGAGTAGGAGGAATAGAAGAAGATCCCAGTTTTTGAGTGGTTAAGGATTCAGGAATCGATGCATTGTTAGTATCTCTAATCAATTGAGATAAAACTTGGTCAATAGCCAAATCCCAAGAATCCCACATGGTATGGAACCTTATAGATTCCGGTAAGGGTGGATCACTTATAGGATTACAATTCAAATGAGGCATGATTCTTCTGGCCAATAAAAAGTTTCTAAACAACGCTGCTACCATTAAATCTTGTCTGAAAAGACGTTTGAAAATGGGTCTAGAAAGGGAAGTCCAAGCAATTGTATCGGTAATAGCCGTGAAAATCCAATTTAATTCTCCCAATGGAGTTCTTCTTTCCGTAAGTTTCCCAGGAACTATGACATTCCCAATGGAATTTTTAGGAAGCAGATTATAATAATTCTTCTTCAAAGGAGATTGCATAATAAACCATTTGATACTGATATCTATAGGACAAGTCAAACAACAGGTGAATAAATCCGCCGGTAAATCTGGTGCCATTGGAAGTAATTCATTCGACTTACAAGCCGCCAATTGAATACAATCCAAATACGCCAGGGTGGGGGAAGGGGAGCTAAGATCATGGTTCCCCTCATTGTCATCATCTATTCTTTTTTGCACAAACTTTTTGAAATTATGAACAATATGACCGGCACTATTACAATCATAGACAAATATCACGGGTGCCCCCAACCAAGTTTGAAGATCATATAATGAAATAGGGATATATTGAGTGTAGCCTCTATTGAAGACCCAGATCTCACCTGAAGCGGTTGGTTGAGGGACTCCATGGCCATTATAATGGAATAAAATCCGTTCATCTTTAGCATTTCTTCGTAGCGTATTACAAAACCGTTTAACATCTTCCACTGAAGGGTCCAAGGACTGTTTATATCGGGTTCTTAGGGTTAGGGCTTCGTATTGCGCCTGGAGATTCTTCCCGATATTTTCTATGGCCTTTTTGGTGTCAGTAAACGTAGAAGGATCACACCAAGATTCAAGCTTCGCACAGGGATAAGTTTTCATAACATCAGGAGGGTCTACGCCTAGATTAAGACAAAGCATCAACATGGCACTGACGGTTTTCTGCCGTTCTTTCATGATTTTCCAGTCGGGAATTGGTTGATAATTTTTGGCGTATTTGGAAGATGTTTTCATTTCTGGAGTGATAGGATTGCCATTGGTGTTGTGTCGTTTATCATCGAAATAAATATAAAAGGTATTAGCGAGGGAGCTTAGAAAGTGTTCGGAATTATAGTCCTGGTCGAAGCCATGGCGCATTTTGTCATTGAGGGGCTGTAGGTCCCGAGGGCCGTAGTATATTAGTGGTTGGGCCGACATGAGGACAAGTGAAATATTTGGAAGAGCCAGTTAGAGGAGCCAGTTTAGTGAGCATCGCTTGATAGTGCGAGATAACGTCACGTGACTGGACTGGAGCTAGGCCATACTATTTAGAGTATTACTATGGCAATACTGGCCATAGACTACAATTTGATGCAATGGTAGTAGCACCGCACTACTCTACGGCACTAGCCTCATATATTAACACCGTGACCCTCCCATAGGATTCACAAGCTGTCCCTGCCAACTATAATACTTACTCATATCTACATGATGTTTCTTCCCACTCCCCGCTTCATACATAGAACATCCATACATAGAAGCATAAGGTGGAGTGTACAAATGAAGGGAAACCGACATTTCATTCAGTGGGTTGGAGATTTTATGAAGGCCAATATCATCAGAAATGTATCCCACTTCTTGACAATTCAAAATGGTTTGGGCCTTGGGCACTAATTCCCCTCCTTCTTGTCTAGGGATATCATATAATGATTCCATTAATTCTCCCTTTAATATCTTCATACAACAATGCGCATTGGCGTGGTCGTGAATAGCACTAGACTTGCCAGGACTCCAACATAAGATTAATAAGTTCGCATTGCCGTTGATATCAATAATTCCATTTCTGGTGTAGTTTCTGGTGATATCATGTAAGGCGTATTTTGACCAATCATCTTCGTTGGAAGTATAAGATTCCATAAGCAGCTTGACTTTATCTATATCGATATCTTTAGAGCTAAGTCCTTTATTAGGACCCAAGATTTGTTTGAGCTTTAAGATGAGTTCTCCTAATGGATTGTTAGGGATTTCATCGTATTCGGCTGATCTGGGGATAGCTTCTGTGTCGATTGGCATCATGGCTGGACTTCGACAGCCGGAAAGGTTATGGGAATTGTGAGTATGGGAATTGTGGACTCCGTGTACGTTAGCAAGCATGGTTGTGGCTTCAATAAAGTTATTTGGAGTAAAGTTATTTAAAACGTGTACAAACTAAAGTAAAAAGTTGTACAAATGTAGTAGAATAAAAAGCGGGTTGAAAACAAATAAACCTTGGTAGGCGGCCCACTTTATATAGTTGATAAACAGGGGGTGCAAGATACCTGGGCGGGGACGTTTTTAATAGGTCGGCCCTTTTGTGGTGTGAGGTTATTGTTAAATTTAGAACCGCCCGCCAGGTGGCCTCGCGTTTTTGACTAATTTCGTGACTCTAACACCGCTTTTGGCATTTCCACCAATCACAGGCTTGGCTTTGGAGTGCGGGAGACAAATATGACCCGACTGGGACGGTTTTGAGGGCCGCCCATACAAGCGGCCGGGTTTGACTGACCCGCTCGCGAAACCAACCACCAGAAAAACCCCGCTTCGCCGCCATTCTAGACCGCTTTGTCACGTGCGATGGCGCAATCCCGCACGGATTCACGTGTTATTGCGGCATTTTCGCTATCCACAGGAACTTGTCGTCCGTGCGAGCGCGCGTCCGATCCCGATGGGGTCACTTTGGGAAGTCACAAGCCCCCGATGGTTTAGCCACGGTTACCCACGTCATTCCTCCGTTTTCTTATATATTCTACAATATCCACATACTTGTGACAATCCAGTATCCACTGTTGTTCTAGATATATATTTAGTATAAAGCTGTGTCTATTAACGTAACTGTCTTGCAACCGTCTCCCTTAGATTGTTGCAATTTTCCACTTGTTGTTAGCGGTCCTACACTGAGTAGCGCCACAGTTTTTGCCCCTATAGCCACAGTTTTTTGTGCAGACGCCACAGTTTTTCTTAGGCAAACGCCACAGTTTCAATAACTTTTGGTTGCAAATAATCCTCAATATGACTGCTCAAGATCACAATACACCAATTGGTGATACCCATGCCGGTCACTACGACCAAGCTACTGATGATACCAAGGTTGATGAAGAACGTAATGTTGGTTTTGATGATAAAGTCAATAACAATGACACTAAGTCCAACCCAACCCCAACCCCCAAAAATAGTTTCATGACTGAAGCCTTTAAATTAGTCGATACAAAATTACTTGAGAATTTTGTTCCCGCATACTTTGTATGTGTTATGGCTACTGGGATTTCTGCGGCCATTTTATACAGATTCCCCTTTCCCGCACACTGGTTAAAAGTACTAGGAGTTATTATGTGGTCAGTGGGGATCTTCTTCTTTATAACCCAAACGGTGCTTATGGTATGTTCAGTGATTAAATATCCTCAGAACTTCATCAAATTCCATGCTGATCCAAAAGTAGCTCCCTTTATGGGATGTTTTGCCATGGGGTATAATGCTTTGGTCAATTTACTATACTTTATCACTGGAGATTCATGGATTATTGGAATCTTTGTATTATGGTGGCTTTCGGTATTCTTTTGTCTTTATACCGCTTGTATCGTGTTTTATTTCTGTTTCTTGGTGAAATCCAAAACCAGTAGCACAATAGGTTCAGATGGTCTTCATGCTACCCTTTTACTTCCTATTGTGGCCCTTACCGTTACTTCATCAGCTGGTGAACTTTTTGTGATGGATTTACCTAATGTTCAGTTACAAGTATTAACTATCTTGGTGAGTTTTGTATTATGGGCTTGTGCCATTGCCATGTCGTTTATTGTCTTGACATTAATTTTCTACAAGTATATTATTCATAAGGTTCCTAATACTACTATGATGTTCACGACATTTATTCCTATTGGGTTTTTAGGACAAGGGGCCTTTTCGGTGCTTTTATGTGGGGATAATCTTCATAAATTAATCACTACTAATGTTGAAGCCTTGAAGGTATTACCATTTGTTTCGAGTGTTACTAATCTTGTGGATATTGAAAACTCTGCTGTGATGTTGGCTAATATTAGTTTGATTTCTTGTGCATTCTTTGGATTGTTTTTAATGTCTTTTGGTTACTTTAATACTTTTGTTGCCGTAGCCACCGTGTTATCAAAAGTGTTCACTAAAAATCCTAATCCAAACCATTGCTGCAATTATGAATCTGGTTGGAAAAAATTCTTTAACGGTTGTATTAAGTATAATCAAGGATTCTGGGCCATGACTTTCCCGCTTGGAACTATGGCCATTAGTAATACTGAATTTGGTAACATATTTGAATTAGAAACTTTTAAAGTCATTGGTGCTATTTATGGAGTTGCTACGGTATTGGTTACTACCGGTTGTTGTTTGGGATTCCTTTACCATGTATACAAATATTTTAAACAATGCATGGGTGCTAATTAGCTCTTATATATAGACTTATTTATTATAGATTCATTTTATCACATCTAATTTATTATTATTTACTTATCTAATTATCTAATCCATCTTTTATCTAATACATCCCTTCTTTCATCCACCACTTCCTTATTAACTATTCCATATTTGCGTTCTGGCTTTGAGGTTTGGAAATGTGGGGAAAGTGCTCGTAAATATAAGCTCTCGGGTACTTTCGGATAAACCATTGATCTTAGATTCCTCGGTCCATTGATGAACTAAATAACGAGTAGTCAATAAGGTTAAGAATAGTCAGACACTTGAGTTGCAATGTTTATCACATTTTTTGCAGCCATTTCGAGCGGAGTTATCACTTTTGCTATCTTTGCCTTCACTGTCTCTATCAACTCCGCAGTCATTTTAGCTGTACAAATTTAGGAGTATGGAGGGGCATACATATCCATCCACAACCTTTAATACTCTTTGGTTCGAAGTATTCACTAAAATTGGATGGATTTCCACTAACTCCATTAACTCCTTTGGCTGGACGGGATTTATTGCATGTTAGATATTACAAACTGCATTATTTCTAGCAGGTGTCAAAAAACGCAGGTTAGCACGGGAAAATCCAGATGCGCCTGAGAGTTAAACCCGTATAGTTAACAAGATGTCGGCTTAGAAACCTCTTTAGTAACGCAATTCACCTCTCCAATCCCTCCAAATTTCAGTAACACCATACTCCAACGCAACCATAATACCTAAATCATTAGGAATCGGATTCTCGGCTACAGCCCCCCCTCGGCACCAAAACAAGCAAGCCGCGTTACCCCACGAAAATCAGCAGAAAGTTAAATCCGACGAGTATTGGTTTCCCCACGTCTCTTGCAATTCTTCACATGATAGGAAACTCCGAAGTACTTAAGACCTAACCTGCCCCATTTTATAATTATCCAATAATCTAAATCCAATATGGTTGTCGCTACTCATACGTTGACTAGAGAGTCACACAAGAACCCTGACAAGTTCAGAATCTCGTATCAAGATGCCAACGCTAGATTAGGAGAAAAGCCTGTGGTGCCAAAGAACGACCAATTACCTGTCAAAGAATCCCTTTCCAAAGTTACGATTATTGGAGGTGGATTTGGTGGTATTGCCACGGCCATGACGCTTAAGAAGAAATTCAACATGGAAGATTTCACCATGTTTGAAAAGCATGCTCAACTTGGAGGGACCTGGTGGGCTAATACTTATCCAGGATGTGCTAGTGATATTCCTGCTTTATGGTATTCTTATTCTGATGAATTGGTTAGTAATTGGAGTGATCTTAGACCTCCACAATATGAAATGCAAGAATACATTCAAAGAATTGTCAAAAAATACAATTTGAATTTCCACGCCCGGGTTGAAACTATTGTGGAAAGAGCTGAATGGGATGAAGAAACTGGATATTGGGTTTTAACTGGTCGGGATTTAAATACCGGTCAAGGGTTTAAACATACCACCAAAATCTTAGCCAATAGTACTGGAGGTTTGGTTACGCCTAATACTTTTAAACCAAAAGGTATTGAAAATTTCAAAGGTGTTTCTATGCATTCTGCCATTTGGGATCATTCGGTGGATTTTAAAGATAAAAAAGTTCTTGTTATTGGGAATGGATGTTCTGCTGCTCAAGTGTTACCAGCACTTTTAAATTTTAACCCCAAAAAAATCACTCAAGTGGTTAGATCTCAACATTATATCTTTCCTCCTCATCCTAAATTTTTAGAAAAATTATACTGGTTATTAAGTTTTTCCAGTGTAGGATTAAGATTTGTGAGATATTTTGTGGTAGCAGCTGCTGAAGCAAGATTCCCTATGTTTTCTGGTGATGGATGGCTTAATAGACTCATGCGCCGGGTTAACACCAGATTATCCTTGAAGTATATGAAGAGTACTATTCCGGAAAAATATCATGAAATGTTGATTCCAAAATTCAAAATAGGATGTAAAAGATTGATTTTTGATTATTTCTATGCTCCTTCATTACAAGATCCAAGAGTTGATGTTAAATTAGATGAAATTGCTCTTGTTAATGAGAAATCAGTAGAATTGAAATCAGGAGAAATTCTTGATGCTGATATCATTGTGGCTTGTACTGGTTACAATATTGATAAAAGTTTCTCTCCATATGAACTTATTGGTAGAAACAAATTCAATGCCACTAAGAATTGGAAAGATAATGGGGTTACTGCTTATGAAACCATTTTAATTAAGAATTGTCCTAATTATTTTGCTATTGCTGGTCCTAATTCTGCTACTGGACATTCTTCAGTGGTTATGGCCATTGAAAATGGTTGTGAATATTTCGCCCGGGTTGGGGGTAAAATCTTGGATGGAACTTATAAATCGATTTGTGTTAAAGATGAAAAATATGATGAATGGTTTAAAACCACTCAAGATGCTTTAGGAAAATCTGTTTTCGGGTCCAAATTCGGAGGATGTGTTTCATGGTATTCTAATTCTAAAGCCAATAGTACTGCTTATCCATATTCTCAAATCACTTATCATAAGAGAATGACCAATGTTAAATGGAATGATTTAGAGACTGAAAAGTACAAGTACGATTAGGTGTATATTAAAGATTGGTTTAGTATTGGCATTTGCAGCCTATGTGTCATAGTGAGTATTTAACATTTAATATACCAAGATATTAGTAGTAGCTAGTAGTAGTAGTAGTAGTAGCATCAAGGGTCGTGCGAAGGCAACCCTCGCTGACTCAAAAATTTTTACTCATATACTTTCATTACTCACCACAATTCCTGCCAGATCTCTAAGATACTTAAGGAGACTACCGCCCGTACGAACCATTCTTCATCGCTCGGTGTCCCACAATATGTCCCAAACATCTGCTGCTGCTAAAACCACGGTGCCATTTTCTAGAGATGGTTTAGAACAAGTGTTGAAAAGAAGATTCTTCTTTGCCCCAGCCTTTGATATTTATGGGGGGGTTTCTGGTTTATATGACTATGGTCCTCCTGGTTGTGCTTTACAAGCTAACATTGTTGATACTTGGAGAAAACATTTCATTTTAGAAGAAGATATGTTGGAAGTTGATTGTACCATGTTAACTCCTCATGAAGTGTTAAAAACCTCTGGTCACGTTGATAAATTTGCTGATTGGATGTGTAGAGATTTAGCTACTGGTGAAATCTTTAGAGCTGACCATTTGGTGGAAGAAGTCTTGGAAGCTAGATTAAAAGGTGATAAAGCTGCTAGAGGTGAAACTGTTGAGGAAACTGAAGAAAGTGATGATAAAAAGAAGAGAAAGAAGAAAGTTAAGGAAATCAAAAACATTAAATTAGATGATAAAGTAGTAGAAGAATATGAAACTATTTTGAATCAAATCGATGGGTTTTCTGGTCCTCAATTAGGGGATTTAATTAAGAAATATAATATTGTTAACCCTGCTACTGGTGGTCCATTAGATCCTCCAGTTGAATTTAATTTGATGTTTGAAACTGCCATTGGTCCTTCTGGTCAATTAAAGGGTTATTTAAGACCTGAAACTGCTCAAGGTCAATTCTTGAATTTCTCCAAATTATTAGATTTTAATAATGAAAAAATGCCTTTTGCTTCTGCTTCTATTGGGAAATCATTTAGAAATGAAATTTCTCCAAGAGCTGGGTTATTAAGAGTTAGAGAATTCTTAATGGCTGAAATTGAACATTTCGTCGACCCGGAAAACAAAAGTCATCCAAGATTTGATGAAGTTAAAGATATTAAATTAAGTTTCTTACCTAAAGATGTTCAAGAAGCTGGTTCTAATGAACTTGTGGAATCTACTGTTGGTGAAGCTGTTGGATCTGGAATGATTGATAACCAAACTTTAGGTTATTTCATTGCTAGAATTTATTTGTTCTTGGTGAAAATTGGGGTGGATAAAAATAGATTAAGATTCAGACAACATTTATCTAATGAAATGGCTCATTATGCTGCCGACTGTTGGGATGCTGAATTACAAAGTTCTTATGGTTGGGTTGAATGTGTTGGATGTGCTGATAGATCTGCCTATGATTTAAGTGTTCATGCTGCCAGAACTAATGAAAAATTGGTGGTTAGACAAACTTTACCTGAACCTGTCACCGTTGAAAAATTCGAAGTTGATATTGAAAAGAAAAAATTCGGGCCTAAATTCAGAAAAGATGCTGGTAAAGTACAAAACTGGTTATTGGCTAGAACTCAATGTGAATTAGAAGACTTAACCAATGAATTAAAATCCACCGGGAAAATTGTATTTAAAGTTGATGGTGTTGAAGGTGATATTGAATTAGACGAATCTTTTGTTAAGGTTGGTAAGGTCAGTAGAACCGAACATATTAGAGAATTCACTCCTAATGTTATTGAACCATCTTTCGGTATTGGAAGAATTCTTTACTCTATCTTTGAACACCAATTCTGGGCTAGACCTGAAGATTCAGATAGATCTGTTTTATCTTTACCTCCATTGGTGGCTCCAACCAAAGTGTTGTTAGTACCATTATCATCTAATCCTGAATTACAACCAATTGTCAAGAAAATTTCTGCCATTTTAAGAAAAGAACAAATTCCTTTCAAGGTTGATGACTCTTCTGCTTCTATTGGTAAGAGATATGCCAGAAATGATGAATTGGG
The DNA here is from genome assembly GCA_030561325.1 of Yamadazyma atlantica. Taxonomy (NCBI): domain Eukaryota; kingdom Fungi; phylum Ascomycota; class Pichiomycetes; order Serinales; family Debaryomycetaceae; genus Yamadazyma; species Yamadazyma atlantica. The sequence goes on from JAKTXA010000021.1 coordinate 177,597, forward strand.
AACTCCTTTCGGTATAACTATTGATTTTGAATCTGTTAAAGATGATTCCGTCACTTTGAGAGAAAGAGATTCTACCAAACAAGTAAGAGGTTCTTTAGAAGATATCATCAAAGCCATCAAGGCCATTACTTACGAGTCAGTTTCTTGGGCTGAAGGAACTTCAAAATTGACTCCTTTTGAAACCCAAGCCAATGAGGCTTAGGATATAGTACATAATAAATTGTAAATTAATCTTATAACTTTTGTAGTACCAGGACTAGCCCAATAACTCTTGTGAAAATGCATCGGGATTAGGTTCCCTTCCCAATAACTCCTTAAGGTTATCCATCATTTCTCTAGAATTTCCCCTAGCTAATATAATATCTCTGTACCTCAACCCATTTTCAACATTCATTGGATCTTTCTTGAACAAACTGTAGTAGATATCTACAGCATAGACATAAGAGTATAAGTAGCCATAATAACCCGATTCATATCCATGGGCAATATGACCAAATGAAGCAAACCCTGGGGTATTACAGTCTTCAGTGGACATAAGGGTAATTTCAGTTCTCATATCGTTCCAAGTCTTCAACAAATCAAGAGATTTTGCATCTTCTTCATCACTAATAGTATGTAATCTCATATCAAATAAAGCAAAATGTAATTGCCTCAAATAACTTAACCCACTATTAACATTCTTAGATTTGATCAATTGATCAATTAAATCATCACTAATAGGTTCACCAGTTTCATAATGGCTAGACAAAGTTTTCAACTCGTTCTTGGTCCAGGTCCAGAACTCCAACATTTGCGATGGAGCTTCCACGAAATCTCGTGGAACGTTAGTCCCATGAAATCTGCTGTATTTAGTCTTGGCCAAAGTACAATGAACTCCGTGTCCTAACTCATGGAAGAAAGTAGTAACCTCCTCATGTTTCAACAAGGATGGTTTCTCCTTAGTGGGTTTTGTAAAGTTACACACCAAGGCCGTAATAGGAGTTTGTCTAGTTCCATCTGCTCTAGTAAACCCAGGCCCTAACCCGAAATTAGCAGCATGGCCATATTTCCCTTCTCTTGGGTGCAAATCAAAGTAAAGAAACCCAACAAATTCAGGTTTTGGTTCACCATATTTGATGTTTTGAAACACTGCAAACTTCTTAACATCTGGGTGCCAAGTATCACCACCAGTGGTTGCAACTTTAATGAACCTAATATCAAAGATCTTTTCATAAAATGAAAGCATTTGCTGGATGGTCAAATCCAAGGGGAAATATTGTTGGATTTTTTGGTGATCCACTTGATACTTTTTTTCTAGTAATAAATTGTTATAGAAAGCATAATCCCATTGATAGAAATCATCTTGTTTCGAAATGTTTCTACCAGCCAATTCCTCATTCTTGAACTCTTTTAAGAGTTGCATTTCCTTTTGAGCCACCGGAGTTAATTTTTGTCTCAATTCATTCAAGAATGTCATAACATTAGATTGATTCCTAGCCATTCTGTCGTCTAATATATAGTCCGAGAATGTGTCATAGTCTAACAATTGAGCTAATTTGTGTCTAATTTCAATCATTTCTTTCAAAAGCTCAGAATTCATGGCACATTTAGATTGATTCCCATTATAAGCAAGTTTTCTGGTGGCTTGATCTTTGGCATATTTAAGAACTGGAAATATATCAGGATACTTGTAAGTCATCTTATATTTACCATCTACCATTTCGAATTGACCAATTACATCTTCTGGTACTCCTTCAAGGTCCAGTTTGGTAAATAATAAATATTCATTCTGTTCATTTAAATTTTGGCCAAACTCCACGGATAGCTCCGAAAGCCTTAATTTATAATTCTTAAATAAATCCCGTTTGGTTTCTGGTAAATCAAGACCATTTCTCTTGAAATTTAAGAGGATTTTATCTAATAATCTTCTGGTTTCAGGATCCAATTCCTCGTGTTTAACATTATCAGCCAACTTTTTAAACACCTGGAAAATATCCAATCTAAGTCCTTGTTCAACCGAATTCTTGTCTATTGCCTTTTCACCTTCTACAGAAGCATCTCTTATGGATTTTTCAGTTGAAACTGACAGATAAAACACAAGTTGAGCCTCAAGAAAGTAATTTTCATTGTGATATTCGGTATAGGGAACCAAAACATTTTCAAGGGTAGGGTGTTCAATAGAAGCAATTTTATCATAAACCTGGATCTGTTTTTCAATCAATTCTTTAGTTAATTGGTTAATATCTTCTACAGTGTGAGCCCATTGTGGGGAATCAAGGTTGGCAATAATTGCCTGGTAGTCGAATTCTTCAGACATATTGATGGTAAAAGCCTTGAAAATTAATGGCGTCAAAAAACTTATGACTATAAGCCCAATTGATATTCTAAAACTAATAATGGTGTATATTTGATCGGAATTGGGTTCCTTCACTCCACTTATATACTGAAAAATCTCCAACCATAAAAATTAACCGGTCGTGTCTATGCTGACTTTTTTGGTTTGGAACTGCCACGAGAGTTTTAACGTGTCGGTGTACGGCTGCAATTTGACGAGTCAAATAGACCCTTCCAGGTTTCGTAAATGCAGCTATTCCGCTGTGATTTGGCGCCATAGATAAATGATTTTCTTATTGCCTACAACCAACTTACTCTATGACGAATCTTATCTGGAATTTGGCCTGCTGTATTCTTAGACATAGCCATATAGTAGGAAGGATTTGGAGGAAACATACCACCAAAATCTTTATAATGATGGGATACGGTTGCTGGAGGCATAGGTATCCTAAGGAGCTGAGAAGGATATGTTTTGTGGCTGTGCTGATTGTAAGCTTTTTGGTACTTTTACTGGTAACATAAAAGGGGAATAATAAGCACAGAACATATAGGGCCAAGTAGACACTTTCCATATTATCTCCTTTACTCTACTTCCTTATCTACTCTATAACTCTATACTACTACTTAACTACTACTAAACACTCTGAACAGACACTATCCCTGCTAAACACGATCTCTTTACTGAGCGCTATGTGTTCACTATGTGTTATCTATTATGCTATGATCTATTTCTCAAAATGCGAATGGATGCAAAAGTCACAATTATGTAACAAAAACTTCTACGAGCTTACCAAAATCAAGCCCATCCCCGGTGTCCAAATCAAAAATGTTCAACCCATCCAAGCTAAATACTCCCTTAGAGATCCCAAGGATATTTATTTCGGTTTCAAACACACAATTGGGTCCTAAAGGTCCTAATCTGACGTCATTGTTAAGAATAATTACTCCTTGGTTTGGGAGTCGCATGCTCTTATAAAGATTGTAAAGATAGTATTTGTTCTCCAATGTAAGGGTATGTTGCCCTGATGGGTTGGGGGTTGGTTCTAGTTGGGCCTGGGACCCGTTGAGCTGGGCCTGGGACTGGAATTGGGCCTGGGACATTTGCGGGTTTTGCCGGGCGCCTATTTGGGGAGTGTGATGGGGCGTATGGTGATGTTGCCGTGGTTGTTGGTTTTGAAGTATCATGGATAAGTTTAAGGTGTTTGGAGATTCATTGATCGCTTGTAACTTCCAATTTGAAACCTCTCCTATTTTGATATTTAATTTCCCATTAAACGTCAACCGAAGGCCGTAGAAGTTTGTAGCAGAATTGTTATTACTATTTAAATTCACCATCATGGAAGATGTGGATGCAAGTCGTTTATAGTTCATGGGAATTGACCCCGTAGAGCCATACTTTTTAAAATTGGAGGTGTTCCCCACCAAATTGTTCCCACCATTTCTCTTCTTGGAAAATACTTGTGATTGCATGGGATTATTGAAATGGGTTGACTTTAAGGAATTATTTATAGGAGGAGCCACCAAATTGAAATCGATAAATGGAGACCACACGGTTTCAATTCGTTTACTTTGAAAGTTCTCTTGTTCTTTAAGAATTTTTAATTGTAAATTAACATTGACTTGTTTCAATTGGTCATCTGATTCGTTGTTGACGAGTTTATAATTGAAATTCACTGATTCTCCCACTTGAAAATGAATATTTTTAGACCCAAAAATGCCTTGGTTCATATCAACAACTTTGCCAGTGAATTCTATATCAAAGTCTAACATATTGATTGTTATTGGAGTTGTGATAAGACTTAGTTTGGTTAAATGTTCTGAAGCTTCGATGTTAAAACATGTTAATAATTCATTATTCTTTCCAGCCGGTTTTGTGGTTTTCAATTTGATCACTAATGCTGAATATATTGGTAATATGAGGGTGTTTGTTATCCCCACAGCCCCAGTTTCATTGGATTTATTGGTTAATTCTGCTGTATTGGGATCAGGATTCTTAAGAGTTTCTTCCTTAAGATCTTCTGATTTGGCTCCAGATAAATGGAATGGTTCAGTGGAGATATTCAATTCTTGTAATAAGTTCCGTTCATTAAGAGGTTGATAGTCTTTCATTACAGCCTCTACCAGTTGATCTTTACTCACCACTTTATTCTGAGTATAACCATTGAAAATCACCTGAGGATCTACCAATTTCCGTTTAGGATAACTTATAGGAACCACAAACTTATACACGTTAAATTTAACGCCATCCACCGACTCATCAAACACCAAATCGGTAACTAGAGTGGACAGAATGACAAAACTTTTGATGGAATAACTCAAGTCATCGTCAACCAATTCTTTAGGAATAATCCCAATTTCTAAATAAAGATCATAATCTTCAAAGTCATGTTTATCTGCATCACTAACTATGATATGCCCACACAAAATCTCATCAAAGAAAATGATTTCTCGTTTTTTGTATGACGAGTCGATTAACTGGGAGATGTCTGGAGTTTCTTGTCCCAGAATGCATATACTAAGCTTCATAGTGGAGGGAGACCATATAAACAGTTGAGTTTTTCATTCGCGGTCAGGTGACAGCGTAGATAGAGCAGCTAGAGCGTAGCGATAGTCTGAGCTAGCGAGTTAATGGCCAGTGCCTAAAAGGGCAGACTAATACTGTCCATTGGTGCCAGTGTATCCCAATTCATGGTGGTATCACTCTGGTGTTGGCCTGTATTTGTATGTGTAGCTGTTCGGTGTTGGTGTGTTGGGTGGTTTGGTGCATAGTTAAAGTTAGCTTATCAATTTGGTGGGACACTCCCGTAATCCTCGGACAAGTTTCACTTTCACCATTTCAATCACGGGTATTTCTCGGAGTAGGAATCGCTGTAAAAATGGTCTCAATGGGTGGTACTATCCACTAGTGATTGAGTAGTATTCAGGGACCAGCATTGTAGAATGGTTACGGTGAAATCTGCCTCCTACAATATGGCTGCAAATTCTTCCGTACCAAGCTGAGTTGGTTTTACTAATACTTTGCGATACTGAATCGTTGATTTTTATTGACGAAATTGAAGATGAGTTTATACGAGATGAGTTAGTGTACCCTCTACTACTTGTCTTATGAGGTGGGGCCAATCCCACACATGTGGCTACCGCGTGCTCCTTTACTGCGATGATGGGCCTAGGTAATGACATCTCCCCCCGCGGCCTCTTCCTGGTAGTGCCCCACAAAAATGCACATGTAAATTCGACTCCAATCTCATGAAAATCATAAGCTATTTAAATACCATCATTGTTCCTATCATCATTTTTTCCCACTTCCACCCAATAATTTTTATTTAATCGATATCATGTCATTGGAATTAGCCACTGCTGCCATTTTGGGGACCCAATTGTTGGAGGCCAAGTATCAAGTCAAGGAAGACTTCTTATTGGCCTCTAAAATGGTCAAAGATGCTATCCCATTTTTATGGAATGTCAAAAAGGGTAGAGCCAGTTTCTGGTATCCTTTTGAAAAATCTGTGTTCAAAAACCCTAACAGACAATGTGTAGCTTTCCCAAGACCTAAGAAGAACCCCCCACCAATTAAACTCGATGCCAATGGTCATAAGGTTTACGATGATCAATTTGATGTGGAAACTTATACTTATAAAGAATTCTATGATTTGATTTTAAGATTCAGTTATATCTTGAAAAATGATTATGGAGTGACTCCTGATCAAACCATTGCTGTATCTTGTATGAACAAACCATTGTTTTTATTAATATGGTTATCTTTATGGAATATTGGTGCTTTACCAGCTTTTTTGAATTTCAATACTAAAGATCAAGCTTTGGTCCATTGTCTTAAAATCGCCAATGCTTCTCAGGTTTTCATTGATCCTGATTGTGCTGCTGCTGTTAAAGATACTGAATCTCAAATTGAAAAAGAATTGCCTAATGTGGGGTTACATTACTTGAATGAAGTGGAATTATTCAAGATTTTGAGAGATGCTTCTAGACCTAAATTTAGAGCTCCTGATCATACTAGAAGACCAACTGATCAAGATCATTCTGCTTCTCTTTTGATTTACACTTCTGGTACTACTGGTTTACCTAAAGCTGGGATTATGTCTTGGAGAAAAGCTTTCATGGCTGCCTCATTTTTTGGATATATTATGAAGGTGAAACAATCTTCTAATGTGTTAACTGCCATGCCATTGTACCATTCTACTGCTGCCATGTTGGGGGTTTGTCCTACTTTGGTGGTAGGAGGATGCGTTTCGATTTCTCAAAAGTTTTCTTCCACCAGTTTCTGGACTCAAGCTAAATTGTGTAACTCTACTCATATTCAATATGTTGGGGAAACTTGTAGATATTTATTGAACACTAAATATCATCCTGATCAAAAAGCTCATAATGTGCAAATTGCTTATGGGAATGGGTTAAGACCAGATATTTGGAAGGAATTCAAATCTAGATTTAATATTAAAGGGATTGGTGAATTCTATGCTGCTACTGAATCTCCTTTAGCTTTAACCAATTTACAATTTGGTGAATTTGGTGTGGGTGCTTGTAGAAAATACGGAAGTATTGCCAGTTTTGTATTATCCTTAGAACAAAGACTTGTTAAAATGGACCCAGATGATCAAGAAGAAATCTGGAGAAATCCTGCCACTGGATTATGTGAACAAGCTGCTTATGATGAACCAGGTGAATTATTGATGAAGATTTTAAATCCTGCTAAAATAGAAGAAAGTTTCCAAGGTTATTATGGAAATAAAGATGCTACCAATAAAAAGATTATGACCGATGTATTTAAAAAGGGAGATGCTTGGTTTAGATCTGGGGATTTATTAAAAATGGATTCTGAAAAATTGGTTTATTTTGTTGATAGATTAGGAGATACTTTCCGGTGGAAATCAGAAAATGTTTCTGCTAGTGAAGTTGAAAATGAATTAATGGGATCTAAATCTATTAGTCAATCTGTGGTTGTAGGAGTTCAAGTTCCTAATCATGAAGGTAGAGCTGGTTTTGCCGTTATTGAACCAAAAGATGAATTATCTGAACAAGAAACTTTGGATAAACTTTATAACCATGTTACTAACAGATTACCTAATTATGCCGTACCTTTATTTATTAAATTTGGTAAGATTGAAGCTTCTCATAATAATAAAGTTCCAAAGAATACTTATAAAAAGCAAAAGTTACCTAAAGGTGAAGGTAGTGATGTGATTTATTGGTTAACTAAGAATGGGTATGAAGTGTTGAGTGATGAAGCTTGGGCAAAGATATCTACTGGACAAGCCAAATTATAGATTAGTTGTTTAGACACTGTATAGTGTATACATATTAGGAAAATTTAGTGTAGCAGTAGAGAACTAGCGAACTAGAGAACTAGATGGCAGACATCTTATATTAACATATATCAATTAACTAACTCTTATCGGAAATAGCCACAACCCCTGGTAATTCTTTACCTTCTAATAATTCCAAAGAAGCACCACCACCAGTAGAAACATGAGATAATTTTTCAACCACTCCAAATTTCTTAGCAACAGTAGCAGTATCACCACCACCAATAATAACGGTGTTACCAGATTCAGCAGATTTAACAGCAGCATCTAATAAAGATTTAGTACCTTGAGCGAATTTTTCAAATTCGAAAACCCCTGGTGGACCATTCCAAACAATAGTCTTAGCTTTAGCAACAGTGGCAGCAAATAATTCATTAGATTTTGGACCAGCATCTAATCCCATCCATTTATCTGGAATACCTTCTTCTTGAGTGGCAGTAGAAGTGTTGGCATCTTTATCGAATTTATCAGCAGTGACAAAATCAACTGGTAACACAATTTCGACATTGTTCTTCTTAGCTTTTTCAACCAAGTTTTGAACATTCTTAGATCCAGCTTCATCAAATAAGGAATCCCCAATAGACATGTTATCCAAGATTTTCTTAAAGGTGAAAGCCATACCACCACCAACAATTAATAAATCAACTTTATCTAATAAGTTATCAATTAATTGAATTTTATCACTAACTTTAGCCCCACCTAAAATAGCCAAAAATGGTCTGGTTGGGTTTTCTAAAGCCTTAGCGAAATATTCTAATTCTTTAGCCATTAAGAAACCAGCAGCTTTTTGTGGTAAGTTTAATCCAACCATAGAAGAATGAGCTCTGTGGGCAGTACCAAAAGCATCATTAACATAGACATCAGCTAAAGCAGTTAATTGTTTTCTAAAAGTTTCAACATCTTCTTTAGAAGCTTTCACTTTTTCACCATTAACTTTTTTGCTACCTTCTTCTTCAATATGGAATCTCAAGTTTTCTAATAAAAAGATTTCTCCATTACTACCTTTGTTAACAGCAGCTTCAGTTTCAGCTCCAACACAATCTGGTAAGAATTTGACTGGTTTAGATAATAAAGAACTTAATTCATCAGCAATTGGACTCAAAGAGAATTGGTCAGCTTTTTCCCCGTTTGGTCTACCTAAATGAGAAGCTAAGATAATGGCTTTAGGGTTTTTTTCCAACACATATTTAATGGTTGGTAAAGCAGCAACAATTCTTTGGTTGTTGGTGATCTTCTTCCCATCTAATGGGACGTTGAAATCAACTCTGATGAACACTCTTTTGTCGGTGACATCTAAATCTTTAACACTTAATTTGTTGGATAAGGACATTTTACTATAATATCGTATAGAACAAAACAATTGATTTACTTTGATCGTATATGGCTATATATATGAAATTTTATTACCGGGGTGGGCCAGATCGTCAGGTTATATCCTTGTCAGGGTCGTGTGTCGCTCGACGTTCTTCTGAAACCTGCTAGCACGAGGGTTCTATTTTGCTACCATCTCTCGCACCAGGTGCCGGGCCGGTCCTCCCTGGGGGATTTCTCTGATTCACCTGACTCGGACTTCATTTATCCGTCAGCAATCAGGTGATGAGCTTATGGGTTAGAGGTAGTAATAGTATGTGTTGAATATAGTAGGGGTTAATGGTGGTGATCGTGATGGTGTCTTACTTTGCTAGAGCCTAAAACTACCCATGTGATTCTACTTCCACTGTTCCGTCCATCCCCCGGGGCCACCTCTCGGTATAAGGGAACAAATTGAAGATTTGTGTCGCGCAAGGGTGGGTTTTGCGACATGCACTTCTAGAAGCTTCGAGACATTTCTCCAGAAGTTCGATCTCATCTCATCTTTATATAAATATCACTAATCAGTACTACTACCAACTTTATCACAATTAAATATGGAAAAATTACTAGCTTGGTCTATTGCCAATGAGTCGGGTGATAAAGAAGCCATGGAGAAAATCGGCAAGCCCGATGAAAAGGCATTGGCTCAATTATTTGGTACGGGAGGTCCTGATGAGCCTACTTTGATGAAACAATCAATTCAAGTAGTAGAAAACCCAGAAGCTGATTTAGAAGCAAAAGAAGTGGCACTTGAAAACTTTGAAATGTTGATTGAAAACCTTGACAATGCTAACAACATCGAGAATATGAAGATGTGGCCTTCTATTATCAAATTATTAAATGATGATCAACCAGAACCTTTAAGAATCTTAGCTACTTCTATCATTGCCATTGCGGTTCAAAATAATCCAAAATGTCAAGATGACTTCTTAAAACACTCAGAGGGGGTTTCAAAACTTATTGCCTACGGAGCTGACTCAAATACCAAACTTGTATTGAAGTATAAATTATTATTTGCTGTGTCTTCTTTGATCAGAAACCATCCAGATTCATTCAAATTCTTTAGTAAATTAGATGGTTGGAAGTTATTGTCATTAAGTAAAGAAGAAAAAGATGATAAATTGATTATGAGAACCTTATCTTTAATAAGTTCGATTTTAACCAATGAAAAATTGTTTAAATTTGAAATTGAACCTAAAATCCATTCTTTGCATTTAATTAATGAATTAGTGGGGAAAACTTCTGGTGATAATATTAATGTGATTGAAAAATTCCTGCAAATCATCGTTCATTTGATTGATTTGAATTATAAGTTTGACGAAGAAGAAATCTCCCAGATCTCAGGATTCTTATCTTCTTCCAGTCAATTCAAATCGGATTATCCAGCGGAATTTTCTAAAATTGAATCCACTTTATTGAAGTAACTTAACTATATATGATTTCATTGGGATCCGTGGAATTAAATAAATTGTGCATCCCTAATTCTGTGGATTCTGGTACCAACGTTTTCCCATCTTTATCCTTCCCTAGTGTATTATTAGTCTTATATCGTGTAGATATCTTTTCTAGGTTATCGTAATATAAAAATAGCCGTTCACATCGAGCATATGGCATCAACTTAAACTTATGAATCGTCTCTAGAAATGTAGTTTTATAATCGGTTCCTGATTTGCTACCAATCAAATTAGAAAACTCGGGGTTTCTTTCAAATTTATCATACATCCCAAAGGCCATAGTATAAGTAAACGAAATCAACCAATCTCTGGCATCAGTTAAATTCTTAACGGGGTAAACGTTAATTAAGTATTTAAATTGGAGTTTATTGATCAAATGTTCTAGATCTTTGGTGGTATACTTTAACTCTTTGGTAGTTTGGTCTTTTTGCAATACTCTTTGCTTGTAGATTTTATTTTCCAAGTTATTGATCTTGGTCAATTGTTGGCTGTATCCTTCAATCATTAAAATTGTATTGGCTTGGAATGGAATTGATTTCTGGACTTCTGTTTCATTGTCCAAATCAACAAGTGTAAGCTTGGAGAAAAACTCCTCTGCTTGATAGTAAAGAACTCTACATGATTCATGAATCTCTTGAGGCGAACAAGGCAAAAACAAATCATTCGAAGCATCATACTTTGCCTTTACCTTCCGTCTCCAATTGATTACAGGCCGGTCATTGTGGTTAACTTCGACTTTAGTATGAGGGAAATCGTCTTCTTGAAGAAGGCCCTCCTGGTGAAACCTATCGTGCACAAATTTCGGTATAGACATGATCATTTCGGCTAATAATTCCTCTTTCTTTTTGGATACTTTGTTCACTTCTTTCAACAGCGCAGCTCCATATGTCTTGTTGATCTGTTTCATTTTCTCCTGGTAAGACAAGAAGTCAGACTCTGTTGTTTTAGGTTTCTTAGTTACTGGTTCGTGGACGGTGAAACTGAAATCTGAGTCTTCCAAGGTATCATCTAGAGAAATAATCTCAGGTTTAGGCTGGGACAAATCCGATACTCGAAAGTCTACAGCATTATTCTGGTCGAACTCGTCATCAGACACGTGATTTCTCTTTTGTTGACTCTGAGTAGACTGGGAGGTTGCAATTTCCAGAGACTCTATATTGATAATATCTTCCTTATGGCTTTTGAAGGGTAGATTTATTGGCACCGGTTCTTTGTGGTAATGCTTGTGTTTCAGTAATAAACTCTGGAGCGGAGAGCTCGACCTGAATTGTTAGTATTTTCTTATAAAATCTGGGTGTGGTACATACCTGTCGATACTCTGATCTGAACCATTGGCCTGATTGGACTCACCGTAAGGACTGTGAGACGGACTAGACGGACTGGACGGACTGTGGGACTGATTGTGAGACGGTAGTAGGTCCGTCACTCGGTCCACCATCTCTATTTCTACCTCCAGCTCCTCGCCGGATGAGATCACAATAGGATCCATCCCCACAAATCGTCTAGCGTGTTGTAGGACTCTACCAGATTTCGCGCACAATAAATATCAACAAGATTCAAATCAGTCGTTGATTTCTTCATCACGAACACAAGCCAAACCACTGACACTATGAGTAGGAGACGGAATCTTAGTCTGACGTTTAACCTCAATGCCGACGATGGGATCTCTCGTCATAGCCGGACCAACTCCAACACCAAGGCAGGTCCTCGGGCCAAAGAGTCCATTTATGAACTTAAAGAGGTGATGAATTATATCAAATATGAATGGCCTCAGGTCATGAAAGAGGATTCAAATCCCATAGAGTTAGCCATTTCCTTATTGGACGACTCCTCGGTCGGGTTGTCCCATAAAATGCCCGAGTTTGAAGAGATTAGTGAAAATACCGCCAATGCCTTACGGAAAGTCGTTAATGATTATCATGAAGTATTCAATAATAGTATTGGGTCCTACCATTATCTTTTGACAAGTAGTAAAGAAAACCAGCGAGATGCAAATCACATCAAAAACATGTTGGAGAGTACTACTAAGGAAATCCATGATAATACCGATTATTTACAAGATTTAAATCAAACTTCAATACGGTACAGTGAAATGATTGAAATCTTGGACGCTATTGAATCACTTAATGGGATCCCCGAGAAGATTGATCAGTTGATTCTCGACAAGAAGATCCATCAAGTTTATGACATTATTAACCAGGGGTATACCACTGCTGAGAAATATAACTTATGGAATTTGGCGTCAATGCATAGTATCAAGAATTATTTGGAACTCCAATCGAATAATTTGTTTGATATGATCATTGACGAATTGACCAATGAACTTTACTTGAAGACGCCGGTTATAAATGAAGATGAAATTTGGGAATTGTTCAATTCAACCGCCAATTCCAAATTAATTAACTTGAGAAACTTTTTGTTGAAACTGAATAACTTGGAAGAGTTTATTTATAATTCTGCCAATTTAGACCTTTCGGAAATCAGTGGTTCTTTTAATGAGTTGGTTAACGAGTTCTCTCGTAAACAATTGCCAAAGTTGTTCCAACACCAGAACAATACTATGGACTTGAATTTGATTTTGGATGTATCGGGTGACTTTAAAAAATTCAATTATGTGTATCAACTTTTGAACACTTTATTGAAATTGAACCGGTTAAATCCAGCCATTGAGATCTTACAACAATCTAACCAACAGGAATTCCATGGACTTCTTTATAGAATTATTGAGGAAATCAAACAATCTCATGCTACTGAGTTAAATAAACTCAACAAGTTCATGAATTATGATCTTAATGATGAACATGAAGTGGGGTTTGAATTTGAATTACATAATTTGAATGATTATTCCATTAAGGTGTTAAAGAGTTTGTTCTCAAATATTTTTTTCAAATCCTTAATTGTTCTACAACGACAAACATTGGTAAATGAAATCATTGAAATGTTCAATTTAAATTTGAATTATGACTTACACAAAATTTGGAATAATATTAAACAAGAATTGACCACGCTTATGGTCAGTTATATAAGTAACACTATGAACAATAATTTTTCTGATTCTCAAGATAAATTCCATGGCAACCAATTGTTTAAGTTTGATAATATTAAGTTTAACAACCGAGTATTAGCGAACTTTCCTAATTTGATTAACACTGACAAAACTAAGGATAGTAATAAGACAGACACGTCTGATTCATTTGATGTTACTGAACCTTCTGATTCTAATTTATTCATTAAAAGTGAGACATTCCACTCCAACTTGGAAATCTTGGTTCCGGTGAATATCTTCAATATGAGAATTATCATGGAATTCTTTTTAATTTTCACTTCTAGTAGTGATAAATTATTTAATGACACTCGTAAAAAACCTGATTCCAAACAAGTGACTCAAATTCCCCATAATAAGTTATCGGTTCAATTTTTTGAAACTTTTATGAGAATTTCATTTTTACCCCAATTGAAGGATAATTTCAATAGAAAATACAATGAAATCATCGGAATAAATGATGAGGAAAACATCAATGGCTTTAAAGTCCGGTTGGTTCAAATGTATGGTAAATTACATATCTATCAGAACGCCAAAGAATTTAAGACGTTTTTCTTGAACATTTGTCAAATCTTGAATACTTCATTGATTTATAGAAAAGATTTAAATGATTTGGTATTGCAATATTTGCAAAAATTCTTGACAGGTTATTTGGAATTCTCCAATCAATTATTTACTGGATCTAGTAATCTGAAGTTAAACTATTGGTCAAAAATCCCTGCTTTACAAGAATTAACCAAACAAATTATGATACCTGATCTTGAATCAATTGATAATGGACAAAAGCCATATGATGATGAAATAGAAAATGAGACCAATTTACAGAAACATATTGATGATGAGATTAATATCATGTTACAAGACGATGCGTTTGTGGAAATCAGTAAGGATGATTTATTGGATGAAGACACCATTAATGAGGTGGGTAATATAGTTGTTACTATAAACTGGATTATCAGTTGGTTGCCCAAAGTCTGTAAAGAATCCAATTATAAGTATGAAGAAGTGTCTGAAATGGATAAATTAAAATACAATTGGAACTTTTTGGAAAATGGTAAGAAGAATATTGATGCTGATACTGGGAAGAGTGGTAACCGGATTGATGTCACCGGATCTATCAATGGTTCTGAGGGAGAACCACGTTCAGAAGATGAAAAGATTTATCTTTCACTTAACCATGAAAATTTCCTTCAATTCAAGCAATTGATAAATCAATTCAAATTGATTAAATTGAATTGTCTTATTAACTTAAGATATGATATCAGATTAAGAGCCAATTATTATATTGTCGGGTCATATAAATATGAGAATTGGATTTTAAATAATGAACCAGGGAATTCTGATCAATTTATCGTTAAGCTCAATAAAGAATTCTTTAGTTTGGATAACACTTTCAATAACTCCTTCACCCAAGAAGAAATCTTTACTTTACTTAAAGGGCTTTCAGCTTATTTCAATCAATTGTTGATTCAAGGTACTAAAGTCATAAAGAAGATCAATAAATTTGGAATTAAAAAGATCTTGATCAATATCTTTACTATCCAACAAATGTTGAAAAATATTCAAAAAAATATTATCATCAACTTTGAAAGAAGTTCTTATTACTTCAACTTATTTTTGATTAATGAGAACCAATTGATTGAGAAATTGGCCAAGTTCGATAAGATAGAGAAGATCAATTTAATCCGGTTGTTATATAGTGAGAAATTGGCTGATGGGCAAGGGTCGTCGTTGGCGGTGTCTAAGTATAACGATTTGTTGTCCAAGGTTAAGTAACCACAATATATACTCAATTTAGTTCTATTAATTAGCATTCTATTAGTTCTATTTACATGTCTATTAACAACTCTAGTGAACAACTTCTAGTGACAGTCTACCCGTGATGGAGCTCGTTATTCAAAGGAATATGATATCTACTCGATAACCTGTCAAATAAAAACCGACCAAACGATAATCCAAGCACTACCCCAAAGAAATATAACACCGAAAACGACATGGCCGCCAACATCAAAGCAAAACCCAATAATTCCGGAATAAAGTGAAGCCAAAATCTTATGATATTACGCATCACCAGTGAAGCCGTAGACAAGTTTTTAGATTCCACTGTAGTATTCCCATCATCTGAAGGTTTATGAGTGGAATTCAGGGGAGTGAGATGGCCATCCAGAGCTGCAACAAAATAATTGGGATTATGCCAAACTCTAGTTTCAAGGTAAACCTTTGCAAATTCAAACCCTCTAGTTACAATTCCAACCACTATAAGTAAAAGAAAAATCCCAAATGCTTGACCTCCATTATTAGCTTTCAATTCGGAAAAGAGCACTGGGACATCTTTGTATTGTTTGAAGAAATACATATACATCACCATGTCCAGGTCCAGCCCCATATCCATACCACCCATGCCGTCCATGTCACCGGTCGACATACTATCCATATCCATAGTGCTACTAGCCAGGTGAGACATGTGATCCATGGTCATGTGATCCATGGTCATGTGATCCATGTCCATTCCCAGACTCATACTAGACATCCCCATACTCATACTAGCCATCATACTAGACATGTCCATACTCATACTGCTCATACTCAGGGACATTCCCAGCATATCCATATCCATCTTGTGATTGTTTTGTGGTTTGCAAAAGCTGGGATCCTCATCGTCTTATATAGTAGGCCATATTTTGTTAGGCAAATTAATTTGCTCACTGCGCAAAAGTTGCAACCAAAAATGGTCGGCCAAGTACCGATTCGGGCCACTACTCTACTATATAGTTTACTGACGGCCCGATACTAGTTCTACTAAAAATGGTACTAGAAATGGTACTAATTCTACTAGTGTAGTACTAAGATGGTGCACGAGTCATTTAAATTACCCAGAATCGATATATTGATATACACCTACTCTTCATCTGAATCGTCAAATAATTCCAGCCTTCTAGGCTTGGAAGTCTTCTTGGCCTTAGACTCGGGAGGTACTGGAGCTCTCTCGACAAATTTACATCTTCTTGTCTCATCATTAGTTAATACATGGTGCTCCAACCATTCTTTGGCGGTGGATTTGTAATCACACGCCTTACAATTGCCCATTATAGGTAATTTATCTGTCAAATTATTGGCAGTTTTCCCCTGCGGATCATCAAAGGCAAAATGAACGTGTAACAAGTGTTTTTTATAGTCATATGGTCGATTGAATTTCCCGGTTTTGTGGCTACAAATCGTAGGATACACACACCTAAACCGGCCAATATCATCATGAATCCGAAGATGTCTGGATAAATCTCGACTAATATATTTCCCACAGATAGGACAAAGGGCTCCTTTGGGAGTTTTCTTCTTGGACTTCTCCTTGGTAGACCCTGCCGAATTGGTGGACGATATACTCTGGTTGGAATTGGTTTTGTAAAGGTGGGGCGAGATCCCATTATTACTTCCAGTACTCAAATTGGCTTGCGAATTTGGACTATTGGAAATGGGGGTAAGCGGGGATTTTTTATCATGATTGAGCTCAGAATTGCCCGTATTTTGTTCGTCTTTAAAGTTATAATCTCTATGTCTATGGTCATCTTGGCTGTCATCATATTGGGTGTCTCCTTCTTTGTTATAAGTCAAGGGACTAAACTTGGCCATCCCAGCATCAAGTAATCCATCATCTTTGTAAATCAAGTTCTCTCCTTGACCGCCATGATCCCCAAACCCTAAATGGTTCTCCCCAAATTCATAATCTGAAGCGTTTTGATCACTATTATTTCTATTCCAATTAAATTCATCATCAACATTAATTTTAACATTGGTTTTGTGTCCAGTAACGTCATCACTATCGTATTCACCATAATCTTTTTCATACAAGTTAAAATTAAACCCGGTTAAATCATCATTATTATCACTGGTGGTAGCTCCTATATTATTGGCAAGATTAATATTCCCATTATTGTTATCAAAACTTGTAGGGATTAAATAATCTTCAAAATAATCATTGGTATTGGTGCCAGGAGGTTTCATATTAGGAGTCAAATCATTGTTAAAGTCATTATCAAAATGTAGGTCATGATCCAAGATCTTAAGATGGGAATTTCCTGCCAAAGAAGCTGACGCTGGAGAATCTAGTGGTTGTTGCTCTAGCGATTGAACTGACGAATTCTTCAAGTTATCAAGATTCAAATAGAAATTTGGTTTCCTTTTAAAGTCAAATAATGATTTAGGAATTTCCTTATTACCGGGTTTCCCTGTAGAATTCTCCGGTTTCTTGCCAACATCTTTATTGGAATCAATACTGTAAGAATACGATTTGTTCATTTGAGGTCTAGGTTTCCGTTTGGGGATATTTGGATTGGAATTCTGTCTTATTGGTTTAATAGGAGGACGAACCGGATCTTTTTTGAATTTCTTGCCGGTTTGTATAGAGATTTTCCGTTTCAAAGCTGAGTCCGCATTGTTATTGGCACTGGTGGAACTCTCGTTATTAGAGTCGTCGTTATCAGTATTTATATTGCTATTGGTAGCAAAATACCCATTCTGGTAGTAGTAATCGTTGGGATTGTGGTTGTATGATTGGTCAGGCTGGTGCTGGGACTGGTTCTGGTGGGGAAACGAGGGTTGCTGGTAATTCAGGTACTGCTGGTTGTAATCAAAGTTCTTGGGGAACCCGTCGCCATCGGCCAGAAACATCGGCCGATAAGGATACTCCAGAAACTGGTTATAGGACCCTTGGAACGGAGGTTGGGAATTATGAAGGTGTTGAGAGTGGTTTGTGTTTGTGGCTGTGTTTGTGGTTGAATTTGTGGTTGAATTTTGCTGGGAATGGGGTTGATATTGGGGGTGGGTGATAGATTGCCCTTGTGTGTGTGTAAGTGAGGGATTGGAAGAATGGGAGTTGGATTGAAGTTGATGAGATCCCAGGAATTGCGAGTGATGTTGCAGTAGGGGTGTTAGTGAAGGGTCCAGGTCATCGTATGTGTTGCCAAACTCGTAGTATTGACCCATAGTTGGGTCATAATCGTCTGTATAATTATACCCATCCATGTTGATAGTGAGTTGAGTTAGAAACCAGGGAGTGCGAAGATTCCACCCAACGCGGTCAAACATGGGGAGGGTCCGGGGGAGTTGAGGGCCGAGTGGTGCCACTCTGGGGCCATGCTGGGGCCATGCTGGGGCCATGCTGGGCCGGCCTGGGCCTGTGGCAACTTATCTCTTTATCTAACTAAAGCTTACTATTTCTATCTAATTACACTATCAACTTCTACTATCAACTTCTACTATCACCTCTACAATCCTTATCTCGATCTAGCTACAATCTGCTCTACTATCCCACTCTTATCTATTACTTCTCCGGTATCATATCCATCCTAACAATACTAATAATGCTGAACTTTAAAGCCTATTGCTTAAGATCTTCAGGTGAAGATTGGGGAAATGGTCGTGCGCGTGACCGGTTGCTCAAAATGAGTTTGCGGCTTTTGGAGGTTTCACTATTACTATATAATGACTAACGTAGTATTATTGGGTGCCACTGGGTTGGTAGGTAATTGGATTCTTAAAGAACTTATAGATGCCAGCTCGGTGTCGAAAGTTACTACTTTCACCAGAAGATCTCCCAAACAATCACTGGATAAACTCAACAGTGTGGTGTCTTCTAGTACTGAGACTTGGTTCAGTAATCCAGAATCATTTGCCTCTAATCAAATTGCCATTAGTGCTTTTGGTACTACACGGGCCAACGCTGGAGGTCTTGAAAACTTCAAAAAAATCGATTATGGTAACAATTTAACATTTGCTCAAACTGCTAAAACCAATGGAATTAAAACGTTTATTTTAATTTCTACTAAAGGTGCAAATTCCGCTAGTATGGTACCTTATTTAAAAATAAAGGGGCAATTAGAAGACGAGATTTTAAAGTTAGGGTTTGATCATACCATTATTCTTCAACCGGGTTTATTAGTAGGAGAGAGAGAAGAATCTAGATTGGTTGAAACAATTGCCACCAAATTGGGGGTGATACCGGGTTACAAGTATATTATGCCGTCTAATCAAGCGTCTCAAGTTGCCAAAAAAGCGGTGGAAATGATGGCCACTACCGAAAAAGTTAAGGTTTTATCATCACTGGAAATTAACCAATAATAGACTTATTAGGTTAAGTTGTAATATTGTGGTATGATACGCAAGTTGATATGAAATACGGTAAGTTGTTATGATACGGCAAGTGTGATATACGGCAGAGTTCCGTGATAAATTCATGATAATCAAATGGTTCTAATATGGTATGGTATGGCTACTCCTGTGATTATTGCTCTGTAAGCCGTCTAATTTATATTCAAATATATGTCTAATTACAAAAGAACTGAACTGAAAAGTATTAATTAATTTATTACATGGCTCCCAAAGAATTGAAAAGAGATTAGCTTGGTTCTAACTTAATAACGTACACTGTTTGCTAGGATCACTTGTCAATATATGATTCTCTAGCCAGTCATCGGATAAAAACCGCTCTCCACATTGACAGGTCCCATACTGATTCAATTTATTTGAAAGATTATGAAACCGTTTAACTTCTTTATTATCAAATTGGAAATGTCGGTTTAATAAATGTTTTTTAAAATCATATGGTCTATTGAATTGTTGAGTTTTATGATTACAATATGGTCTCATAAACTGACACTTAAACCTTGCTTCTAAATAATGGGTTCTCATATGTCTTATCATATCTCTAGCAATCTTTTTCCCACATACTGTGCAACGAGTTTTATCAACAAATTGTGATTCCACCATTGGTAATACCATATCCGAGTTGGAATTAACCATAGTAGTGACATCAGGATAAGGGTATGCCACTGGTGGTGCTGGTGCTGATTGGTCTTGTGGTCTGGATTCACTTCCATGTTCTGGTTCACTTATAACATTATGTTTATCAGATAACGTTGGTGATGATTCTTGAGAATGTCCAGGGATTTCTGGGATTTCTGGAATCCGGCCAATCGGTAATTGGTCTGGTAATGCTAAAGGTGGTGGAGGTCCTGACTCTGGATGGACAGAAGCGGAAGAATAAGACCCGGGAGCGGATATCAGAATTTGGGGTTTGGTTTTGGCGTCTCCACTGAAACTACCGCCTCCTAAACTAGTGCCACTGAAGCTTCCAGGAGCTGATACACCTAAGGGATAAAAAGATGAATCTATAGACTCTTGAGTCAGGGATGGACCTTGAGCTGGGTATATTTGGTTGTTAACAAATTGGGGGTTTTGGTTCCAATTAGGTTGCCCTTGAGGTTCTTGAAAGTCCGGATACAATTCGGAAGGTCTTTGGAACCCTTGGGGGTGGATAACCCCTAAGGAATTGGGTTGCGCTTGGTGGCCTGGTGGTTGGTTTTGGGGTATTTGGGGGGCCTGTGATGGTTGGGAATTTTGGGATATTTGAGCTTGCATTTGCAACCGTAAAATCTGGTACATATTCCAATTAATATATTCGTCATCCTCCTGTTTCATTATTTGCAAGCCTTGGACGTTGGAAGTGGTTAATAATTCCATACCTGATTGATGGATTACAAATGACAACTGTCAAAGGGAAGAATGGGAATGGGAGTGAAACACAAATTTAAATTCTACAATTAATTGATTTAATCAAGAATGAACGAAAGAAGTTTAAAGATTTAGCGTCAAAGAAATTGTGATATTCACGGGGTTGCAATCTATATAAATATATAGATTAACCGATTTATTACAATTTAATTATAGTGATATAAAAATAAAAAAAATTCCTTCTTAAACCTTATTTATGGTTTTTTCTTTATCTGAATTCGGTGCTAAACCTTTATAGAATTTAGCTACCAGTACAGAATGTACTATGCATATTTCTGATTCTGGATAACTCTCTGCATGTATGTTCAGGAAAAGTAAATCCATAATTCCATCTTGATTGTTCTCTTAGTTGATACAGCGAACCGGAAACGTCTCCGAAGCTTGGTAGATTAACTTATGATTTAGTTTCGTCCCTTCCAACAAGTTTTCTGTTTTTTCTTTTTGGTTTGGTTCAATCTAATTGCAATTAAACTTCAGAGTAGTTCGCTAGAGGTTATTTGTCATTGAATACGTCATTCATCTAGAGGTTGTATCCACTGAAAATATACCTTGTTAATTAATGCTAATTTCAGTTAAACCAAGCGAACTACTAAGGGTAATATGGTTTGTTTCTTTTTTCTCATTATTTTCTACCTTGGGGCGTGTAACAATAGGCTTGCTGTGGTGGAAACTGCTTCTACGGCTTCCATTGCATAACGCCATGCAGGACATGGGCTCGCCTAGGGTGGGATTATTAGGGTCTGTGCCTGTACATACGCCTGGTTTCTGTACATACCCCGCCGGGTGACGGGCCATATTCGGTTGGTAGTTGGGTTCGTAAATGTAGAATAAAAAACCAATTTGTTACTAAATATTAACAAAGTCGCTAACGTTAACAATACACTTACGGGCGGCGGCAATTTCAGGTGATTTTACCGTAGGAAATTGGGGTTTAACAGGCGGCGAAACTTTAGATCATCGAAGCTGGGCAATGACTTGAACCTTTTTGGTATCAAAGGGCAATGTCATGAGGCGCCTGAGTGCATTACTATTGGTGGGTACCTTGAATATAGTCCCCGCAGCTTTTGGGGGATACCAAACAGATTAGTAGGGGATTAGGATGGAATTAGGATCATGGCTTTGGTTCCAACACATTAGTTTCAATACATTCTGGGGTCTAAACTACAAGGCTATTGATCTAAATAATAAATTACCTTTTACTTAATTAAGATTACGCTAATCCAAATTGTGATTATGCAATATTTAAGCAACAAAGCAACGGAATTATTCTTCCATTGGCCCATGACACTTCGCCAGCTCCTGCCAAAATATGCAATTCCGCCAACCCAACTTTTTGTCTTTTTGTCCCTAATTTGATGGGTCTGGTTTTAACAAATGCACCAGGGCTTATTTCTTGTCTCACCAAGGTCTCGTCTAACTCGGTGATTTCCACATCATATCTATGTCCCATGGTATAAGAATCTATGTACCCTAGCACCAAACTTATCTATGTTACAGTGTTTTCAGGATGAATAGCGCACCTTTGTCATTAGGATGTCGTAGTACTCTTTTTTAAATGTCGTTCTGATAGTATTCCAATATCGCCTGGGGCAAACTTGAATG